>SJYQ01001995.1:237885-263430 GCA_006410935.1 Redunca redunca
TGGGCAGAGCACGGGTCCAGGAGCAGGCTCGAGCTAAGCTTTTGGGTTTGAATGCGAGATCTGGTCTTTTTTTAGCTGAGCGACCTTGGGGTACTTTACTTTCACCTGTTAACTCATCTTTAATATAGGTTGTTGTGATGACTCAATGAGTTTCTGAATACTCTGATTCATGGTGTTAATCTTCACAATCACCCAGTTTGTAACCTTGACAAACACTGAATGTTGCCACTTTTCCTGATGCTCAAACTGAGGCACAGAGAAGTGACTTACCCAAGTCATAAGACAACTAATGATCTAGAACTAGGCCGAGGCAGCCCACAGCTTTGCCCACTACTTTAAGCTGTAGTGCACTTGGTTTGTCGCTGCTTTTCCATTGACAGATACTTTGTTTCTCTGTGGACCAAGTTCTTTGCTGGGTACAGGGGATCAAGTAGAACTACACTCAGACCCTGTCTTCCAGATGCTTGCAATCTGGTGCAGGTTGTTCAGTTAGACTGCAGGGTGCTCACAAATCCTGCTAAAGTTGTTTGCAAAATGTTGTGCGTATAGGTCCTTTTTTTTTTGGAAAGAGAGCCTCTGACTCATACCATATTCTCTGATGGGTCTGTGATCCAAAGGTATGAAGAATGTTTTAGCAGAAAAGCTAGTGCCTAGCGTAATGTCTGTCACAGAGAATGAGCTAAACATACAAACCCAAAAAAACTGGTTGAAAGAATGAAGAACTTACAGGAGTGTAAGTTCCACAGTAGGGTCAAGAGCAGCATGCTGGGGAAGAGCACACGTGAAAGTCATCTGCCCAGGCATGCCTCCTAGAGTCAGCAGTGCCAGTCAGGTGAAAGGTAGAGAAGCATTTTATCATAGGAACAGGGCAGTAAACCATCCCTACCCTCATGGAGAGTGAGACAGAAATCACACATGAACAGCTGCAGCTGTGACAAGTGGCATTCCCTGGTGGCTCAGACGGTAAAGAATCCGCCTGCAGTGCAGAGACCTGGATTCGATCCCTGGGTTGGGAAGATCGCCTGGAGGAGGGCATGGCAACTCACTCCAGTATTCTTGCCTAGAGAATCCCCATGGACAGAGGAGCCTGGCAGGCTACAGTCCATGGGGTTGCAAAGAGTTGGACATAACTGAGCAACTAAGCACACAGAGGAACAGTCCACAGTGCCAAGACAGCCTATCTGGGGGACAAGAGGCCTCATCTATTCACGAAGGGCAGGAAACCTTCCCTGAGAAAGTGACACTTAGGAGGATTGTGGGCATGGGGAACAGCCCTCAGTCTTTAGAGACCCTGTGATGGGAACAGGTAGAGCACCAAGCGCTGAATGGGGCAGTTAAGTGTAGGCAGTGGGGGACAGGAGATTTGGGTGGTGACAGAGCCTAAGACAAAGAGGCCTTAAAGGCCATGGTAAAGTAGACATTTATTTTATGTCTCTATCCTAAAGTGCGATTGAAAAGTTTATTGCAGGGAAGTGACAATATTACATTTGGAGAAGCTGGAATGAAGTTTCCATGGATTAACAAGCCCTGGATAAGGACAGGATCTCTGAGGAGAAACTCTAAGGTAAGAAGAGGAGCGCCTAGAACCAAGCCTTGAAGATGAGCCTGCAGAGGAGACAGATAAAGGGTGGTCAGAAACAGAGGAAGGAAGGAGGACCAGGGGAGTGGGGAGTCTTGAAAGTCAGGCGTGAGTTATTTCCCAAAGAAAGTGGTCACCTGTGCTGAAAGCTGCAGATGCCAAGAGGAACTAAAACTACTCATTGGCTTTAATCACATGGAAGTTGTCTTTATGGGAAGTTATGTAAATGGGAAGAGAGGAGATGAAGAGAAAGGCTGTGCAAGAATTAACTGAGGGGAAAAGAAAAATAATTTTAGCTGGAGGGGCAGTGAGAGAAGGAGCCATTGAGGTGAAGGGTGGGAACCTGAGAGAAGAGGATTCAACTGAAGAGTGAATACATGAGAAAGAAGGGCTCTAGAGATCTCAGGCTAGAGAGGCTGGGATGAGCACAAGAGCAGGAATTACCTGGAATATGAAAGGTGTAACTCTAGGGAAGGGGAAACAGCAGAAGGTTTATGTTTGGTGTGGTGAATTGCACTCCTTTCTTTGTACTAGTTAGAGGCAAGGGTATTGGGTTGAGAGTGAATGAGAGAATGGGTGTTGGGGGAAGCTGGAGGTCTGAGCTGAGATTTGACATCGTTGTGAGGGGTGTGAAAGAATGAGCTGACCAGAGATTGTTTTAGGATGGTCTAGCAGAGGGAGCCAAGTATGAAGCAAAGGCTGGAAATTAGTCACCTGGCTTCTTCGGGGAATTGCAAAAATAGTAGGGGAGTGAGGATTCCCCTTCTATTTTTGCCAGGTGGCACTAGTGATGAACCCACCTGCCAATGCAGGAGATGTAAGAGAAACGGGTTCAATCTCTTGAGTGGGGAAGATCCCCTGGAGGAGGGCATGGCAACTCACTCCAGTATTCTTGCCTGGAGAATCCCATGGACAAAGAAGCCTGGTGGGCTACACTCCATAAGGGTCACAAAGAGTCAACACGACTGAAGTGACTTAGCACGCACGCAAAGGGATGGAGGCTAGCTAGAAACAGAAGCTACCTTTAATACGACATAACAAAGGAGACATCACAAATCATGGGGAAGGAAAGGATTGGTCAAAAATGGTGCTTAGAGATAGCTAAACTATTGATAAAGTCTATATACATTCTCAGCTCACAACCAGAAATTTCAAATGAATTAAAGGAACTAGCTTTTACAATTTAAACAATAATATAGAAGGAAATAGGGATGAATTTTTATCTTCTCATCTGATGCATAAAAGCAGTAGGAATTGTAAAGGGAAACTTTCCTGACTCTTTGACCAATTAAAATTAACTGATTTGTCCTAACATGCTATACTATGCTAAGTGAAATAAGCCATGGTCATCATGACATTCCACAGCTAACATGATTTCCCATGACTCCACTGGGCAGTCACATGGTATTCCTTGTTTTACCTGGCTGAGACTTAATTCTGGGTTTATAAAAAAAGATTTTCACAAATTAAACAAAACAAATTCAGTGGCTTATTTTGGATAATAGCTATTCAGCAAAAGATACAATATAAAATTAAAATTGACTCTCCTCCTTAGAAAGCATTTGCTTTACCTAGACATCAACTTTAAAATATAAAAAACATTAAAAAAAAAGTGGGTATATGTATAAATGTATATGCCCTAGACAGAAACAGAGTTGTAAGAAACAAAATTTATGTCAAAATAACATTTGAGGTTTGTGAATCTTTGAACTCCCTGTGGTTTTGCTACTGATCCGTTAAATGGAAATAACTACTTCACAAGTTGTTGCAAAGCTCAAAGAAGGTATTTATTAAGATGGGAAGCAGTATATGACAGTTACTTCATAAGTTATTTAAACAGCTCTATTTAATACTCCACATGAGTAGTTTACCTAATTTGTCCATTTTATTTCCATGCTTAATATTTGTAGCTCAGATTTGTGTTTGTATTCTAAGAGAACCTGTATTTTCTTTCTTACAGGTATGATTTGTACATTTGGAGTCTCAGGACGGTTGAAATTAGCCAGTGGATTGCAGCCATGTTGTGGAAGTTGCTGATGAGATCCCAGCCCTGCAGACTCTGTTCTTTCCGAAAAATGCTATCAGCTCCAAAATACAGACCTTTTCTAGCATCCTTCACCTATACAACTGATAGTCAGTCAAAGAAAGAAAATAAAAAGACAGTAGAAAAGCTCTTTAAATTGTCAGTTGACATCAGGAAAATTCGAAGATTAAAAGGCTGGGTACTTCTGGAGGATGAAACCTATGTTGAAGAAATTGCAAATATTTTACAACAGCTGGGTGCCAGTGAGACTGCTGTAGCTAGTATCTTGGAACGCTGCCCCGAAGCAATTATCTGCAGTCCGACTGCTGTTAACACCCAAAGAGAACTCTGGCAATTGGTCTGTAAAAACGAGGAAGAGTTAGTCAAGTTAATAGAACAGTTTCCAGAATCTTTCTTTACTGTTAAAGACCAGGAAAACCAGAAGCTAAATATTCAGTTCCTTCAAGACTTAGGACTCAAAAATGTGGTCATTAGCAGATTTTTGACAACTGCATCTAATATTTTTCATAATCCTATGGAGAAGAATAAGCAAATAATAAAGATTCTCCAAGAGAGTTATCTAAATTTAGGTGGCTCCGAGGCCAACATGAAACTTTGGCTTCTAAAACTATTAAGCCAAAACCCATTTATTTTGTTAAATTCTTCTGCAGCTATAAAGGAAACACTAGAATTTTTCCAAGAGCAGGGTTTCACGAACTTTGAAATTCTTCAGCTTCTCTCCAAACTCAAAGGATTTCTTTTTCAACTTTGCCCAAGAAGTATACAGAACAGTATGTCTTTCTCTAAAAATGCTTTTAAATGTACTGATCATGACCTCAAGCAATTGGTTTTGAAATGTCCTGCCCTTCTGTATTACTCTGTTCCAGTTTTGGAGGAGAGAATTCAGGGATTATTGAAAGAAGGAATTTCCATAGCTCAGATAAGAGAGACACCAATGGTTCTTGAATTAACACCACAAATAGTACAATACAGGATAAAGAAACTGAATTCCTTAGGCTATGGAATAAAGGATGGACATCTAGCAAATCTAAATGGAACAAAAAAAGAATTTGAGGCTAACTTTGGTAAAATTCAGGCCAAAATAAGAAGGCCATTGTTTAACCCTGTGGCACCATTAAATGTTGAAGAGTAACTTGCTTACTGATGTTGCTTCTTTTTACCAGTGCAGAGTGAAACCAAGTAGCAAAAACTTAAGTGATTCAGGAATATTGTGGGTATCGGTAATTTTAAGAGCCTAAGTAACTTCTGAGTTGTGTTTCAGTTCAGTTCAATCGCTCAGTCGTGTCTGACTCTTTGTGACCCTATGAATCACAGCACACCAGGCCTCCCTGTCCATCACCATCTCCCGGAGTTCACTCAGACTCACATTCATTGAGTCCGTGATGCCATCCAGCCATCTCATCCTCTGTCGTCCCCTTCTCCTCCTGCCCCCAATCCCTCCCAACATAAGAGTCTTTTCCAATGAGTCAACTCTTCACATGACGTGGCCAAAGTATTGGAGTTTCAGCTTTAGCATCATTCCTTCCAAAGAAATCCCAGGGCTGATCTCCTTCAGAATGGACTGGTTGGATCTCCTTGCAGTCCAAGGGACTCTCAAGAGTCTTCTCCAACACCACAGTTCAAAAGCATCAATTCTTCGGCACTCAGCCTTCTTCACAGTCCAACTCTCACATCCATACATGACCACAGGAAAAACCATAGCCTTGATTAGACGGACCTTAGTCGGCAAAGTAATGTCTCTACTTTTGAGTATACTAGTTGTGTTTAAATTACCTCTAAGTAGGAGAAGGCAATGGCAACCCACTCCAATACTCTTGCCTGGAAAATCCCATGGATGGAGGAGCATGGTAGGCTGCAGTTCATGGGGTCACTAAGAGTCAGATATGACTGAGCAACTTCACTTTCACTTTTCACTTTCATGCATTGGAGAAGGAAATGGCAACCCACTCTAGTGTTCTTGCCTGGAGAATCCTAGGGACAGAGGAGCCTGTTGGGTGCCGTCTATGGGGTCACACAGAGTCGGACACGACAGATGTGACTTAGCAGCAGCAGCAGATGATCTCTGACTCAGATGCTATACTTGAAAATATAAATTGCATTTAATAAAGTTTGTAATTTTGCCCTTGAGCTATTAAAAAAATACTACTATTAAACAGCACAAGTGTGATATTTTGTAAGTGAATAGTTTTAGAAACTGAAAAGTGCACTCCATTCAAATTATGGATACATTTTTATCGATATAGCACATTTCATCTGGGATGCAGACCCAGCCTTCTTTCTCACCACCAGCTCTGAAACATCACTCCACTATGGTCTGAATCCTGTAGTTAGTGTTTGGTGAAACATTAGCAAATTTCTAAAACATTTTGGTGGAGAAAGTTGATTTTATCTCCAGGTTGGAATAGGTATCTTTGAGAACCTAGTATTACCCATCATAAGGAATAATTAGAACTTATTTACATGGTCAGTTTGTTTAAAATTGATGGTTTTATTTAATAAAATACTTCTGTGTACATGTATTACTCTCCCCTTTTTACAGATGAGGAATCAAGCTTAGAGAACCATCCAGCTGCCAAGTGCCAGAGCCCAGATTTACTGAGATCTCTCTTCTGTTCAAACCTTGTGAACAGAAAAAGGATTGCTTATGAGTTGGTGTAAGAAAAAGTTGCCACTACCTGACAGGCTAAGAGTGAGTACCAACTACAAATTCAGGAGTTTTTATGAAAACGTCTCTGTAAAACTCCTTAAATTTAAAATGATCTAATTCATAATCATTTGAAGTACAGCTTTTAAGGAAACTAAGAATCCAGGTCTGACTGTAATATATGAAAGGTTAAGTGTATGATGGTTGGTACTGATTTTAGTTAGGTTTTAAGTTTCTAAGTTTTGTGTCAAGATAAGTATTATCCAGATAGACTGGCTCACTTTCAGCAGTAGAGTCTGAACTATGTTAACAAATACACAAACAATTGACTCTTGTCACTCAAACATATGTGCATTATGTGTGCAAGGCCCTTAAGTAATGAAAAATTATGAAAAATATAGACCACATCTTCACTTTATTCCTTGATTCAGCAAATGCAGGTAACCCTTACTGTCCAAATCTGTTCAGTTCCTTAGCTAGGAGACTGAAAGGTATCTCTGCAGCATCTACTAAGTGCTAGGCATGTTGTGCTTTACAACACTTAAGAGCTGAGAGTACCATTGTTTATTGTTCTAGCAGATGAGGACACTTAGGCACAGAGAGGCTAAATCACTCACTCAAAGTCATACAGAAATGTTTGTTCAAGGGGAGCATGGCAGCCAGTACAGTCAGGGCAGAGTTAAGTGATGGGAAGAGTGACACAAGATGAACAACACAGGTCTAAGGAACAGGATCTCATTCTAAATGTGATGGGAAATCCTTTGGCAGATTTTTGTTTATGCTTGCTGCCCTGACAAAATTATTAGCAGTGTTCTCTTTCACCCTCAAAAGTGTCTGTTTGAAATGCATTATTCATTATATGGTCACCTTGGTAATTCTATTATCGATGTCAATCTTGAGATGCCCAACTTGAGCAGAGTTTTCAAACAGAAAAATAGTGAAGTCTGGAGTTGTGAGAAATCAGGACTGGAGATAGTTATCGGGAGAACATCTGCTTATCTGCTACAGCTTTAGGTGAGACTGCCTAGAAAGAGGATGAATTTGTAGTAGCGGCAGACCAGGTCTGGAATGGGTTGACCAGAGTAAGTCTGCCAAGAGAAAAGGACATTTTCAATAATATCAAATGCCATAGGGAGGTCAGCTAAGAAATGACCAGTGGATCTGGCAAAAGGAAATCATTGGTTGGACCTGTCAAGAGTGATTCTGGTGGAATGAGACAGGTAAGAAGGCAACTGGAGTGGGTTGAGAGAATAGGAGATAAGAGTCAAGAACTATATCGTTTTTCAATAAATTTAGCTGCAAATGGAAGCAGAAAATGGAGGTAATGAGATTGAGTAATTTTTCTTTAAAGAAAGGAAATACTGGAGCATGTTTATATGCCAGTGGGTATGACCCAAGGAGAAAGAGATGGATGATAGGTGGAAAACGAATTAATACTAAGGATTAAAATCCCTGAGGAAGTGAAAGTGGGCTTTACTTTGGATAAGAGCAGAGACATTAGTTCTGGCCCATGTCCGGCCCACAGAGCATGGGAACACATGCAGGCTGGTTGGAGGGGTGTGCATTGTGAGAGGCACAAGAGTTGCTGTCTGGTTGCCTCTTTTTACAGAGAGATTTAGAATGGGAGAAAGGGAGTACAGCAGGAGGGGTAGGAAGCGGGGGAATGAAAGTCATTTTGAGGAGTAGGGAAGTGAACAAAGAAAGTATGTAAGAAAGTTTAGCAGAGTTGAGTAGCCCTGTGTGCTTTGTGGTCATTAATGTAAAAAGCTTTGTGTAAAAACCAATGCAATATTGTAAAACAATTATCCTTCAATTAAATAAATGAAAACTTTTGTCAGTACACTAGCAAACCAGAGGCAGTTGTGGTTAGAGAAATACATTTGTAGCTTAGTCTAACTAGAAAAGTTCTTTAAAAATCCACATTCATGGTCAAACATGCAGTATACCACCTTTATTTTTCTTTAGACCAAATCCTAGTCCATTACTTGTTAGCCTGTGAACCTCCGCTTTTTTCCATTCTTGCATTCTTAACCCAGATCTTCCTACAAGTAAAATTTTAGATACTCAAAATCAACAATGTAGCAGGGGGAGATACCCTTACATAAAACACCAGAGTCAAAATTTCATCTCCTCTGTGGAAAAAAAGGCTCTAACAACAAATTACATTATTCCCTTTAAACAATTTATGTATAAATTCATTTCTCTGGCAGAATGCAATTAGCTGCCAAATAAATATGATCACCCAGAAGACTTGAGTGAGCTCAAATCACACAGCTTGGCAAATCAAGCATACAGGCAGCACTACAGCAGAATGAAGGACTAGTTATTGAGTAGTCCCCTCTGTTTCTGGACATATGCTAGAGAGGTTGTGATTGACACTAATTGAAGCGTTATGGGAAACTCAACTAACATTGGAGGTTAGCTTGTTCATATTTGTACAAAGGGAATACAGATACTTTCCTCCTAAAGGGCCTCATACTGATTAAATAAGAGAATTTATGGACCATGCCTGACAGGTAAGTAGGTGCCCAGTAAGTATCAGTTTTCTTCCTTCTTCCAGTTGGTTCCCTTCCCTTTGAGTCATTTCTGGCCAGTAAGCAGTCTTAAGTTGGTTCAACATCTGCTTAGGACATAGAAGTGCCCTCCCTGTTTTATAATTCCTGCATCAATTCCTGAAGTTTAGAGTGCACAAGAACCAACTGCAGAGGTTGTTAAATTGCAGTCTTGAATTCCACCCTGCAAAGATTCAGCAAGTTGCTGTCAAACCTAGAAATCTGTATTTTTAATATTTATTAGAGTTGTTTAAAATATATATGGACTTGATTGTTGGCATCAGAATTCATATTTGGAGATGTTCTGTCATGTTTGTGCATTAGTATCAAAAAACTTAAAAACTGGCAACAGTACTTTCTGATTTGCTATATAACTAAAATTTTAAGAATACCCTGTTTTAAAATTCCCTTTATTTCCTTAGATCCTTATGAAACAGTTCATCTTTTGCAGATCATAGTGCTTTATTAAACAGATTCATGTATTCTTTTCCCATTTCTTTAACACAAAAAATTTACTCAATCATCAATAATTTTCATCTGACATTTCACTAAGTACAGGATTCATGATGTCAACATTATTAGATCAGTCATTCTAGTGGGTAACACAAGTTTATCCTCATTGTGCCAAAGACCCACTCAAAAGATAAGCCTCCAGGTGTATACAACAACCTCAGTTTCTTGAAGTTAGCTAGTACTGTTCAACAGGTCAAATTGCTAGTCTACAAAAATAAACTGGAAAAGACTCAAGTGTACAGCTTTACATATCAAATGGCAAGTTCATTTCAACAAGAACTCTACAACTAACTGTTCATTTGTACAAGTTCTCTGCTATCATTGCAAAGCCTCTCCTGAACAAAGTTATAAGTCTAAAATTTAAAACAAGCTTGATGAGATAAAATGTACCAGGTGGCTTTTCTGTAGCAGAAATTAATTACAACCATTTTTTCTCAAGCAATTTTAAAGACAAGCCAAGTTGAAAATAAATATTCAAGCATACAGTAAACTAAAGTCTATATGTAGAAATTCAGGTACAAAGCACAGCAGAGCCTATAAAGATAATTTAGAAATATAAACTAGCAACAAAGCGATAATTTCTTTCAAATAACAGGAAAAAGTTCTCCAATACCATTATTTAGATCATTTAGTGTTTATTAATTTCAGAGTTTTTTTAATCCTGCTTCTAATAATATTTGATCACAATATACCAACAGATACTTCTGTGGTGGCTCAGACGGTAAAGCGTCTGCCTACAATGTAGGAGACCTGGGTTCAATCCCTGGGTCAGGAAGATCTCCTGGAGAAGGAAATGGCAACCCACTCCCGGTATTCTTGCCTGGAAAATCCCATCGACAGAGGAGCCTATGGGGTTGCAAAGAGTCGGACACCACTGAGCGACTTCACTTTCTTTCTTTCTTTATACCAACAGATAAATCATACTGGATGAAATAAGTGGCAATTTAATTTCTGATTAACTCCTTAATGACTTTCCAGATTTGTGTATGGTAGAAAGGTTCAGGAAACTGGATTTGCATAAATCCCTGCTGGTATTTATAAAAGCTTTTAAAAGTTAAGTTTTGTTTTTATCCGTTTGTTGATCCACATTATTAATGTAAAACTTGTAGGGGTTTGCAAACACTTAAGCTTTGGGTGTTGGAGTGATTTAAGTTCTCAGGAGTGCTATTTTTACTTACTGACTTCAGAGTATCACCTCTTTCTTCCTCTTGCTCATTAAAAAAAAAAAGTGCAGAATGGTAGCAAATTTCCAAACTTAAAGAAAATTAAGATTTTTCAAACTTGGATTAAACCCTTAGTTAAGAGATATGCCGCATATACATTCCACTTCAAAATTTTTATGAAATTGAACATGAAACAAAGATGAATTCCAGCTAAGTCATATTCTTTTAGAATGAACAAGACACGATGAGATGTTATTAAGATATGACATGCTTATCATCCGTAACCAAAAAATTAAATTCCCTGCCTGAAGTTGACTTGGAAAATGATACAAAGTCTACTGCTGCTTTAAAGGACTGTAAGATAACATTTTAAAAACCTGTCAAACATTGATAGCACTTATCAATATCCTTAATCTTCAGAACTAATCTATGGAGCCCATTCCATTCAATTTAAGTCATATATCCATAATTGCTTTTACTGTGTTTTTTAAAAGGGGTACTGCTAATAATTTAAGCCATCCTTGAGACAAAATGGGGCTTCCCAGGTGGCACAAGTGGTTAAGAATCCATCTGCCAAGCAGGAGACATGGGTTTGATCCCTGCATTGGGAAGATCCCCTGGAGTAGGAAATCACAACCCACTCCAGTATTCTTCCCTGAAAAATTCCATGGACAAAGGAACTTGATGGGTTACAGTCCAAGGAGTCACAAGGAGTTGGGCACAACTGAGTATGTAAGCATGTGAGACAAAATAGGTGTGAAGAATTCTTTTTATATCTTGGATGCTTCAGATAATTCTTAAGAACTTAAAATGATTTATGTGTTCCTCCTTAATATGAAACTCTTAACATAGCTTCTGACCAGCAAAGAAATGTTCCTTAGGCACTGTAGGTTTATTAATGATGGAGCATGAACCCAGGCTGAAGTATACAATTTGGTGTAACTACTGACAGTTAACAAGCACTATCTTATCTGCTGAGAGCAAGAAATGCCTTTACCCCACTAATCCTGAGATTCTTGAGGGAAAACTAATTTCACAAACAACTTTTGAAAGAATCCATATATAATAACCATCCTAGGAACCGCACATATTCAGGGTATTAAAAAAGATGTTTTCTTTTGTAAGGCATCAATGATTAAATTAATATAATGCATGTCTAATACAAGATGGTTAATACTCACAAAACCATGAATCTTTTAACCTTCTCTAGTTCCTGCTACTTTTACCATCTTAAATAATAAAAGAATGCCTCTTGGTCTAATCAACTATGGTTATTAAAAAAAAAAACTAATTAAAACATCTGAAACTATTAGGCACATCAAAGGTACAGTTTATGTAGTTCAAGGTTCCCTTCTTAAGGGGCAGATGAGTTACCTGGCACATTATACATATGGAACTGTAAAGATCATCCACTAAATTCAACTTTCACATTTTGAGTTAAACTGAAAGACTTATATAGTAAATATTCAAATACACCGTATCTTCAGTTACAACTGAATAAGTGTAACATTTTACCAGATAAAAAGCTGGAATTTAAGTATGAGAAACCTTCATACACTGTGCTAGTATTGGTCTCTTCTTTTTAGACAAAAGCCAGTCAGTCAGTCATCAATACTTTCAACACAGCAGTTAGAAGATAAACGACCAAAACAGGTGACTTGGTTGTAGTCCGTAATTGAGCAATTCAATGCCACTGGCATCATAATGCTGTGGAGAACAAGTGTATCTCCATAGTTTAGTCAGATTTGTCTTTTTTCTTTCCTGTTAAGGGCACTTTGTTTACAACAGCAGACCCGACAGCTGTAACACCTCCAGCCACAGCAGACACGCCGCCTTTCACCAGCCCTATTCCCATGGAAGGCACAGCTGTAACAGCTGTTTTGGTCACCTCCAGACTCTTCCCACCAATCCAAGCCACACCACCAATGGTGGCGCCAACAGCTCCCTTTGTAGCACTGAAGATACCCCCAGTCACACGGGACAGCATGCCTGGCTGCTGTTGTGGGTGATCTTTCATTGAACCTAATGAGAGAAAATATAAGACAGTCAGATGTAAGTCTTTATAAAAACAGTACAAGTTACTGAGTAGCCTAAGACTTCCTAACAATCAGGAGATTGTATTGATAAGGTCAACCAAATAAACACAAATCTGATTAAGACATTGATCAGATGAGCTATTCCGTCAAGGGCATAATTGTACATGTTTTTAAAACATTTTGGTCCAATGCTAAGTCTTAGTATCTATGAGAAGAAATGCTTTAAAGACTTGACAACTTTCATAAAATAGAAAACTATTTTAAGTGTTTCCTTGATTTACAGTTTTGTTGCTGTTAATTTTTTAAAAAGCTTTGTTTTATATCCTAAAAGCATGAAAAAAAGATAAATATATTTAGCGCTTATTTCCTTGATAGAATTCAGTCATTATTGAAAAAAGCTTCCTCATTTAAAGCACTGGTTCTCAAGGTGTGGTCTGGAACCCCTGAGTATCCCCAGGACTATTTAAGGGATTACAAACTGCTTTCATAGTAATACTAAAATATCAATATTAACGTGTCTCTTCACTTTCATTCTGTCACCAGTCTACAACAGGATTTTCCAGAAGCTAAATGATGTGCAGTAACACAGCAGACTAAACACAGAAGCAACTATGAGAATCTATCTCTCTTCTATTAATCCAAATATTAAAGAGATTTGCAAAAATTTTAAAACAATGTCAGGAATTCCCTGGTGGTTCAGTAGTTAGGACCCCACCGTTTCAATGCCAAAGGCCTGGGTTCATTCCCTCATTGGGGAACTAAAATCCTGCAAGCCATGGCACTGACACAAACAAAATGTCACTCTGCTCACAATGTTATTTTTCTTTTTTTGGAAAATAGTTGTATGTCTTTCAAAAAATGTGTTACATGGGCCTGCTGAATTCTCTTCACAGTAAAATACTTATTTCTGTTTTTATGGTTAATATGGCAAGTATCAACAAAGACACAAGCTCTTTGGAATCCTCAAGTCTTGAAAGTAGAAAGCATCCCAAGGCAAAATAATTGGAGAACCACTAATTTAAATATATTTGGGTTTCTATTCTATGTGCTCCTTTATAATGTATTTTAAGAGCTAATACTATATGTAAAAACAGGAAAATTATTCATCACTTAAAATCATGTCACCTACATAAAATCTTTTTTGTTAATGAGAAAACTATAGCTATGGTTAATACTGCCAAAGGCTCAGTAATTTTTATAGAAGAGAATATGTGATTTAAGCATCTAGTTTGTAAAAACTGTCATATACTCCCAGAAAAGGAATATCAATATGAGAAATTCAGATTTACTGTCATGATTTTTTTCTGTTTGTTTAATAGAGGCACTCAAACTGGCATGTAACCCAAACTCCAGCATAAAATGACTAGCAGGAAGACTTCATAAAAATTTGCTTCTGCCACTCTCAAATGCACAGAGATCTTTTCTCCATAATCTAGTGAGTGACTCAGGCAGCAACAACACATGAGCAATGGTGTTTTTATTTTTTTTTTAACTTCATGAAAAAATGCTTGGTAACTATATAAGTCAGGCTATAACCACTAAAAAGGTATAATCTCACACAAGAAAGGTAAATTTATGGATAAATAGGTTCAACTAAGACCACCAAAGCTACTAAAATCGTGGTTAGATAACTCTGGGAAACCAACAATATTTAAAAGAGAAAAAATTCTGAAGAGAGTTTCTTTAAATACACAAGGCACAAATTTACCTTGAGTAACATTTTCTTCTCATTGTTTGGAGAGTTTACATCATTTCACAAGGAAGAAAGCCTCACTGCTTAGTCAAAATAGCTCACTTATAAAGATACAGCAATAAATTTATAAAACCAATTTTTTAATTGAAACCATCTGAGTAATAAGCATAGTTAATATAAATTTTAAAATAGCTAAATAAGAGACTTAAGACACAGATAAGCATTTGGATATATTAATTATAAAATTATGATGGAAAGAATTACTGTAATCAAGGTTAGTAACACCAGGAAAAGGCGGTGGGGTGGGGGGGGTGCCGCGAATCTTGACTTGAGGATAAAACATAAAAACTTCATGCTGAATACCTCAGATGCTAAATTTAGTGTACATGCATTTAATGAAGACAATTTTTCTCCATCAAATCAAACAAATTTTAATACTGTTATCACTTTGCTCTTAATTACCACCATATAAATTATTCACTTTGCAGACTACTTTTGTTTAACAGGTTGCCAATATAAAGACACTGCTGAGGCTGTTCTCTTCCTTAACAGTCATGCTCCTGGATAGCCTTTATCTCTTTCCTGACATCGCTCTCACAAGTCCTTATTTACTTTCTCATTGAGCCCTAACTTTTCTCTTCAATACTCTGGAGGTCTAGTCCCTAAAAAATAAAGCAAAGAAAACAGCTAGTTGTTTCTGTGTATAGTTGAAACATTCAGGTGTGTGTTTAGTGTTTTCAAAGATTTTTGAAGTAAAGATAAAAATGATTCCTGATGTCACGATTTTCAAACTAAAAAATAAATTAAGCAAACCCCAAGACCATGTATTAAAAAAAAGGAAGTTACCTATTATGACATAGTCAATAACAGGAGTTTAACAAATCTCAAGTGCTTCCTGAATTGAGTTTTTGTATTGATGACATCAAAACTAAACTCAGTCCATCCTTCCTCTGCACCCCACCCAATTCTTTACAAATGAAAGGATACTCTACTTGTGAAATGGTCTTAGAAGAATAAAAGAGTAGCAGAAAAATAGATCTTAAACAATAAAACAGTTACATAGTGTCCCTATTCATAATATCTATGCTTTCTTATTAAAAAAGTATTTAAATATTTTTGGAACACATTTGCTGACAAAACAGGTTGTTACTTTAAATTTAATAAAGACAATCTGAACTTTAATTCACTAGGATGATTTTTCATTCTTAGTGCTATTGATGTGTACTTACCTTCTGGTGGCTCATCGCTAAGGTATGATGGGATTTCTTGATTTTTATCTGTCTGATTCATGATCACCTAAAAAACACACACATCTCAATTTCAACCTCCAAAACTACTCGTATCATATGCTTAACTTTATCAACTTTATTAAGTTGATAAACAACATTTTACTTATTTATTATTATTTTGGCCAAGTTATGCAGCCAGGCATTAAACTGAGACCGTGACAATGAAAGCAGAAAATCCTAACCACCAACCAGGGAACTCCTGATAAACAACATTTTAAAACACCCATAACAAGACTACTTCACCTGTTTGTCTCCTACTTTGTGGTGCTGAGAAATACTTAAAATTACTGGTTGAAAACATAAATTTTAAATCAAGCAAAGATTGGCAGGCACAATACAGGCTCTATGTTGTACTACAGCTTCAACTTAAATTGAAAATTACTAATTGAAATAAAGTTGAAAGGTGGGAGTCAACAGATAAAAATGTTAAGTGCTTCCTCCTACAGAATACTTCATTTTTTTAATATAAATTTATTTATTTTAATTGGAGGCTAATTACTATATTGGTTTTGCCATACATTAACGTGAATCCACCAGGGGTGTACATGTGTTCCCCATCCTGAACCCCCCCTCCCCCGCTCAAAAAAAATAATAAAGTAGAAAACTGTTGAATAATACACACATTATAATACCACTTAAGTAAAATTTTAAACAAAAACAATATATTATTTTATATATATAACATATATAGCGTAAGTATAAAAGTACAGACCTGACAGATAAATAGGATAATGATTACTTCTTAGGCAGAAAGACACTAGGAAAACTGAACACCTTTCATCGTAATATATAAACTTCAACTGGATATTTGCTCAAGGTGAGGGACAAATATTAGCCATAAAAGACATTCTTGGAAAAACTAGGGAAAGTTTAATATGGAGTGAATGCTAGATAATTTCATCACGTTACTATTAATTTTTTGAGATAATGGTTTTATTACTTATGTAGACAATAAATCTTAAATGATGCATACTAAAAAAAAAAAAGAATAAATATTTCACAACAGACCTAAAGAAAAACCTATGTTTAGTTGCCAAGTCGTGTCTGACTCTGCAACCCGAGACTGCCGCATGCCAGGTTTCCCAGTCCCTCAGTATCTCCCAGAGTTTGCTCAAACTCATGTCCATTGAGTTGATGATGCCATCTAATCATCTCATTCTGTGGTACCCCCTTCTCCTCCTGCCCTCAGTCTTCCCCAGTATCGAAGTTTTTTCCAGTGAGTCAGCTATTCCCATCAGGTGGCCAAAGTATTGGCGCTTCAGCTTCAGCATCAGTCCTTCCAATGAATATTCAGGGTTGATTTCTTTTAGGATTGACTAGTTTGGTCTCTTTGATGTCCAAGGGACTCTCAAGAGTCTCCTCCAACACCACACTTCAAAATCATCCATCATCCTTCAGCTCTCAGCCTTCTTTATGGTTCAATTCTCAAATCCATACATGACTAGTGGAAAAACTACCCTTAACTAGACAAACATTTGTCAACAAAGTGATGTCTCTGCTTTTTAATATGCTGTCTAGGTTTGTCATAGCTTGTCTTTCAAGGAGCAAGTGTCTTTTAATTTCATGGCTGCAGTCACTGTCCACAGTGATTTTGGAGTCCAAGAAAATAAAGTCTGTCACTGTTTCCATTGCTTCCCCATCTGTTTGCAATGATGTGATGAGACCAGATGACATGATCTTAGTTTTCTGAATGTTGAGTTTTAAGCCAGCCTTTTCACTCTTCTCATTCACTCTCATCAAGAGGCTCTTTAGTTCCTCTTCACTTTCTGCATATCTGAGGTTACTTATATTTCTCCCAGCACTCTTGATTCCAGCCTGTGATTCATCCAGCCTGGCATTTCACATGATGTACTCTGCATAGAAGTTAAATAAGCAGGGTGACAATATACAGCCTGACGCCTTTCCCAATTTTGTACCAGTCTGTTGTTCCATGTGAGTATTAACTGTTGCTTCTTGACCTACATAGAGTTTTCTCAGGAGACTGGTAAGGTGGTCTAGTATTCCTATCTCTTTAAGAATTTTCCAGTTTGTAGTGATCCACATAGTCAAAGGTTTAAAGTAGTCAATGAAGCAGAAGTAGATGTTTTTCTGGAATTCCTTTGCTCTATGATCCAACACATGTTGGCAATTTGATCTCTGGTTCCTCTGCCTTTTCTAAATCCAGCTTATGCCTCTGGAAGTACATGTGGTATTCTCTACAGAATACTGGCTAACTATCATTTATTTCACAAGAGACTTAAAGAAAAACTATACTATGAACTAAAAAAAAAAAATCTACCTGAAAAATTTCAAAAAACATGACATTCTTCTATAGAGATGACAGCACCAATCTGAATCACTTAGAGGAGGATTTTGATTACTTTGTATTGTTAGCAGAGCTCTTATAAACAGAAGTGTTCACTAGCAAACTAATTCAAAATCTATTAAAAATACATTATACTATGATTATGTCTAAGTACAAGTAATAAGGGAAACTAAGAAATAAAATAAGCTATGTTGGGATGAAAAACAAACTTTCTTTGCCCAATTTTCTTTACTATCTTAAAATATTTGCTTTAATATTCACGTGACTAACTAAAGATTTAAAAAAGCAAGCCTAGTCTAAAAGCTTTCTTGCTTGGCCAGAAAACTAGGGTTATAACCTCAGTAGTCAAATAAGTATTTACTAATCATAAAACCATAGAGCCTAAATTATTAAATCTGTAAATATACAATAGAGATTTTAAAGATATTATAAAATCCTGCCATCTGCAAAACAACATGCATGAACCGTGAGGATATTATTCTAAGTGAAATAAGTCAGAGAAAGACAAACAGTGTATAATCTCAATTATATATGAAATCTAAAACAGCCAAACTTAAAGATAAGGTGGTTATATGGGGCTGGGGGTGTGGAGCTGGGGAAATAACATGTTGGTCAAAGGGTACAAACTTTCCATTATAAGAGGAATAAGTTCTGAGGATCTAATGTACAGCATGATGACTACAGTTAAAAATACTGTATTGTATGCTTGAAAGTTGCTAATAGATTTTAAAAAGTTCTCACCATAATAACAACAACAAAGGTAATTATATGAGTTAAGGATGTGTTAACTAACCTTAAACTGATACACATTTTGCAATATATGTATGTCAAACCATCACATTATACACCTAGACTTACACAATGCTGTATGTCAATTATATCTCAAGAAAGCTAGGAAAAAATAATATTGTGAAAACAGTATATTTTAATATGCTGATTGACAGACTGAGTACCTACTATGTGTCATGTTTTATGCATGGGATATAGCTGTGATCAATACAGACCAAAACTCCACCATCATGAACATCCCATATTGTCTAGTGGGAAAGACAATAAATATGCAAAGAATATACTGTATATTGGGGCTTCACTGGTGGCTCAAACAGTGAAGAATCTGCCTGCAATGCAGAAGAACCAGGTTGAATCCCTGGATTAGGAAGATCCCCTGGAGAAGGGAGTGGCTACCCACTCCAGTATTCTTGCTTGGAGAATTCCAGACAGAGGAGCCTGGAGAGCTACAGTCCATGGGAGGACAAAGAGTCAGACACGACTGAGCAACTCTCAGTTTCATATTGTGTATCAGATAATGTTACCTGCTGTGGAAAAAAAAGATGAAGGGGAGAGGATGTAATATTTTAACTGGGAGAGTCTTTGAAGGCCTCATTGTGGTGACATCCCAAAGGAGCTAAGGACAAAAGGTACTTCAGTCAAGTGCCCTCAAGGCAGAAAAAACAATAAAAGCAAAGGTCCTGAAGTAGGAGCTTACCACAAACAGGAAGGAACAGCCAGAAAAATGTGGCGGGGGCTGCAGCAAAATGCAGTAGGAAAGGAGGTCAGAGTGGTATGGGTGACAGTCCCTTACAGGCCAGATAGGCGATTATCTCGTAACTCTGAGATGGGGAGCCAGAGAAAGGAGCTGACCAGGGAGGTCATGTGTCCTGAGTTACCCTTTTTAAAGATCATTCTGGCTGTGTGGGGAGAACAAGCGATCAGAAACGAGCACAGAAAGACCTGTTAGTCTCAACCTAGGGTTTTCAGGGTTTACACGTACTGCAGTGTTTATCAGGACTAATGTTAAGTGATCAGAGGAGGGTCATGGAAGTTCCCTTTTCGTTTATGACTCCTATCGCTTTTAGGCACCAGTTGATCAAATAAAAAGTCATTCATATTTCCTTCTATATGTCAATAAGCCAGGCAAAACACACTGATGGCAAATGAGGGTGCTAGAGGTAGCAGTCTGAGAGGTGAGACTTTTCAAAGGTAATTTAACTTCATTAATTCAACATGAACTGTCTTTAAAACCTAAAGGGTGTATAACTGCACCCTCACCATTCAGCAGCACACATCCTGTGCTTAAATAAGTAATTTTTAGTTGCTCTAATGAAAAGTCTGACTCAGACCACAGATCAAGCGCACCTCATCTTATGCTGGTCTCGTCAACTTAATGTGTTTCATACACACTTAAGATTTTAAAAGTAACACTAAAGATAAGTAATCTCTGACAACAACAACAACATCTGAAAGAGTATCAGCTGATGCATTACTAGGAGGAGTTCCTGACTGATTTGCTTTCATTTTGAAACTCTTTTAAGCCATAAAGTTAAATTTATTTTCATTCTCGTTTTTATATTTCTTTAACTTATTGTCATGTTAAGATCATGAGAATTATACAGCACAGTGTTTAAAGTTTTGGGATCAGAGAACCTACATTTGAATTCCACCTTGACTATATAAACTATATAACTGAGGACAAATAACTTCTCCAGATCCTTGCTGTTCAGGAAACAGAAATTAAAGATATTCTAACCCTCACTCTGAGAACACTACTTAACAATTGAAAACAAAAATATGCAAAAACTCCTGGCAGAATGGCCAGTAGTGTGTGTGCCCCGTCTTGAGAAATAACTATTTTGGAGCCACTTTCTTCCCCATTGTTGTAGTCGCTTCAGTCCTGTCCGACTCTTTGTAACCCCATGGACTGTAGCCCGCCAGACTCTCCTCTGTCCATGGAATTTCCCAGGCAAGAATACTGGAGTGGGTTGCCATTTCCTTCTCCAGGGGATCTTGGACTTGAACCCATATCTCCTGCATTGCAGGTGGATTCTTTACCACTGAGCTACCTGGGATCCCCACTTTCTTCCCCACTGAACTGTTAATTCCAAAAGGAAAGACACTTTGTCTGCCTTACTCAGCACTAAACCCAGTATCTGTATACCAGGAGATCATTTGGGTGATCAAGTAATTAATAGATGTCACAATATTCTGTACAGAAATACAGGGATATAAACACAACACCTTTCATATTTTAGCTGGAGTTATAAAACAGACATGCTAGTAACTACATACATTTCTGCTTTTCTGTATATATCCCACAAATTCCTACCAAAATCTTGCCTTTTCCTCCTAATACAGAATCCCTTTTAAAAAAAGAAAATGTAACTTCTTCACATTTATCTACCTGGTAGTTTAAAAAAGAAAAAGACCATCATTTTAAAAGATCAGAGCTGTTGTATTCTATGACAGCATAAAAGACATATGCAAATTCATCTAAATACTATGAAGTGACTTTACTCTCCTGCCAACAGGCAATGAGGAGCCATCAGCCAAGTAATACTGTCAGATCTGTATTTTAAGAAGCTAACTAAACCAAGATCAGATTGAAGGACAGAGATTAAATACAGCAAGTGGCTACTTTATAGTCTAGTGAGATGGAACAGCAATCTGAACTCGTCGATTGTTCTTGTCTAAATAAATGTTTAGACCTAAACCCTAGAAGTCACCCTTGATTTCCTTTTTAACATTCCCATCATATCGTTGGTAAATTCTGTTGCCTGAATAAGTCCAAGATACAACTACTACACATCACCTCTTCTGCTACCACTTTTAACTAACCCATCACAATCTCTTATTTGGACAACTACAAAGTCTCTTAACCAGCCTCCAAGCTTCCATCTTTGCTCTTCCTTCAGTCTAGCCATGTCATACTCTTGCTTAAAACCTTCCAGCTGCTTCCTATTTTGCTCAGAATATAATCCAGAGTCCTTTCCTTCACCTTTGAGGGTCAACATCATCTCCTACCATTCTGTTTCTTGCTCACTCCAGCCTGACAACATAGGCTTCTTCACTCATCTTTTCCTGAAAGGCTCTTCCCCAATACATGTACATGGCTTGATTCCTTACTTCCTTCAGGTCTGTGCAAATGTCTTCCCTGACTACCTTTAAAAAGATTAGCACCCTCCTAACTCCTTTCCCTACCATTTCCATCTAACACTGCTCTATTTTCTTCATTGCTTTTACTGTCACTTGATATACATGTTAATTCTGTGTCTCTTCCAATTAGAATGAAAGCTATTGTAACAAAGCTTGGTGTTGTCACTGCTTCATTCCCAGAGCCTTAATCAATGCCTTATTAAGTGGACACTCAAATACTTGAAGTTTTTGTGTGAAGCAGAACATAACTTGGGTATTAATGTGAGACAGAAGGAGAATATCGGATATAAAATTTCTAGTGTGAGAAACAAAATAGAAATGATGAAGACGGGGGACAAAAGAGAGAAAACGAATGCTGAGAGATGGACTTTTTTTTTTTAATGTTTATTTTATTGCAATAAGAACACTTACCATGAGATCTCCCCTTTAATTAAGTGTACACTGACTGTTGACTGTGATCTGTTCCTGAATAGCTATTTACCTTCAGCGCATCCACAGGAGACATTTAGCAGTCAATTGGACTTAAAAGGCCTGAAATTTAGCATGAAGTCTGAGTTAGAACTGAGGTCCTAAGAATGGTCTGAAGTGACAGCTGAAGTTGCATGGGGTAAGTGGTGTGACTAAGGAAAAGTGCAGTAAGAGAGTAGATTGATAAGCTTAGCTGGACTGTTCATATTTAAGAAGTGAGCAAAGAGAAGCCAGCAAAAGTAAAATATACCTAAAGATAGTCAAAGTAGAGTCTCATGGATAGCAAGAGATGAATTTATAAGCTTCCTAAAGATACATACAATGGGACATTAAAATCATTTATGAAGATCAAATACTATGGGGGACTGTTAATGTTCTATTTAGAGGATATAAAAGGCATATATCACATGATACTATGTTTTTCAAGTGCACATAAAAGACTGAAGGTAAATATGCACACTAAGTTGCTTCAGTCATGTCCGACTTTGCAACCCTATGGACTGTAGCCTGCCAGGTTCCTCTGTCCATGGGATTCTCCAGGCAAGAATACTAGAATGGGGTTGTCATTTCCTCCTCCAGGGGATCTTCCTGACCCAGGGATCAAACCTGCATTTCTTGCATCTCCTGCATTGACAGGCAGGTTCTTTACCACTAGCGCCACCTGGGAAGCTCCAAAGTGCTAACAAAGATTGCCACTAGGGGATAGAAATTATATATATGGTGAGGAGGAAGAGATACATAGTATTTCTATAGAGAGAGAGATATATATACTTAACATCTATATTTTAATTTTCTCCCATAAACATGTATTGATTTTGTAATTAAAGAAAATTATATTTTTAAGTCTTAGAAATCAGTGATATTCACAAAGGATACTTTTAAAGATGACACAGTTCATCTATATAGTTATTGTAACTAATAGGTTTTTATCCTTAAATCAAGTTGATCATTTAAAAAGCAATGTTCCTGAATCACAAAATGCTGACTTGAAGAAAATGACATCACTGAGTTTTATTCATGGTTTTGTTCCCTTCCCTTCCCCTCCCCAACCCCAGTCCTGACAGCACACCAAGACCTTCACTCTTATAGCTCTTTTCCCTGATTTGCAATTTGAAAATCTTATTTATAATTCTTACCATCTTATAGTACATATTTTGGTTGTAAGCCGAAACACAGTATTTGTGGAGTAAATGGAAAAAAACTATAATTTGTATCCACACTGCCTTTAAGCATCATAAGAAAATATGCATACCAATACATGATCCAAATTTCTGTTTTTTAAAAAAAAAAAACTTTCAGCTGGATTCACACTCTTCAAATGTACCTCTTGAAGAATAGGCAGTGGTATGCCAGGGGCTTCATGAACCACAGGAGAGATATAATGCATTAATTCTACTACACAGTAAATTCAAAATCGTTTTATTTTAAAATATACACTAACTAAAAAGTTAAAAGTGCTTGGGAATTTTTTAAGATAACCAGACTTTCAATAAATGTCATTCTTGCCTGGAGCTTCTTTTAGGGTATGTTGTTGTTTAGTCACTAAGTCGTGTCCAACTCATCCTCTGCTGCCACCTTCTCCTTTTGCCTTCAACCTTTCCCAGCATCAGGATCTTCAGCGTATAATTTACCAGCTCTTTTCCCTGCCCAACCACACTCCACCTCCCCTTAGTTTACCCCATTCTTAAATTACATTTACACTTACATTTACTAGTTACAATAGTTACAAACAGTTACTAGTATCAATAGTTACAAACAGGATTATCAATAAACAATACAATACAAAGTCTACAGTTGTGCAGGCCAGAACCTGGCTATCTAGACTGAAACAACTTGACTTTGAAAGCCCTGCTGCTGCTGCTGCTGCTGCTGCTGCTGCTGCTAAGTCGCTTCAGTCGTGTCCAACTCTATGCGACCCCACAGACGGTAGCCCTAAGAGGCCACAAAGACTGATTTTTGTTTTGTATATATATTTTTTTAATGTCTACATTTCTTGTACGTCACTCATATTAACAGCAAGTATGTAGTATTAAAATTCCTACAGAACACTTTAGGGTAGTAAAAATTGTGGGAAAGCTTTTAAAGTATATTCAAGTATATGGAATATATTTTTCTGAACCCAAGACACCAATTTTTCTTATAAAGGTATTTTTGCTAAAATCCTTAACTATCTGTAATAGCATCTTTACTTTTTACTCACATAAACCATTCCCAACTTCTACACACATATATGTGCCAAACTTCTGGTGGCATTACCTCTTCATAAATATTATCACTTCATCACTAGGAGAAATACTTTTTATATTACCATCCTGGTCATTATCATCATTATACTTTTATCTCTTAAATATGGAATTGTGAAGACAAATACACCCCTAATATTCTAAAACTGGAAGAGGTAAATAATCTACTTAATAAAATTTTAAAGTATACACATGAAGACAAATAACAACTGACAATGAAAGTATTGAAAAGACCATTTTAAAATATTACCCTTAAACAACATTATTAAATTCTATGCAAACCATCAGCCCTAAATTCAACATATACTTGGGTCCCTATGTGCCAGGAACCCTGCTAGGCACTCAAGGTTTCAGTGTGAGTGTGATTAAACAACAGAGAACTACTCTAAGAGTTTACAATCCAGTGGTTATATACTTTACCATCATTTATTTAGTTTCATTCGAAAACCAAAAAAAAAGGCTGCTCTATAGGAACTCATAATGCACACAAATTTCTTTTTAAAAAATGTACTTTCCTAAGAAAGGCAAAAAGACAGAAAATAGCCTTTAGATCAGGATAAATAATTTAACTTACTCTAAGGACATAAATCAGTTTTACCATGTGGTCCTGACATGTGAATAAACGATTATAGTACCAGCTAAAACTGGTCATAAGTATGTTTTTTTAAGAAACTCTGAAATGTGAAAGAGTTCTTTACTGTAGACTGCAATTCATCAGCAGTTCCTTTAAGCATTTTAGGCCAGGGAGAAATAATTCTTGTCCAGTACAACAATATCATAGATATAACAGCTGGCAAATACATTGAGCAAGGATTTATAACAACACTATTCTCTGGACGGTAATTTCTTCCAATAATAGAAATAAGTAAACAAATGCCTCTATGAACACCCTCCCTTTTTTAAAAGAAAACGAATCAGTGTTGTTTACAGATGTCTGTAATATATATAAAATTTTTGTTAATAATGAAAAGAAAATCTGAAAATAGTACTCAAATGTGCCTAAGGCTCCACACCCCTGTGTACCAAGGGGAGTTAAAGAGCACTAACACACTGTATATGAAGCACAACTACAAAATACAGTGCACG
>SJYQ01001996.1:0-53393 GCA_006410935.1 Redunca redunca
CAGGCAAGAGTACTGGAGTGGGTTGCCATTTCCTTCTCCAGGGGATCTTCCCAACCCAAGGATCGAACCTGGGTCTCCTGCATTCCAGGCAGACGCTTTAACCTCTGAGCCACCAGGGAATAATTTTGCCACCTATTAGAGTAAAATGATATTTTATTATTGATTTATATCCACTGATTATTTCTTGAATATATTTCTGTATTTGTTTATCTTTTAAAAGTTTTGTTTGCATTGTCTGTATTGATATTTACCTGTTTGGTTTTTAATGCTTACTTTACAAACTCTAAGAAGGATATACTCTACTTTTGACATTGATTACAAATGTTTACCTAATCAGTTTAATTTTAAAATTTTAGTTATCTTTTCATTATATAATCTCTTGATTTAAATGTTATTAAATGACTTGAGCTTTTAAAATATTTAATCTTTCTCTTTATGATGGGAATTGATTTTCAGTTCATAGTGTCTGTGTATTTACTACCTGAACTGTTATCTTGAGTGGTTCTGTACTAGTTTTAAGAGGTATATTTTTACAGACTATTTTAAATTGTATTTTAACAGTTAATACTTCATATTGAATTTTTAGATTTTTTTTAATGCTTTACATAAAACCTTGCAGAGTTTTTTTTGCAAAGAATTGTATTTTGTCCCAGAAGTGATTTATGCGTGCTGCATGTTAAGTTGCTTCAGTTGTGTTTGACTCTTTGCGACCCCATGGACTGTAGCCTGCCAGGCTCTACTGTCCATGGGATTCTCTAGGCAAGAATACTGGAGTGGGTTGCCATGCCCTTTTCCAAAAGTGATTTATAATCAACCTTTAAAGTAGTTTTACCTAGTATGATAATTCACTACAACTCTTTTTCTCTATAGTAAGAAGAAAAACTTTTTAAAAAAAGTTACAAATGAAGGAAATTATCATTAGTGTTTCTGAGTATAGTTTTCCAGTTTTGTTCAACTGCAAATTTTAAAAATTATTTCATGGTAGTTATTCTTTTAGTTTGAGGAGAATGTTACCAGAAATGTAATTTATTTACCTTAAATTTGTGTACTTCGTTATAATGCTAATTCCTAGTCTAAATCTTATTGTACATTGTTTTCTTTTATAGAGAAAACACTAATTTAATTATAGGCTAGAAGAACACACTGGAAGCTTTCAGCGTGGCCTAATTTTTTAAAAAGAAAGGGAAAGTTATTATTCTTTTAAAACAGGAATGTTACTTAAAATAAGTCTGTTCTTAAGGCTTGTAAGTCTATTTACAGTATTTATATTAGAATTTTCATCTAAAACATTGTTAACTTTTTTCCTAGATTCCTCCTCTTAACTTTCTACTTTGATAAGTTTTCACATCTACAGAGGTTGTAAGAATAGCAGAGTGGGCACGCTTACCTGTCACTGGATATTTACCTATTACTAACATTTTGCCACTTTGTTTTTGGCTGAACCATTTGAACAACAGCCATTACAACACATGGGCTTCTCAGGTGGCTCAGCAGTAAAGAATCCACCAGCGATGTGGAAGATGTGGGTTCGATCCCTGGGTCAGGAAGATCCCCTGGAGAAGGAATTGGCAACCCATTCCAGTATTCTTGCCTGGGAAATCTCATGGACAGAGAGCCTGGCAGGCTACAGTCCATGGAGTCGCAAAAATCAGACACAACTGAGAGATTAAATCACCACCACTATGACAAATACTCAGCGTGTATTGCCTAAGAACACGGGTATTCTCCAATTTCACCGTAACAAAATTGGCACTTCGGTTTGTTCAACACTGACAATATGTGTATGTTAGTTGCCCAGTCGTGTCCAACTGTTTGCAACCCCATGGGTTGTAGCCTGCCAGGCTCCTCTGTCCATGAAATTCTCCAGGCAAGAATACTGGAGTGGGTGGCCATTTCCTGCTTCAAACACTGACAGTATTATATTTATATACTACATATACATTTATAATGCATTTATATATATTCCTATCTCCTTATTTACCTATTAATGAATTTTATATCTTTGCTTCCCCATTCAGAAACCAGTCAAGGAAAATACATTACATTCAGTTATTTAAATCTATTTAGTCCCCCTTTTCTTTAGGACAGTTTGCAGACTTTTTTTTGAGGGGGTGCAGGGCAGGGACATGATATTTTTGTTTTGCAGAATGTTCCTTTGTTTGAACTTGCCTGTCTGCTTGGGACCAGATTTGGGATCTTTGGCAGGAATGCTGCACAGGAGATCCGGTGCCCTTGGGCATGGTGTTGAGAGGCACCTGGTGGCAGATGGTTAACATAATTGGTTGTTTGATCAGGTGGTTATGGTGGTGGTATCATATTTCTATACTGTAACAGTATCATTATCCCCTTTGTAATGTGTGGGGATAAAACCTTGATACTGTGTGGTTTTAGCATCTATTAATTATTCCTGTTCAAATCATCTACTACAAGAGTGAATGCAAAATAGTGCTTTTTGTGGTTTTTCTCATTCCTTCTACATTTATTGGTTGGTATTCTTCTTTAAAGGAGAGTTCCTCCCCCCGCCCTCCTTATCCTTTACGTAGTATCATTTTGGACCCATTGATTCAGTTTTTTTAATAGAATGTGTTACCTTTCATTACTGTTAAAATTGCTGTTTGTGTTCAGGTGATGCCAAATTTAGTCATGTGGTCCCTCAGGTATTAACTTTGAATTATCTGAAGGATATCTTCTGATCCTATATCTGTAGAAGAACAGAGTTGACTTTAAAATGTCCTTTTGGATAACAAATCCACAAGGGTTTTTTCTTATTGACACTGTGATTAATATATAGCATATAGCACATTTTTGTAGATCCTGACAATATTAACACCATTCAGTTGGGATCAAAATTCCTTGAATGGCTACTTTCCTATTATTTCTTCGAAAGTTTTAGTCATCCCTTTCTCTAGCGTAGAAGCTTACTTTAGATTTCGGCCAGTTGCAGTGACTTCCCATCCCTGGGTCTAGGGACAGGGTGGTGGGCAGAGACATCTTCAAACTATGTTTTGTCTTCTCAGTTTAGATGTACTGTGTGTAATGCTTTTACTGAAAAGAGACACATAACAGAAAAGCAAATTTCATAGAAACTGGTGGAAGGAGTGCTAGCAGTATGATTAGAAGAAGTCTTGCTGCAGTTCTTGAGAGCCAGAGTCCCTGGGACTGACTCAGAGGGACTTTTTTCCCATGAAGAACATTGGACTTGTTTTTCTTGAGAAGGCTTATTCTGCTTCTTGTCTCTGTATGTAGAGAGTTCTCTGCAAAGTGGCACATGCTGCTTACTCTCTTAAGTCTCTAGGCTTTTTATCTTTGGAACAGGATCGAGTTATGGCCAGATGGGTAATTCGAGCCCATTATAGATTCTTAAATCTTGGTCATCATGAGGAACAGGATCTGGAGGCATTTTATCAGAAAGATGAGACAGTTTAGAGCTCTGTGAAATTGTTGAGTGTCTTGATTGCCCTGGCTTCTGCTTGTATTATGTGACTTCCACTGCTTAGAGATGAACTGGGTTCACGTGCCCTTGTTTAGATATAGAAACTGTGGGTGGTCTCCCCTCTGATAGGGATCCAGTGTTAAACACTGACGGGCTCAACAGAAAAGAGGGGAATGGATAGAGGGTGCAGACAGGGAAGGAGGTGCTGTTGCTTTCTAATTGCTATCAGTACGGAAGAACAGAACTTTCAAAAGACCCAGGCTTAGGCTACACCTTATGTATGAGAGAGGTGGCATAGCAGGTGGGTAGGGAAAGGCTGGCCTCTCTGTGACCCTGCAACAGAAGGAGCTTGGACGACTGGATAGCCACATGCAAAATTGTGCAGTTGTCCCCTCTTCAGACCACTCTTAAAAATCAGTTCCTGGTAGATTGATATAAGTTTTAAAGGTAAGATATGTACCTGATAGCTTAATCTTATTAATAGTCTTAATAACTTGATGAATGAAATATCAGCACCATTTCTTAAATAGTAAATATTCCTCTTCCAAGAATACCACTTTATATGTGACTTCTCCATTTACCACCTTTAACAAAGTGGTGTAATAATATTTAACTTTGTCAGTTATCTGGGGGAAATTTCATTTTCTTAAAAGTGGTTTTTGTTGTTTGTTTTTAAAGAGCTTCACCTTTAGAATAATCAGCCCATTAAGGGTAAGGTTTCAAGGTTATGAGTTTCAGTCTCCTAGTTGAGGGATTAGGGAAGGAAATCACCCCTTTTTTTTTTCTAGGAGATGAATGTTCTGTGCTGAAGGCTGACAGTTACCAGTAATTATGTATGCAAGAGAAATGAACCTGTTTTCAGGCCTCAGGAACCCAGTAAGACCAGAAAAGCATCAGTTTCAACTGCTGTCTTAAGTGTCTCTAGGCCCTTAACAAACAAGCTTGTTAATAGGAATGGACAGATCCACAGTAAAAGCAGGAACACGTTATATATATATACACATATATCTCCAGGCTTAATTTTTTTATAATGTTAATATAAATAATTGGTATAATTATTAAAAAGGATAAAAAACAGTATAATTCCAAATGTTTAATGTTGAAACATTAAGATGTATGAATTTCATATTTGGGCCTACCTGGCTTAGTGGTAAAGAATCCACCTGCCCAAGGCAAGAGATGCAGAAGACATGAGCTCAGTCCCTGGGTTGGGAAGATCCCCTGGAGGATGAAATGGTAACCTACTGCAGCATTCTTGCCTGGGAAATCCCATGGACAGAGGAGCCTGGTGGGCTGTAGTCCACGGGGTTGCAAAGAGTCAGACATGACTGAGCGCACACACACATGCATGCATGTTTTATGTGGTCAGTTGTTTGTATTTAATTTTATTTAGCATATTTTCTCTTTTCTGATATCCTTGTCAGTTGAGGGAATATCTGTGAACAAGATTTTCTTCAGAAAACAGTTCTGGGTCCACTCTGACGCATGCAAACGTGAATACTCAAAAGATCCCAAAGTCCTGTGCTAATAAGCAATGTAACTGCAATAATTTTAGCCTGTAAAATTAAGAAAAATGATTGATCACCTGTCCCTGCTACTTAGTAATATATATATACAACTATTAATGTTAAACAATATAATCTATAATCCCCTTCTACATTTTACAGAAAGGATCTCTAACCAAAAATTGAAGTCAACAAAGTGATTTTGTTATATATATTCTTTTTCATATTCTTTCCATTATGCTTTATTACAGGATATTGAATATAATTCCTTCTGCTATACAGTGGGACCTTATTGTTCAAACCTAAGTCTTTGAACACAGTCAGAATACCATGTTGTTAACATGTTACCCTGTACTAAAACTGCTGGGAAATGTGGTTGTCTTTTCTATCAGGTACGGTGTGAAAACGCAACCCATTGAGAGAGTGCACCTAGCCGTGGTTGCCTGCGGGGAAAGACTGGAAGAAACCGTAACCATGCTGAAGTCAGCGCTCATCTTTAGCATCAAACCTCTTCAGTTCCATATTTTTGCTGAAGATCAACTGCATGATAGTTTTAAAGGCATAGTAAGTATTTGAGACTTAGGTCTGTAGAGTTGAATGTTTAACATATACTATAGTAAAATGTTGTTGAACAAAAATACTTATCCTGCAGCTCTGCCCTCTTAGAGTGGGGACTGCTCCCTGCTGCCACTTTTGTCTGTGCATCCAGACCTGGGTTTAAGAAGAAGGCTTGTCTCTGTGAAGGAGTTAGGCTGCTTAGTCCTACGTAGTCCTTTGCCAAGCATGGAGGTTTTGTTTTACTCACTGTAGTTCTAGGATGTTTTGACTGAGGAGTCCTGTGTCTTACTTGAGTTCCCGTCCTTGACTTGAGAGCGCGTCAGTCAGAGTGTGCACAAGGCTCTGACCCTGTTTGAGTGGAGGGCCTTGTAGCTGATACTGTGGAGGCCGTAAGGGTTTATTTTGGTTTTGCATTAGTGGCAATCAGTTTGGCTGTAATGGCAGAAAACCCAAAATGTCTTAAAAACATAGAAGTTTATTTCTCTCTTATATAAAAGCAGGCAGTCTGTGTTACGTGGCAGCCCCGTGTTTTCAGGGATTCTGCTCTTTTTTCTCTCATGTGGCTGAGCCATCTTTAACATAGGACTTCTGCCTCATGATCCAGGATGGATGCTCAAGCTCCAGTCATCACACTTATATCCTAGCCAACACGAGGGTAAAAGGAGTAGAGAAGGGTGTTCTCCTCCTTTCTAAGGAGGCTTTCTAGAAGTTGCACAGGATGTTCCTGCTGGTATATCAGTGGTCTGATCTTAGTCATGTGATCATATCTAGCTACTTGTGAAGATTGAAACTATACTCTTTTAATCAGGAGCACTGCATTATCTTAACAAAAAAAATTTACTATGCAAGTAGAAGAGAACAGATAAATATAGAAGGGAGAACATACACAAAATGAAAATTCCCCAGAAATCTCATTACCTTGTATTCTGAAATGGTGGTAAAAGTGATGGTGATTATGCCTTCACCATCTCTGTCTGTCTCTCTGTGTCCATTCAGTTAAGCTTTCAAACTGATTTGGATTTTTATGCTTGACCTATGTAGGAAAAGCTTATTTGATGTTTTCTCAGGTAATTTAGTTCATTTTTTATATTAGTTGAAAAATACTACTTGTGACCTCAAGTCTTTTAGTTTCCTGCTAAAATCTTTGATTCTAAGAGGTATAAAGCTTTACTTACTGTTTTACAAGGAATGAAATTGGAACATTCTGTTAACACCATACACAAAAACTCAAAATGGATTGAAAAGCTAAATGTAACACCTGAAACCATAAAACTCATGGATGAAAACAGAAAGAACACTGTTTGACATAAATCATAGCAGTGTTTTTTGGATCTGTCTCCTAAAGTAAAAATAAACACATAGGACCTCATTAAGCTTAAAAGCTTTTACACAGCAAAGGAAACCATTGACCAGCCAAAAAGACACAACCTACTTAATGGGAAAAATACTTGCAGATGATATGACCAGTATGCCTCACATGCAGGATTTACTCAAAATCCTGCATCCTAGGCTTCAGCATTACATGAACTGGAACTTCCAGATGTCCAAGCTGGGTTTAGAAAAGGCTGAGGAACCAGAGATCAAATTGCCAACATTTGCTGGATCATAGAGAAATCAAGGGAATTCCAGAAAAACATCTACCTCTGTTTCATTAACTGTGCTAAAGCATTTGACTGTGTGGATCATAAAAAACTGTGGAAGGCTCTTAAATTAAGAGATGGGAATACCAGACACCTTACCTGTATGTTGAGAAACCTGTGTGCCAGTCAAGAAGCAACAGTTAGAAACCTGTGTGGAACAGCTGGCTGGTACAGGATTGAGAAAAGAGTAGGACAAGGCTATATATTGTCACCCGTTTATTTATCTTACATACAGAGCACATCATGAGAAATGCTGGGTTGGGTGAGTTATAAGCTGGAATCAAGATAGCCAGGAGAAACATCATCAACCTCAGATATGCAGGTGATACCACTCTAATGGCAGCAAAGAGGAACTAAAGAACCTCTTGATGAAGGTGAAGGGGGAGAGTGAAAAAGCTGACTTAAAGCTCAGTATTGAAAAACTAAAATCTCGGAATCTGGTCCTGTCACTTCATGGCAAATAGAGGGGGGAATGGTGGAAGCAGTGACAGATTTCCTCTTCTTGGGCTCTCAAAATCACTGCAGATGGTTACTGTAGCCTTAAAATTAGAAGACGATTGCTTCTTGGCAAGAAACCTATAACAAACCTAGATAGTGTGTTACAAAGCAAAGACATCGCTTTGCCGACAAAGGTCTGTATAGTCAAGGCTATGGTCTTTCCAGTAATTATGTACATTTGTGGGAGCTGGACCATAAAGAAGGTAGAGCACTGAAGAATTGATGCTTTTTAACTGTGGTGTTGGAGAAGACTCCTGAGAGTCCATTGGATAGGAGGGAGATCAAACCAGTCAATCTTAAATCAACCCTGAACACTCATTGGACTGATGCTGAAGTTCCAACACTTTGGCTACTTGTTGTGAATAGCTGACTCATTGGAAAACACTGATGCTGGGAAAGATTAAAGGCAGAAGGAGAAGAGGGTGACAGAGGATGAGGTGCCTGGATGGCATCACTGATACAAGGGGCATTAACTTGGGCAAACTCCGGAAGATGGTGATGTACAAGGAAGCCTGATGTGTTGCAATCTATGGGGTCACAAAGAGCTGGACACAGTTTGGTGACTGAACAACAACATGACCAGTAAGGGGTTAAAAATATAAAATATAAATATAAAATATAAAAACAGCTCGTACAACTTACCATCAGAAAAAAAGCCTGATTAAAAAAATGGGCAGAAGAACTGAATAGACATTTCTCCAGAGAGGACATGCAGATGACCAACAGGTCACAGGAAGAGATGCTCAGTGTTGCGTGTTAATCATCAGGGAAATGCAGATCAAAACCACAATGTGATCTTGCCTTACACCTGTCATAATGGCTATCATCACGAAGACCCAAACAGCAAATGTTAGGACGTGGAAAAAAGGAGTCTTTGTATGCTCTTGGTGAGAATGTAAAGTGGTGCAGACTGTGGAAAACAGTATGGAGGTTTCTCAAAAAATTAAAAATAGAACTACCATCAGTTCAGTTCAGTTGTGTCTGACTCTTTGCGACCCCATGAATCACAGCATGCCAGACCTCCCTGTCCATCACCATCTCCTGAAGTTCACTCATACTCACATCCATCAAGTCGGTGATGCCATCCAGCCATCTCATCCTCTGTCGTCCCCTTCTCCTGCCCCCAATCCCTCCCAGCATCAGAGTCTTTTCCAGTGAGTCAACTCTTTACATAACGTGGCCAAAATACTTTAGCTTTAGCATCATTCCTTCCAAAGAAATCCCAGGGCTGATCTCCTTCAGAATGGAATGGTTGGATCTCCTTGCAGTTAAAGGGACTCTCAAGAGTCTTCTCCAACACCACAGTTCAAAAGCATCAATTCTTTGGCGCTCAGCTTTCTTCACAGTCCAACTCTCACATCCATACATGACCACTGGAAAAACTATAGCCTTGACTAGACAAACCTTTGTTGGCAAAGTAATGTCTCTGCTTTTGAATATGCTGTCTAGGTTGGTCATAACTTTTCTTGTAAGGAGTAAGTGTCTTAATATCATGGCTGCAGTCACCATCTACAGTGATTTTGGAGCCCCCAAAATAAAGTCTGACACTGTTTCCACTGTTTCCCCGTCTATTTCCCATGAAGTGATGGGACCGGATGCCATGATCTTCATTTTATGAATGTTGAGCTTTAAGCCAACTTTTTCACTCTCCTCTTTCACTTTCATCAAGAGGCTCTTTAGTTCCTCTTCACTTTCTGCCATAAGGGTGGTGTCATCTGCATATCTGAGGTTATTGATATTTCTCCAGGCAATCTTGATTCTAGCTTGTGCTTCTTCCAGCCCAGCGTTTCTCATGATGACTTAGCAATTCCACTCATGGGTTTATATTTGGCAAAAAAACGTAAAAACACTCATTAGAACAGATACATGCACCCCGATGTTCATAGCAGCATTATTTACAGTTGCTAAGATATGGAAGCAACCTGAGTATCCATCAACAGATGAATGGATAAAGAAGAGGTCATGTGTACACACACACACACACACACACACACACAGTGAAATGCTAACAAGCCATTAAAAAGAATGAAAATTTTGCCATTTGCATCAACATNACGTAAAAACACTCATTAGAACAGATAAATGCACCCCAATGTTCATAGCAGCATTATTTACAGTTGCTAAGATATGGAAGCAACCTGAGTATCCATCAACAGATGAATGGATAAAGAAGAGGTCATTTGTACACACACACACACACACACACACACACAGTGAAATGCTAACAAGCCATTAAAAAGAATGAAAATTTTGCCATTTGCATCAACATGGATGGACTTGGAGGATATTGTGCTAAGTGAAATAAATAAGAGAAAAAATACTGTATAATATTACTGATAGGTGGAATCTAAAAATTACAGTGAGCAAGTGAATATAACTAAAAAGAAACAAACTCACAGTTATAGAGAACAAACTAGTGGTTCCCGGTGGGGAGAGGGAAAGGGGGAGGGATAATACAGGGGTAGGAGATTAAGAGATGCAGACTATTGTGTATAAAATAAGCTACGGGATATATTGTACAACATAGGAACTGTAGCTGGTATTTTATAATAACTTTAAATGGTATATAACCTTTAAAAAGTGTGTATCACTGTATTGTATACCTGTAACTTACAGAATATTGTACATCAGCTGTAGTTCAATAAAATAACCAAAATAAAAGCTTTACTTAACCGTTTTAAAATATTTATATTTCTGTATCTGTGATATATGCTTTTGTGATCCTAAGGTCATTATCTGGGTTGTTTTCTGAAATATTAACAGAAGAATTAATCTTGTCCTAACAGGTCAAAGACTAGCAACAGATTGGTACCAACTGTGGAAGCCTTTGAAAATATAATATAAAAGTAAAATAAATTTATTGCTTCATCTTATATGCAGCTCTGTGTTGTCTTCAAATGTGGATGAGTTATTGCTTGTGTAGTATATGTTATATTTTTTAACTTAGTTTTTCTTTAACTATCAAAGTTAACTCTGAGAATGTTTGGGTTTTCTTTTGATNTGTGTAGTATATGTCATATTTTTTAACTTAGTTTTTCTTTAACTATCAAAGTTAACTCTGAGAATGTTTGGGTTTTCTTTTGATGAAAGAGAATAAAATATTTTCTGGAATGTGCTTTTACTGCAAAAAAGATGACTAGATACTGGAACTTTAAAAATGATTAAGATTTCATTTTGATGTTGGTATTTAGGATCTTTAATAAGTGATTAATAAGTCATGCAAGGGAAATAAAATGCTAGTGTTTGAAACTAGTTGATGGAGACATCAAAGCTGTGTTGGATATAAAGCTATTCCCTTAAACTATGTTGGAAGGCGTATGTTCCTTCCAAGCATATGTTGGAAGAAAAGAAAGAAGAAGGAGGATGTTTCTAAAAATCACTTGAACACAGACATAATTCAAAAAGAGATCTTCAGTCTGTTATTTTTTTCTTCCCCCGGAGATTGTGAGTGCTCTGTGGGAAATTTGCATCAACAGTATTGTTGAAGCAGCAATGATAGGTAATGCTGTCTGAATTTGAAACAATTCAGAGTCTCCAGATGCATTCAGGAAACTAAACTGTGTTCATTATAGATTTTCAGATGAGAAAATCAGATTTTGCCTTTTTTTGTAATGATTTTTTAAAAATTGGCACTGCAAGAACTACCCTGGTGGACCAGTGGTAAAGACTTGGAGCTTTTGCAGCCAAGGGCCCAGGTTCAGTCCCTGACTGGAGATGTGAGATCCCGTGAGCCGCACAGTGCGGCCAGAAGCAGAAACTCTGCGCTAGATAGATATTGACTGAAGTATTTTATTATGAGGAATATCTATGAATATAGAAAATACATAGATAAATATTTTCTTTCTTTTTAAAAAAATATATTTTGGCCATGCCTCATAGCATGAGGAATCTTAGTTTCCCAATCAGGGATGAACCTGAGCCCCCTGCGGTGGAAACCTGGAGTCTTAACCACTGGGCCACCAGAGAAGTCCCAGATAATATTTTCTCATCAGTTCTTTACATTGGTCTGTCATACATACTATGGTAATAAAATTAGTGCTTAATTTTTCTGAGTTTAACTTGTTTAAGGATTGAGAAGATTTGTACATCAGGTCAAGTTTAATGGAGGTGAACAGTTTGTATGATTCTTTCAACTTCCTGATTTTTTGATTGATACTCTTATCATTTTGATTGTCCCTTAGATCTTTATGGTGAAGTCTTTCTAGCTATTAGAATGATTTTAAGATTTTGAATGAAAACAAAATGGTGGGAAAGAAGAATCTTAACTTTCTCTTAACTGTGTATGACATATGATGTATAACATCTTAATTTTCAGCTTTTGAAAAATAATCTTGGTTTATAATTTTGCAGAGAAAGTGAAACAAGTTTGAATTGAGTTCTTTTATTTTTTTTTTTTTTGTAGCTTGACAGCTGGTCATTTCTGCAAACATTTAATTATTCATTATACCCGATAACTTTTCCAAGTGAGAATGCAGCAGAGTGGAAAAAACTGTTTAAACCGTGTGCTTCCCAGAGATTGTTCTTGCCAGTAAGTTTTTCTCCAGTGTTTTTTGTTTGCATCTTGCTTTTACACATGAGTTAATGAAGAATTTCATGTAAATCAGTTAAATAAACACACAAATTATTTTCCCTTTGAATAGTAGAAGAAAGAAAAAAACTTCCCATAGAACAAAAAAAAAGCTATGGTAAAATATGCTGTTAAAAATGAAAAGTGTAAGTAATTTCTGTTGCAATACCGTTTCTTACATTTTAATTTATCCAGTTGTTATAAACTGTTTCTTCTCTGAGAAGGAGTTGCCTGTCTGCCTGCCTGCTAAGTCACTTCAGTCGTGTCTGATTCCTGCAACCCCATGGACTGTAGCCCACCAGGCTCCTCTGTCCAGGGGATTCTCTATGCCAGAATACTGGAGCGGGTTGCCATGCCCTTCTCCAGGGAATCTTCCCGACCCAGGGACTGAACCCACGTCTCTTATGCCTCCTGCATTGGCAGGCAGGTTCTTCACTGCTAGTGCCATGTGGGAAGCCCTAAGAAGGAGTTAGAGGTTATCAGATCTTTGCCAGTAGGAACGCAGTGGCAGGATCACTTGCCAGTTGCAGGCTGCATTTGTAATTTGGGAAATGAAGCAGATTATTAAATAACTATTTCTGTTTTAACAGCAAGTCAGTGCACCTTTTCTAGCTGATACTTTTAACACAGAAACAAAATTTGAGGCACGTGAACTAAAAGGGAAATGGGAACCACTTACTCAGTGGGTCTCTTCTTTGGTGGTAGTCTTTGGTGATAAACCCTGATTATTATTATTTTTAATCTAAAAATATTCAGGGACTTCCCTGGTGGTCCAGTGATTAAGACTCTGCCCCCAGTTTAGAGGGCCCAGGTTTGATCCCTAGTCAGGGAACTAGATCTCACTGCCACAGCTAATGAGAGAGGATCCCATGTGTTGCTATTAAGACCCAGTACACTCAAATAATAAATAAATACTTTTAAAAATATTCAGAAGCAAGATTACCTCTTCCATTTTGAATTTAATTCACCCACATTTAAAAAATTCTCAGTAGTTGTTAGAACCACTATAATGTTTGAAATAATTACGGCAGTAGAAATATTGAAAGCACATGAGTTCTGTTAAGTATAGGAATTATTGGGAAGAAAATTAAGTTATTTGTTATTAAGTGGAGTAAGACAGTTCTAAACATATTGAGAATAGAATTTGTCAAATCTAGAATGTCAGTTAAGATTTAAAATCATGTTGCATTTTGATAGCTGAATCTGCCTAACCAGTAGGTTTATTGCTGGGCATAAAAAATCTTGATCCTAGGATGTGTTCCTTGTCTGCCTCCCTTGTAAGAAAGGATTAAGAGGGGAAAAGCCTAAGAAGTTTTAGGTAACTTCATGCAGGCTTTAAATTTTAAAAATTAAAAAAACAATACATTGAATAATTCCAGTGTTACATCATTTAATTAGTAGTTTGAGTGCCTTTGTTCTGTCATGTATCTGTACCAAAGTGCTGGGTATATAGGAATGAATATATACCCAGATTTCTTGTTTTCATAGAGTTTATCATCTGGTATGGGAGATGAACATTTAAACAAACACATTATGACATTAAATAAACAATACACTCCTGAGTTACAACCATTGCTCTTCTGTTTTATTCAGCAGTATAAAGTTTAATTGTTGATGTTGTGATAGGAAGTTTGCCAGATCATTTAATGATGTGATCTAGTTAAAAATTTGAAATACTGAAATTAAATACTTGAAACCTGTCAAATTGTTCTTGTACTTCATTCACTCTTAGTTCTGCATCTTTTAAACTGGATTCTAAGTAAATTGATCCTTCATTTTTCTTAAATGAAGAATTTTCTTAAAGTATTTACTGAAGTAGTTAAGTAAAAACCTTAACTGTTTCTCCTCTTTTAAAATGGAGGGATTAAGGGACTTCCCTGGTCCAGTGGTTAAGAATCTACCTTACAGTGCAGGGGATGTGGGTTCGATCCCTGGACAGGGAACCAACATCCCGCATGCCACCGGGCAGCTAAGCCTGCACACTGCAGCGAAGACCTCATGTTCCACAACTAAGACACAGCCAAGTCAATTAATAAACATTAGAAAAATTTTTTTTAAATGGAGGGATTAAAAGATCCAATGTAAGCTCTGGCAAATCTTCCTTCCTCCAATATGAACCGTAGAAAAATGCTGATGTGATTGTTATTTCACCTTATGTGTGAAGGTGGACTTCCCTGGTGGCTCAGTGGTAAAGCATCCACCTGCAATGCAGGAAACGTGGGTTCGATCCCTGGGTTGAGAAGATCCCCTGAGGAGGAAATGATTACCCACTCCAGTATTCTTGCCTGGGAAATCCTGTGGCCAGAGGAGCCTGGTGGGCTCCAGTCCATAGAGTCACAAAGAGTAGGACATGACTAAGCGACAGAATACAGCGTGGCCGCCAACGGCAGTGGCTCCCGGCAGTGACCTTGGAGCTTCCTGCAGCGTCTTCCTGGACTGCTGACAGTACAGTAGTCTGTGAACACATTTGTCTCATGGTACAGAAGCAAAACAGTTTCGTTCATTTTTCTGTCCCTCCAAAAAAGAGAGGGACAGACATACAGACACATACATATGTATCCTTTTAATTATAGTCCTTGAACAAATGAACCTTCCCTATTCAGGCTCTGTGGTTAACTGTCAGATTTTTTTTCATCACTCTGGTATTAAATCAGTGGGGGCATGGAGTGATTTCAGCTTCGTAACTGGTCATTAAGGTGATGGCTTAACCCTAGCTTCGGGGGTAGGCAGCAGCTTTGAAAGGGAGCAGAATGAGGATCAAGCTCTTATCCTTATTGTATTCTTAACCAAAAAGCTTTAAGTTAGGTTAACCTAATCATTGAGTCTTACTAGTACACTGGGATAGACAAATTTAAATTTGAAGGGGTCAGATTCTAAAGTCTTTGGGTGAGGCAGAAATAAAAACTTACCCTTGAAAATTCCTGTAAAAGATACATGTTGGAGGTTTAACCCCTGGAGTGGAGAAGATCCTCTGGAGTAGGAAAGGGCAACCTACTCCAGCATTCTTGCCTGAAAAATTCCAGGGACAGAGGAGCTTGGCAGGCTGTAGGCCGCGGGATTGCAAAGAGTCAGACACAGCTGAGCACAGCCAGGGCAGGCAGGAGGCTTGACATCTCCTGGGGAAGTGACATAGCCAGTCTTCCAAGACCAGTCTTGTTTCAGCCCTTGCTATTTAAGTGCAGGGTCTTTGATTTGTTAGGAGATGGTCAGCTCACCTATAAGAGCATGCACTCGAGCTTGGTGGTCTGGATCTCAATTTTGGCTCCACCAGTTGCTGGCTGAGGGCATTATGAAGTAAATGTACCAGTTATTAGTGTTATGGCAGAGGGGACAAGTTCAGATCTTCATTTGTATTGGCTAATTTCTATATTTATCTCAGGAAATTAAGATTTGCTATGTCAGTTCACCAAAGGTAATGTTATTTTCCATTATGGAAAACATTTCCTCCCTAGCCTTTGAGGATACTGCTTTTACTTCCAGTTTTTAGTATTGTTTTTATTCTGCTGTGTTTTTATAGCTTTTCTTCTTTAAAAGTTAATAAAAAGGTTAGCAGAATATCTATATATTGCTGTTGTAAAAATGGCAGATGAGAAAAATTAATTTAAAAAATTAATGTCAAGTAGTTTATCTCTTAAGTATTTTTTTAAAAAATAATGAAAGCCTCTTTTGTTTTAAAATGAAATAGAGTTACTGATTCAAATCTCTCTCCCCATAGTTAATCCTGAAAGAAGTTGACTCACTATTGTATGTCGACACTGATATCCTTTTTTTACGGCCTGTTGATGACATTTGGTCTTTGCTAAAGAAGTTTAATTCCACACAAATTGCCGCAATGGCACCAGAACATGAAGAGCCTCGAATAGGCTGGTATAATCGTTTTGCCAGACATCCATACTATGGGAAAACTGGAGTGAACTCGGGAGTTATGCTGATGAACATGACCAGAATGAGAAGGAAGTATTTCAAGGTAAGTCACTGATTCACGTTAGCATTCTGCTCTTTTCCCTCCAGATTGTTTGGTTTCCAGTTTAGTTTTGTTTTATTAAAAGCTAGATTGACCTATTCAGAATTTTTCTACTTACCTAGAGTAATTGAAGCAAGTGTATTCTTAGTGTGCTGTTTATTAGAGCATTCAGCTCAGCTTAGTTCAGCTCAGTCGCTCAGTCGTGTCACTCTTTGCGACCCCATGAATCGCAGCACGCCAGGCCTCCCTGTCCATCACCAACTCCCGGAGTTCACTCAGACTCAAGTCCATCGAGTCAGTGATGCCATCCAGCCATCTCATCCTCTGTCGTCCCCTTCTCCTCCTGCCCCCAGTCCCTCCCAGCATCAGAGTCTTTTCCAATGAGTCAACTTGTCGCATGAAGTGGCCAAAATACTGGAGTTTCAGCTTTAGCATCATTCCTTCCAAAGAACACCCAGGACCGATCTCCTTTAGAATGGACTGGTTGGATCTCCTTGCAATTCAAGGGACTCTCAAGAGCCTTCTCCAACACCACAATTCAAAAGCATCAATTCTTTAGCGCTCAGCTTTCTTCACAGTCCAACTCTCACATCCATACATGACCACTGGAAAAACCAGAGCCTTGACCAGATGGACCTTTGTTGGCAAAGTAATGTCTCTGCTTTTCACTATGCTGTCTAGGTTGGTCATAACTTTCCTTCCAAGGAGTAAGCGTCTTTTAATATCATGGCTGCAGTCACCATCTGCAGTGATTTGGGAGCCCAGAAAAATAAAGTCTGACACTGTTTCCACTGTTTCCCCATCTATTTCCCAGTAGGTCAAAGCAGATGGCATTACAGGCAAGTACCAAGCAGCGAGTGTGAACGTTCCTAGATTGGTATTCTAGACACGAGTTGCCATTTTGTAGTTGTGCAGCCTCATAACACTTGACTCTAAAGTGTGATGTGTCCTAGAGGAGCACAGAGTGCAGTTAAGAGCTTAAGACTGTCATGTTAGCTTGGTTCAAACATTGAGATCTTGGGTAAGTTTTGAACATCTCCAGGCTTTGATTTCCTCATCTGTGAAATGGTATAATAGATAACAGTATGTATGTCATGGGATTTTTGTGAGGAATAGATTAGTTAGAACAGAGGCCTAACACATAGGAAATGTTGGCTATTTTGGTGCTATTGGAAGTTGTAGTGACTTTTAAATAATCCCTACATGTTTCTTGTCTCAAATTTTGGGATCAGAAAAGTACGGCTATTTCAATTCTCTGACTGTGCATTCTGAACACACTGTACTGTGTTTATCAGTTTCATGCTGATGAATCCTTAAGTCATTGTAGTCTGGGGCCATTGGAGTCAAGTGTTTTGGCCTTATGTTTAACTTTGTCGCCTGCTCACCACTACTACTAGCCAGCTAGTTAATTTTCAAATGTCAGTTCTCTCAGCTGAAAAATAGAGATGATAAATGACTTAAGTAGGTTGTCTTTTTAAAAGAGACCCATTCAAAGTGCTTAGTATAGGGCATGACACGTAGTTAGCACTTCAGTGTTAGCGAAAAGCAGTGATTTCTGAAACACTCATACTCACTGTTTAACCCTTTACATTTGGTAAATACTGAATTAAGCATTAACGGATATTTTATGATACGAATATCTATACATGCATATTTGCACACGTATATATTTAGGATTTTTCCATTGGCTGTGGTGGACCAGAGTTTACACCATTATTTTTATTCCTGTCTTCATGTCTGATTTAAATCTATTGTGCCTTTGTATCCTTCCTACAGGCCACTGTACTGCTTGTAGCCGTCACCACCCAGATCTGGACATTTCAATCTTAAGGCAGTTTAATATCCATCACTCTTGTCTTCTGTATATCTAGCCTACATAGGGTTTGTTTGTTTAGCTTTCGCATTTTCTGTACCTTTCTGAAATCTTGATGTCTTTTCAGTTTGTCTTCCATAAATGAAGGCATTAATGAAGCCAGTGTAACCTGTGTTCTTGCTTATCAGTCAACCTCAGTTACCCAATTTGCTAATATATTTTGAGTTTTAAAAATTTATCTACCATAACAGTATACTAAATAAAGCAGGTGTCACACCGTGAGTTTTCTTCCTTTTCTGATGGTTAGACTATACACGGTAATACTATACCAGAAGATGGTGCTGTAAGATTATGTGCTAAGGAATAATGTAAGTGCTTAGGAACTCTTCATTTGAAATTCTTAGAATTATGAGAAGTGTTGTGTTGCAAAGAACCTTAGAGATAATTTAGTGTAACACCATTATTTGATTTTTAAGAACATTTCAAATTGAAGCTATGTAGTTCAAATCTATAATTATTTTTTATTTGCCTTTTACTTATTTGAATGGCATTCTTAAGTATGTGTAACAGTTTCTCCCCTTTCCTTTTTGTCTGTGGTGTGTTCTAATCCAGCTAGAGATGTAGATATGGGAGTTGAAATAATTTCTAAGCTTTCAAACATTTGTTTTTGTCTGTGTACTAATGACTTAATGAAGAACATATGAGGTGTATGATTGTATACTAATTTAGTAGGTGCAATTTACTTCATACATACTATCCCTTTGTTTCAGGCAACTCTGTTCTTGCCCAGTGGGAACAAAGATTTGCTCTATTTTTAAAATATTTTATTTATGATTGCTGATATGTTTCAAAAAATTTATTGATTTTTTTTTTCTTCCATTTTATATCTCTTTATTTTTCCTGATTTCCAAACATATCTTTAGCAGACATGGCTTTTTTTTTCCTACTGACTCGTAATTTCTGGCACAGATGTTAAATTTTAGAGCTCTAGTGATATAACTGAATTACTTGTAATAACTTCTCAAACTGTTTCATCAGTTCAGTTGAGTCGCTCAGTCGTGTCCGACTCTTTGCGACCCCATGAATCACAGCACGCCAGGCCTCCCTGTCCATCACCAACTCCCGGAGTTCACTCAGACTCACGTCCATCGAGTCCGTGATGCCATCCAGCCATCTCATCCTCTGTTTCATACAGGTCCACAAATGTTATCCCGTAGTTATTATCACATGAAAGGCTGTAAGACAACCCATAGGACAATGAACATGTTTTAAATTCTTAATATGCCTTGTTGTCACCCAGCCCCTACCAGTCATAATTATTCAGTTCCAACCTTATGTATTATATATTTTAAAATTTAAAATAGTAGAAGTTTAGCTTTTTGTTTTGCTTCTCATAATGCTTGATAGACACTGATATAACCCTGGCTAAGATACTATTTTGTATTTTGTATTATGATTGTTTCTGCAGTGTTGAATCCCTATTAGGATATTTCTTGACCTTTTCCTATTTATTAGGTAAAAACCAAAAACTATAAATAAGGCTTCTTGAGAATTCTTTTCTTGTATGTTTGGCTGTACCTTGTTTGTGTCCTGCCATTTATTGTTTTGTAAAGTTTAATTTTTACCTGTTTTCTCTATGTACTGAGGGGAGGGTATGTCTTTTATACAGCTTTGCTTTCAGAATATTTGCATGGAGTCTGGCATAAAGTAGCAACTCAATGGATAATTACTGGCAGAGGACAGACAGAAGTTTTAGAAACCAGGCTGTTATTGAACTATTTTTTTTTTTTTGCCATTGATGAATTATTGAAAAGTATTAAAAAATAGAATACTTACTGTGAGGTAGTTGTGATGATTGTTTTTACATATTTGAAATATGTGTGTGATGGAAGCCTTTTACTGTGTTACATATATAGCCTGAGAAAACAGTGTCGATGAACATCTTACCAAAAGGGGCAGAACTTTTCAGAAATTAGGAGAGTAACCAATCTTTGAGAATTCATGAGTTCTCAGTTTCTAGCATTGTTAGAGCATGATATGAATAGTCATCTGTCAATTTTATTTTTACATATAACATAGACTGATGGTAATAATGAGTTTGTTTTCAAAAGCTTACATAATTCTAAAAATGAAACTAATTTATCTTAATATATATGTGCATTTTCAGTAGAGTTGCTGAAATGAATATTAGAGCTGCATCTTTTTAAAAAATTATGCTTGTAAAAATTCAGGCAATTCATTGAATAAAAAAAGACATTTTTCTGCTTTACATACCACTATCCCCAGTTTCATTCTTTGTCCATGACATTATGTATTTTGCTCTGTATTCTTCAGACCCTTTTAAAAAGGCATTTTGAAGCAGATATACACGTACATTAGCATTTAAATGTGGAGTCCTTTTATACAGCTTCAGTTTGCTTTTTTCACTTAGCAAATATATAGTTGATTTTTATGTCAGTACATATAGCCCGTCACATTTAATGTGTGTCATATTATGGAGAAAGAAAAATTTGATTTGATTCTGTGTACTGGTATTAATATGTAGTTATATGGTTACTTCTGCTTTATTGACTATGCCAAAGCCTTTGACTATGTGGATCACAATAAACGGTGGAAAATTCAGAAAGAGATGGGAATACCAGACCACCTAACTGCCTCCTGAGAAATCTGTATGCAGGTCAGGAAGCAACAGTTAGAACTGGACGTGGAACAACAGACTGGTTCCAAATAGGAAAAGGAGTATGTCAAGGCTGTATATTGTCACTGTGCTTATTTAACTTATATTCAGAGTACATTATGAGAAACGCTGGCCTGGAGGAAGCACAAGCTGGAATCAAGATTGCTGGGAGAAATATCAATAACCTCAGATATGCAGATGATACAACCCTTATGGCAGAAAGTGAAGAACTAAAGAACCTCTTGATGAAAGTGAAAGAGGAGAGTGAAAAAGTTGGCTTAAAGCTCAACATTCAGAAAACTAAGATCATGGCATCTGGTCCCATCACTTCATGTCAAATAGATGGGGAAACAGTGGAAACTGTGGCTCACTTTATTTTTGGGGGCTCCAAAATCACTGTAGCTGGTGACTGTAGCCATGAAACTAAAAGACGCTTACTCCTTGGAAGGAAAGTTATGACCAACCTAGATAGCATATTAAAAAGCAGAGACATTACTTTGCCAACAAAGGTCTGTCTAGTCAAGGCTATGGTTTTTGGAGAAGGCAATGTCACCTCACTCCAGTACTCTTGCCTGGAAAATCCATGGATGGAGGAGCCTGGTAGGCTGCAGTCCATGGTGTCGCTGAGAGTCGGACACAACTGAGAGACTTCACTTTCACTTTTCACTTTCATGGATTGGAGAAGGAAATGGTAACCCACTGCAGTGTTCTTGCCTGGAGAACCCTAGGGATGGCGGAGCCTGGTGGGCTGCTATCTATGGGGTTGCACAGAGTCAGACACGACTGAAGCGACTTAGCAGCAGCAGCATGTATAGATGTGAGAGCTGGACTATAAAGAAAGCTGAGTGCCGAAGAATTGATGCTTTTGAACTGTGGTGTTGGAGAAGAGTCTTGAGAGTCCCTTGGACTGCAAAGAGATCCAACCAGTCCATCTTAAAGGAAATCAGTCCTGAATATTCATTGGAAGGACTGATGCTGAAGCTGAAACTCCGGTACTTTGGCCACCTATTGCAAAGTGCTGACTTATTTGAAAAGATCCTGATGCTGGGAAAGATTGAGGGGATGACAGAGGATAAGACGGTTAGATGGCATCACTGACTCAATGGACATGAGTTTGGGTGAACTCTGGGAGTTGGTGATGGACAGGGAGGCCTGGCGTGCTGCAGTCCACGGGGTTGCAAAGAGTTGGACACGACTGAGCAACTGAACTGAACTGATGGCTGAAAAACACCTCATGTATTTTAATTTTTACTTACCTGACTACACTACCTATGTGGGTGGAAATCTTTTCATACAATTTTTAGCTGTTTTTGTTTCCTCCTCTGTGAATAGCTGTATGTCCGTTTCCTTTGACTTTTCTACTTTGCTGTTTTTCTGTTTCTGTTGGCTTAAACTCTTTTTGTTTATAATGCCTCTTTATTAAACTCATTTTTCATGGCTTTTTAGTCATGGATATTCTAGGTTATATCCTCAACAAGTACTGCTAGTGTTATTGCTTCTTGTCCAGTATTTTTCTGGTAGGACTTTTCCTTTGCATAATAAAGATTTTTTTTCTTTGTGTAGATGTGTTTCTTTGAATAGGTATATTTTTCTTCTTCTTTTTTTTTAATAAGTAAAATCTAGTGAAGACTTGAGCATGACATGATACAAGGGGTATTCCAACAGTACGGTCTGTTGAACGTGTTACTGGTCTTGGTCCTTGTTGATCAACTCATATTTTCCTTTTCAGATCCTAAGAACATTTAGTTAACACGATCAATGACTCATTGCAGAGTTATCCTTTCAATGATTTGTTTTCTTACTATTTCCTAAGTAAAATTTGTTTCAGTCATTTTCCAGATTTTTTTTTTGTGTGTATAGTCACTGTATTTATTGAATCCTGAGAAAGAAGGTAATACAATTACTATAGTAGATTATATTTAGTTTAAATATGTAGTTTTTTCCCCTAGCAGTTCTTACTTTTCCTTCTCAAAGGACAGATTACTTATACCTCCATTGAGTTTATTCTATACACCAGTATTCTTGCCTAGAGAATCCCTTGGACGGAGGAGCCTGGTGTGCTGCTGTTCATGGGGTCGCACAGAGTCGGACACGACTGAAGCGACTCAGCATGCCTGCATGCACTGGAGGAGGAAATGGCAACCCACTCCAGTATTCTTGCCTCGAGAATCCCAGGGACAGAGAGAGGAGTCTGTTGGGCTGCCGTCTATGGGGTTGCACAGAGTCGGACATGACTGAAATGACTTAGCCGCAGCAGTAGCAGCAGCAACAGAATAGCTTGTAACAATTGTTTTCAGACTATCTGGAGATAGGATCAGTGAAGAAGGAAAGTGCTTTTTTAAACATTGTTTGCAATCTGTTATGAGCCAATGGTTTTGTAAAAAATAATATAAGTAAATTACTTGGAAAATGTTAAAATAAATAGATATAAAATTACTCTGTTAAATTGCTATAAAAGTTTATAAATCTTACTCTCAATTTCTGTACTTAAATCTCTCAGAGGATATGAAAAATTCACTCATCAGCATGTTGCAAACTATAATTTCAAAAGTACTTAGTTTAAACCTGGAGAGTTTCCAAGAGTCAAATTTGTATAAAAGACTTAGTATTCAGCTCCACCCCTTTTCACCCCAGATTCAAAAGATCCCAGCCCTCTTTCAACTCTGTTGTTTCCTTAGGTATCTGACTTTGAGTTTTAAAATAATGAGCTATGAGTAATTCCATAGAGGCTGAAAAGGCATCTGATTAAATTCAGTATCTATTTTTTATTTATCAGTTTCAAGTGATCTCTTTGAAATGCCAATTATAAAGGATTAGCAAATCAGTCTAAGAATCATAGTGATCATGGTGATAATATAAGAGCTAACCAACACTGTACCAAGTACTGCTCCTGTGTGTGTGTGTTAGTCGCTCAGTCATATCCCACTCCCAGAGAAGGCGATGGCTGGCACCCCACTCCAGTACTCTTGCCTGGAAACTCCTGTGGACGAAGGAGCCTGGTAGGCTGCAGTCCATGGGGTCGCAAAGGGTCGGACATGACTGACTGACTTCACTTTCACTTTTCATGCATTGGAGAAGGAAATGGCAACTCACTCCAGTGTCCTTGCCTGCAGAATCCCAGGGATGGGGGAGCCTGGTGGGCTACCATCTATGGGGTTGTACAGAGTCAGACACGACTGAAGTGACTTAGCAGCAGCAGCGTGTCTGACTCTGTGCGACCCCATAGACTATAGGTTGCAAAGCTCCCCTGTCCATGGAGTTCTCCAGGCAAGAATAATGGAGTGGGGAGACATTCCCGTCTTCAGGGATCTTCCTGACTCGGGGATTGAACACTGGTCTCCTGCATTGCAGGCAGATTCTTTGTCATCTGAGCTACCAGGGAAGCCCCACTGCTTCTAGTACTTTTCATTTATATATTAACACCTTTAATCTTCAACAGCCGTATTACAACGACATGGGTACTGTGTCTAGATACATGACACCGGCACTGAAACTCTGTGCTTTTTAAGATGAGGGTACAGTTGTATCACTGAAACCACCACCTCCTTTCTTTTTCCCTTTTCTTCCCGACTTCTTAGTTTCATCACGGCTCCGTACAGCTTCAGGTATCTTTTGTTATCTCTCCACTTGAGCTGTTCATCCTTCCTGACATTTAGGTTTAAGTTAGGGTCACATTGTTTTGTAACAAAAGAAGTTTACACATCTCCTGTTGCTCTGTAACGATTGCTAAGGGAGGAACGAGGAACTGTCATTATGCTGCCATTTTTAACCTGGAAGTCTGAGAAACTTGTTAATGTATTTACCAACAGAATGATATGACCACTGTGCGACTACGATGGGGAGATATACTGATGCCATTGCTTAAAAAATACAAACTGAACATTACATGGGGTGATCAAGATCTGTTGAATATCATATTTTTTCATAATCCAGGTAATTTTAAAAATTTCTTTTATTCTTTGTAAAAAAGAAAAGCATAGTATTTAGTCAAAATTGAAAAAAATGGATTTATTTGATTTTGGCTTATATTAGGTTATCACTCTTTATGTTTAAAACAGAGTAAGTTTAAAATCTTTGCAGAACGTTAATTCTGTGGAATTAGGGTGTGTTTACTTCTTTGTTTTATCTTTGCATAGAAAGCCTTTTTGTTTTTCCTTGCCAATGGAATTATCGTCCAGATCATTGCATATATGGAAGCAATTGCCAAGAAGCTGAAGAAGAAGGAATCTTTATTCTCCATGGGAACAGAGGTGTTTACCATGATGATAAGCAACCAGCATTTAGAGCTATTTATGAAGCACTGAGAAATGTAAGCTCTTTTTTTTTTTTTTTAAGTGTTTTTGTGGACATACTCCCTGGTTTACAGAGAATCTGCATATCCTTTATTCTAGTTCATCAGTGATAAACCCTACCACGCCCTCCCCATACAGCTATGGCACTTGGCCTTCTGCTGTAAGGAAGGGCACTGCCTTTTGCCCACTTACTGACCTATGCGTTATCAGTATGAGCTCACTGATACTATTCTTTTCAGCAAATTATAATGCAGTGTTCAATTGTATTTATATTGATGCTGAAGTTGTGCCAAATTTGGCAATTGGGTGCCCCTTTTCGCCATCTCTTGTGCTTACTTGACACATTCCCATGATTATTTTGAGTACCTTCTCAAAGAGGAGGTACAAGCAAAATATCCCAGGCTTATCTTACTATGCCTTCCCTGCCCTCGCCCTGAAATTAGTCATCTCTCTAAGGAACTCTGATACTTATTGCTGCAAAGGTGTCTTCCCTTCCAAGCCCTTTCAGCAGCAGAGCTGGGAAATACAAACATGCAAGCACACACACACACACACACACACACAGTCCTGTGCTCACACCAGCGCGCCCAGTCGCATTCTCCCAGGCTCCTTCCTTTCCTCTTGTACTTGGTTTCTATTTTCTTCCAGTTAGAATCCTGGCTCCAAGCTAAAACTTTTCCTCTTTTGCTTAAAGCTATAATACATTTAAAATAATTTCAAAAATCCTCCATTTGTACTACTATCCCCACTCCTCTCCTTGAAAAAACGAGCCGGCTGTAAGCATTCAGTTTGCTTACGGTCCTTCTCCCGCCCTCCCCACCCCCGGATGAGGGTGTATGTTCTGTATTGTGTTCAGACGTTATTTGCATTAGTTTTTTTCTCCTCCTGTCAGTGTCTTTATTTATTCGTTTGAAATACTGTTGGATTCGTGTATTTCCATATGCTTTCAGGTTTAAGTTTTTTTCCTCATGTTTGTTGATTTAACTTTAATTTTTAAGAACTTCACTAATCACTTCTTTGGCCGTGCTGGGTCTCTGTTGCTGCGCAAGGGCTTACTCGAGTTGCAGTGAGTGGGGGCTGCTCTCTGGTTTCAGTGCGAGGCTTCCCCGTACAGCGGCTTCTCTTGCTGCAGAGCACAGGCTCTAGAGCAGGGCCTCAGTAGTTGTGGCTCGTGGGCTTCGTTGCCCCGTGGCATGTGAAATCTTCCAACACCAGGAACTGAAGCCGTGTCCTGCACTGGCAGGTGGAGTCTTAACCACTGGACCCCCAGGGAGGTCCTAAGTTCAATTTGATGTGAGGGATTTGAAGTGAACCCTGAAGAATGAGTAAGAGTTTGCCAGGTGAACAGGCAGAACCAACACTGCCTGAGAAAAGGTGTTACTGCTGCTGCTGCTAAGTTGCTTCAGTCGTGTCCGACTCTGTGCGATCCCATAGATGGCAGCCCACCAGGCTCCCCCGTCCCTGGGATTCTCCAGGCAAGAACACTGGAGTGGGTTGCCATTTCTCCAATGCATGAAAGTGGAAAGTGAAAGTGAAGTCGCTCAGTCGTGTGGGTGGTAGAAAACCCATGAGGAGGTCAGGAGTTGAGCTGTTTAACTGGGGTGATGGGGAAAGTAGGCAGTGGCTGGACTGGCCCGGATGTGATGACGATGTGTGCTGTGTAAAGTGGTGATCTGCAGCGCAGGGAGCTGAAGTTTTCTCCTGGAAAGGAATGTTGCTCACACTTGGTGGTAGGGAAAGTGCTGATAGCATTGTAGGCTACAGTTTAGTGTTTTTCTAAATTTCTTAATCCTATAAGCCTGAGAGATAGGGTTTCTGAATAATCAGTTTATCATGATACAGCTACACTCACTGAAGAATTATAAACTTTAGTGTTGATGTTCATCATGTAGCTGACCTTGTATGCCTTCAGAATCAATATTATATTTTAATAATGCTTTATTATGGGTTGTCAAGAGGTGATAAAAATAACGAAAGGTATTTTTGGAGTTCTGAGACTTTGCAGGGTAGAAAAGAAATGCACTCCTATAAAAATGTGATTTCTTTGTTGCCTCTGAGCATTTAAAAAAAAATCCATTATTCAGGAATTAAATCTTACTAGTTTTACTTGATTTTTTCTTTGATCTCTTATAAGTATATACTTAAAAAAAACTTGAGTATTTGTTTTAAGCTGATTAATTACACTCGATTTTTAAGAAATAAATCTTATTTTAAAAACTGTTTCAAACACTGAAGTAATTAATGACTAGTGGTTGTTTTTGGTTTGTATTAATTAGCCGTATCTACCCAGTTTTCAACTTAATGAAGTTAATCAGTCTTTGGTGCTTGGTTAGTTTTTTTATCTTCTCTTCTCTATTATTCAGTGGAAAGTATAATTCTTAGAAGAATTACTGTTGAGAGAGAGGTATTTATGCAAGTTTCAGGAGAGAAGCTTAGTCATAGCCATTGAATGTCGTGAGCCATAAGGATGTGAACCATCTGTAAAATGTGAATGCATGGCTATGCCTGCCAGCAAATCAGGTTTTACAGTCCATACGTAATTGTTAAATATTATTTGTTGAGTGAATACAAATACTAAGATTAAAAAGTGCAGATTCACAGTGGGAATAAAACATTTTATTGCTCTGTAAAGTATTTTCTGCTTCCTGTATTTCATTTGAATTATTAGATTTCGTGGTGTTTCTGTGTTAACTTTGATTTACCTCACACTCTTCTTGTATCTGCATAAGATGCAGTAGATTTGCAGAGGTGTAGAGGACTCGACATCCTCTCCTGAACAATTTTCTTGTATGTAGCTGGCACTTGGCATCTGAAGGATTGAACTGCCTGCCATTGTACCCATATTTTTAAAACATGTTCTGTGTTTTGAAAATGCCTTGAAGTATCTTACTGTGGGCATCATAGCCTCACTGTTTACTCTCTGCCTTCAGCTGATATTCTTATATATAAAACATGACCTTCCTATAAGTTTGTGTGCTGGGTACAGTGCCGGTGAAGAGGGAGTGATTAACTGTGTCAGGAGAGCTTCTCAGAGGAGCTGAGATTGGACTGAGTGTAAGGACGAGTACCAGGCAGCCAGGAAAGGTGTGGATGAGTCCGGGTAGCACACGGTAGGGGAGGAGGAGGCTTGCAGTCAGGTGAGGGCACTGTGGCCTCTGGGCAGGTGAGCCTCTGGATGCAGGTACGTGCACAGTCCTGGGTGCTTGTGGAGTCTGTGCCTGGCGGAGGGCGTGACTGCTGGCTCTGTATATACAGGTGGGCATTTGATGATTTCTCACCTTCTTCTTTTGGAGAAGGTGATGGCACCCCACTCCAGCACTCTTGCTTGGAAAATCCCATGGATGGAGGAGCCTGGTGGGCTGCAGTCCATGGGGTCGCTTAAGAGTTGGACATGACTGAGCGACTTCCCTTTCACTTTTCACTTTCATGCACTGGAGAAGGAAATGGCAACCCACTCCAGTGTTCTTGCCTGGAGAATCCCGGGGGAGCCTGGTGGGCTGCCGTCTATGGGGTCGCACAGAGTCGGACATGACTGAAGTGACTTAGCAGCAGCAGCAGCACCTTCTTCTTTAAAGGTCAAACTTCTTGTGGTATATGGTGGACTAAAAGAGCTGTAATCCATGAGGAACTGTTTTTATTTCGGGAAAATATTCATCAAAAGACCTCCCCAGTGAAGAAAAAAAAATTTTTAATCACAAACACTGGGATTTAAAATCACAAGGAAATGAACAGAATCTCAGGTATTCCCAGGAATTAACTTTTAAACACCTTTTTAACATTGTCATTTTTAGTCATTGTAGAGTAGGAAAAAGACCAGTTTGGTCTTCCCAGTATTACTCGCCTCTCAGCCACAGTTGTCCTAGGATGTTTTTGTACACAGTGAAATGTTACCAGACAGTGTCACTTCATACAGGTGTTACACCTTGATGAAGGTTACCTTCTTCAGCATGGCTGCTACTTTTAACCCTGGAGAAATGTAGGCATATCTGTACACAGCACACGACAGTTCACCACTGTTAACTGAGCTTCATCTTTTCAGCAGAGTTTTTGAAACTCACTTGGCACAATTTCATTTGCTTTTTTGGGTAAGCAGTGCTGTGTGGTTGTAAAGCTCTTTGCAGGTGGAATCCTGGCTCAGCCATTTAGAGCTTTGTGACTGGAAAAATTCTCTCTCCCTACCTTCAGTTGCTTCATTGTAAATTGTCATGTTTCATGAAGTCAGTGTGAGGCTTAAATGCATTACTACATATAAAGCTCTTAGCCTGATGCCTGGTGTGTAGGAAGTGCCTTTTTTTTAACCAGTCTAGCTTTCGGCAGTTTCTCCCAGATCCTAGAGTGCTGGCTGTTACTATTTTCATTACATTTCTTCCTAGTTAAGCCTCTTCTCCCTGCCTTTTTTTTTTTTCAATTTTAAAAAATACCTTAAGGTATTTATCTTTAGTATATGGGATTAGGTTTGAAAAAATTACCCAAGAGGGAAGGTCTCATGCATAATGATCCTAGTTTTCTTGCACTAGAGGCACCAGGGTTTAGGATCTCTGTGCAGCACTATCACGTCAGTGTTCTGAATGAGCATTGAGGTTCAGCCTGTTCTCCATAGAGGGGCTGCAGCTTCCTACAGACTCACGAATTGTGATTCAAGTGGTGCTTCCATTCCTCTCCCTCTGTGGCGGGGTAGTAAACCTCAGGTCATTTGCAGTCCTTCTCGATTTTAGGTTCTGAATTTTCTTTAGAGTCTTCCATTTTTTACTGACTTCAAACTTTCCTGTAAGATATTTTCAAGCCCTCCCAGTCTTTCTAGTTGTGGTTGCAAATAACAAAAAGGTGCATGGCCGAGACTACTAAGATCTCAGCTTTTTTTTCCACTTACTACCACTACTACAGTGTTTTCCAAAATATATTTCTTGAGATAAGAAGACATTTTGTAGTGAAAAAGGATTCTGAAAGTACATTTTGGAATTAGTGGGCCAAACAACATTCAACAGGTGCATTTTCTGTTTTAATAGTTTCTCATGTGCCCCTGTGAATCTTGCTCAAGAGTACATGGTGTTTAACAGTTCTCAAACATTTATCCTTGTGCAGCTAGGGTTCTTTGGGAAACCCTGAACTGTGCTCTCTTTATCTCACTCCTTTCCAGTCCAGCTTCACTAGTGTTACCGGAGTGATTTTTTGGCTTTTATTAGTCTTTCTCAGCCACCTTCAGACCTGTTGCTTGTCTTCTCACAGCTTTGAGAGTCTCTGGGTCTTTTCTGCTCTTGACCATGTCCTTGCCTTGACACAGGATTCTCTGCCTCCTCCCTCCTCCTGTGAGATGTCTTCTGTTTAATTCATTGAAATTATTTGTTGGGCGTGTGCTTTCTGTGAGACTTTTGAAAGTGGAGAGTGTTGATATAAAGTGGATTGAAGAAGTTATTGGGAATAGAGTTAAATTTTTATATATATCTTTGTCTTTTTATCTTCTTTCTCTAGTGTTCTTTTGAAGATGACAACATCCATTCCTTATTAAAGCCATTAGAACTGGAACTACAAAAGACAGTGCATACATACTGTGGAAAAATGTACAAAATATTTATCAAACAGCTGACAAAAAGCATACAAGACCGTTACAACAGACCACCAAAAGAAAGGTGATTCTTGGTGACTGCTAAATCAAATGAATTAAAACAACAAAATATCAGAGACTGTTGTGAAGGAATAGTCTTAGATGAAGTTTTCAGGAAGGAATTATTCATCTTCAGTATAATTTTTTTCCTAAAGTTAAATGAGCTGTATTTCCATGTAATGAAGAACAAGTTGAAGTCTTGGACCTCAACAAGAAGATATTTTTGATCTCTGATGTTTTATAATGTTATCTGGTATCATTCCAGTATTGACAAAAATATTATTGAATGGTTGTAGCCTACAGACTTGGGTTGGCTCTCAAGTAGGTAAGAGCAGTAGGGATGCATGGATGGAGAAATGTACCTCATACACGGTGGAAACGCTCAAACTGTGAGTATAGCAATAATCTTATGTCAGCACTAACCTCACTTTAAATGTGTGAGAAAAAAAAAGTTGTTTACAGAAACAGGAAAGGTTCTGTTTCTAAAGAAATGTGATGTAACTGATGTCACTATCGACAATCTGTGCGTGCCTTTAAACATTTCATCTCTGTTTAAAATATTTTGGTGACAATCACGTTTAAAAGTGTTTTTAGTTTATATGTAAGCTGCACATTTAAGATTGAGCTCTATAAGAAAAACAGTGAAAGTTTGGATTTTAGTCTTAGTGTGTGTTTGTGAAATGTAGTATTTTCATTTGTATGTGCTTAACTGTCTTGCCAAAAGTCAAATCTAAGATTATTAAGCAAGTGTTTTAGGAAAATTTTTTATCACTTTAAATGAAAAATTTCAGCTTTACTGGGCATTCTGGAAGCAATAAATATGCAGATAATAAAGTGAGAACCTAACAGGTATACTTATGTGATGGTGGAAAATGTGATGGACCAAAATACAGAAGCTACGTCTTCTGTGAGCAGTGATTAAGTTATAATAGAGCAGGAGAAAGTGGTCCATTGAAACCTTTCCCCTTCTACCTCAAAGTGGCTTTGCAAAATATCTTTGAAGAAGCAAATATACATATACAACCTTAATTTAAGTACATCAGAAAACTTTCATGGATGATTTGGCTTAAGATTGTCACATCTGACTGTAGGAAAAACAGTTGTGATTTGGTTAATGTGCATGTCCTCCTTTTTTGAATCTCACTTAAGACAGCTATTTTTTTATCTTGACAGTAAGAAAAATATTACTTTTCTTAGTGTTTTTGACCTTTAACTGATATAACTATAGATTCTGAGTACTTAGCATGTACCGTGCTGGGGCACATGTCTCTTTACCAAGTACTATGAAGTTAACTTCTTTTTCTCCTTTTGATATTTTAATACTTAAATAGAGAAGAGAAAATCATGAAGGAAAACTGCCACACTCTGGTCGTTTATGAAGTACCTAAAATAGTGGTGACTGGCTTTATGAAGACACAGTGCCCTCTGTGGGGATGTGGGAGAAGAGCTGGCTTCTGTCTGGCACGGTTCAGTCAAGGACAGGTTGAGCAAGGAAGGTGTAAGGAAGACGAATCAGAATTTGACAACCAGCCCGGCTCTTATGGGACAGAAGCACTTAGGGAATGCCACGGTGAACATGAGAACTCATGAACTTGTTGAGATTGAATTGGCTAAATAAAAAATGGGGTCCCTAGAATTTCGAAGTTTGGAGCAGATAGGATCATTTTTAATGGCCCCGGAGGAGACCCTTGGCTGCCTGGCACAGTAGGCTCTTGTGGGGACCTTAACGAGAATGGCCTGGGCTACACCTTAGATGACCCTGGTATGCCATATCCAGCGGGGTCTGCACATTACACAGAAGTGAAGAGAACAGTGCAGTGGACCTCCTTGTCCAGATTGAGTGCGTCAGTGTTTTGCCACGTTTGTGTTATCTGTCCCTTTTTCCTTTGCTGATGCGTCTTAAAGAAAATGCCAGTCGCCATGTTATCTCACCTGTATAAACACTTTGGTAGGTACAATGACATTGTACCCCTTTTGGCTTCAGTTAATATCAAAGGCACATTTCCCATATGATAAGAGTGCAAAAATAAGTCAGCTTATGATTCTATTTTTATAAGCACCTCAGATGATTTTGGTGTCATTTAGTTTGGGAACCACTGGAAATCATTCTGCCAACTTGAAGGTTGAAGTTAGGACCACAATTCTCAGCACAGTTGGTGGATTATAAATGTGATTCTGAAATGTTAGTGGAAGTACTTGGGGTTATTTACAAGATATGAATTTATATTGTTAGGAAGTTCCTTAGGTTTAGTTTTCTCAGTGAACAGACTCTTAGCCCCATGGGCTCTCGTATGATTGAGACTGGGTAGAGTGTGTCATAGCTTAACTGGACTGTGTGCTGAGGTCTCACGCATGTGCCTTATTTATACCATCACACACTCTCCATTGTGGGGTCAGTTGGAAGGTTCTTCACTTGGTTTATTCAGTCCTGACATAATTTTAGCATTTTACCATAAATTGGGTTATGGTGAAAACTCTCCACTGAGGGACTGTTTTTACCTAAAATTTAGGATATCACAGAAAGTACTTAACAATATTAAAATGAATTTTCTGAGTTTATCTTTAGATAAACTTTTTCCTTGAGAAGTTTCAAGAAATACAGTTTCTCAGCATTAGTGAAGTTAAATTCTAGAGCAGCTTAGAGAATGTTTTATATTTCTTTCCTTAAGACAGTATATCTATGCAGTGTATTTGAATTATATATTCTTTGAGTCTATGTCTTAGAAAAATTCTGACCTCAGAATTATCTCTGGGCTACAGTGTTACCAAAGCGGAATGACTTTATAATGTAGTCAACCTTCATTTATATGAAGTTGCCATCTTAGAGGAAAAAACCTTGGAAAATACCTTTAGAAAATATATATTGTGATTTACATTTTAAGAAAATAAGAAAATACATACTTTGTTTTTTCCCCCTGGGAAGAGTAGTTCATAATGTATATACGGTAACCTGGTTATCTCTGGATACTTTAGAGCCTGAAACAGTATTATTGCTTCACTGCTCTCTCATTTTGCCTCAAGTCGAATGTTATTGGTAGAAAGGAAAGAAAACCAAACTGAACTGGATCTTCATTCTCTTCTTGGTTAGGGGCCCAGGGCATATCATTCACCTTCTCTGTACCCTAAATTTGTGAACAATCAGTGTGCCTTTCCCGCCTCACGAGACTCAGCAGTCATGGAGCTGTGAGACCCAGAAGAGAGGATGGGTTAGCTTCGTGGCTTGCCTCGTGCCCCTCCAGCCTTGCTGCTGAAGTTCTGGGCTGCCCTGTTGCCTCCTGTACAGGTCATTCTGGTTTAGACTGAATGTTTCCTGACATGCATTGTATCTCCAGTGTGAATTTGCTTAGCTTGTGTAAGGAAGAATTTTTAAGGAAGAGAAAGCGAAGAAAAGTATGATGTAAATGAATGATTAGAGGAAGAAGGAAAAGAGGGGAAGTGAGAGAAGTGAGGAAAGAGAAGGGAATAAGAGTGAGAATGGCGAAAGGCAGAGAAAGAAGAGTGGCCAAGAGTGGGGAATAGAGAAGGCAAGAGGGAGGGGAGTGGTGTGGGGACAGTCACTTTTGAAGCTGCAGCCCCCTAGCCTGGACTGCTGCCAGTTTGCCTTCCTGTTTCAGTTTGTGGCCCTGTGGGGTCAGGCTTTCATGGAAGGGGCAGCCAGGCTACCTCTGTTGGATTTGTTTGTTTGATTTGTTGATAGTAGAGTCTTTCCCCAGTTACTCTGCTCACTGATCATTTAGTGCTATGATTCTACATTGTGGTTTTTTTTTCTTTTTTTTCTTCTTTTTATATATTGGATCCCAGTTTGTGACCTAAGACCTGTGGAAACAGGATGACAAATATCTTCCTTTTTGACATGCTTTTAGTCCTCCCAGATAATGGATTATGCAGGACTGACCACATAGATCATACAGGAGGTTAGGGTGGAGGGGATAACCTTGTTAGATCTGAAGGGGGCCCAGGAATCTATCTGGTTTTCCCAGATGATACTGATAAGAGGCCAGGTTTGGGAACCACTGCCCTGCCTTGAGTGGCAGTTTAAACCACACGTCACGTCCATTGATTCCTCAATAGGCATTCTTCCAGGTGGAGTGTTAGGAAGGGATTCAAGAGAACAGGAGACAACAGGAGTACATTAAATGGAAAAACTTTAAAAGAGGGTAGTCAGTGTCTTCTTTTTCAGAAGTTTATATTGTAATGAGTAAACATCTTAGTGTTAACAGTAGTGATTTAGCAAGACCACTAATATTTTGTTTTTAACTTTTTGATTTCATAGAGTAAACAGAAGAAAAGTAGGGGCACACGATGTCAGGAAAGGTAGGTGCACAGTGTGTCAGTGTAGGAACAGTTGTCATTTATTAAATGTAACTTCAAGTGTCTTAAAACAATTGCCTTATTGCATTTTAATATTTAATAAAAATAGATTAAATAATGATTAGTACTGTAACAGTTATCCTTTTATACATTGCCAAAGCAACCCTTTTTTCCTATTAAAGCCTGGCTTAACTGTCCTGATGTTTGTTGTTTCTTGATTCATTGAACATGAAACTAGATTTTTAAAACTAAGTTATATGAACTTAAGGCAGGTGTAAAATGTGGTGCAAGAATTTTTTTAACTAAAAATGAATATGATGTTAATTTAGATATCTAGCAATTACAGAATTATAAGAACATGGAATAGCATGTTCAACTAGGCAATTTAAAACTGATTACAAATCAATGTCAGACTTACTTCTAAATGGAAAATATCTATTGTCACCTCATTTCCACCAATAATTCCAAATATCTAGTGGGATTATTTTTTAAGAATTTTCTATAACTCCAGTTTTCAAACAAAAGAGAGCCTTTGAAAAGATATGGAGAGAAGGAAAATCTTACTTCTAATGCTGTGAATGCTATTTGGAAGGTCTGGTCAGACTTTTTAATACAAACTTAACTGATGTGAAGCCTCTGATGATGTGTAATTTACATATACTGTCTGAATTTGTAAGCATATTCAAATATACAACATCATAGTAAGTCCTTGTAAAAACTAAAGAGAAGCAACAGTGTACCTTCCATTTAAAATATAAGTTGACTTTGACTATGATGGAAAATAGCTGTTTTCAGTCTGTGTATAAAATTTCTTCAGGGAACATTGGGGTGTTATGCAAAAATAATTCAGGTCTTGTAGCTTCACTGTAGACTGTGTCATCCATTTCAAATTCAACGGAACACACATGCATCACATTCATTGTCAGTGTTTGAGGGCTGGGCAGTGGCTTTTGACGGATGTTGTAACAGAAGATCTGTGAAGGAGATGGTGGTTTGCACCTGTTCCTGAAATCAGAAACTGGAAGGCGTTTCCATTTTTCACAAGTATTTGCATACATGTGTTAATATTTTGAGTAGTAATGATTCTAAAGCTGCAAGAAGGCATTTTGCTATACTGTGATATGTAACGATTACTACTCTTAAACTGCTTTTTACCTTAAAATATGATTTTAGGATAAATTGGATATCCTCCTCCCAAGTAGTTTGTGTGTCTTGACATTTATTAAAGAGAAGGTGAGTGCAAGATTATAGATTCAGATATAATGTGAGAATAATGGCAAGTTGCTTTGTTCTGTTTTGGGGGGAGTTCATATCATCTTTTTCACTCTGTGGTGTTATCAAATGAACATATACTCAATAAATGTCCGATTTCTTCAAATGATGTGTCGGAATTATTCTAGAAGGCTAATACATGTTGAGGTATGGCAAAAAACCATCACAATATTGTAAAGTAATTATCTTCCATTTAAATAATTTTTTAAAAGTAATTTTGAAATCATTAGGCTTGGGAAACTTGATAACTAAAAGTCCAAGCAGGTGGCAGTTCCTGGATTGACTAATCCAGCAACTAGACAGTGTCATTGGAAACCTAGGCACCTTCTGTCTTTACATCACTGTTCTCACATGTGAGAGAGTTTTCCCCCCATGGCCCGCAAATGACAGCCAGCATTCTGGGTCCCGAGTGACAACCAGAGGCAAAAATACGTCTTTTTATAAGAGGAAGGTGCCACCTGTCCCCATTCACTTGCCCTCATAGCCATAGCAGTGGCTGTCTGTGTCCAAAACAATTTCTTTTCAAAGAGAATGAAACTTAAATGGTTCGCTCAGATCTTGATTTGCCCCAAACTTAAATATAGCCTTGCCTTGAAAAATGGCTACTCACAGGAAAGGAAAAGGAAGTAACATCAGGGGTCTGTTAGAAGTCTGTGGGGTAGAAGGCTAGATAACAGACCTACATGATTTTACTGGCCCAAGTATTTCTTAAAACTTCCCAGAGGATCAAATTTCAGATCTAAAGAGCACCTTATTTGTGCCAGAGTGTAATTGTGCTTTAATGGGTCTCTGTAATGTTATGATCCAATAGTTCTCAGGTTTTTACATATTTTATTATTTATACTGTGATTTTCTGGTCACAAATAATCGCATAAGCATAAGGGTTTTAAAAGATACTGAGGTGAGTACTTACAAGAGAGTTAAAATCAACTATCTTTTGTTTTAAATCATTTATGTTACACAATGTCCTTTTTGAAAAAAAATTCAAAACAATACAGAAGAATTAAAAGTATACGAAGTGAAAAAAAAAAAAAAGACTCTTAACAAGCCACCCCTGAGAACATTTAGTGTGTATCCTCCCTGTCTTGCTCTGTACATTTACACATGAGGCACCCACACTGGACTTGCTGCTACAATGTCTGACAGCTTGCTTCATTTCAGATTATACATTATAATATCTTGCCTTGTTGATACATTAGATCCACCTCATTCTTTACATATTATGTAATGATAGTGTACTTAAGTAGAGATTAGCCTATGGACTTCTGAAGTATGAAACCAAAAGTAATGAGTTTTAACTTGTTAGGGGAAGTAGTCATTAACTACTTTTACCATTTTTCTAGTTGTGATTTAATTTAAGTGCATTAAGTAGAAAGTTTTTGTAAAGTAAATAATTTGTAATATACAATAGATAGTATAATCAAAGCAAGTAATAGTTATATCTTTGTGAGACTGACATATCTAAGTACTGTTACTTCAGGGTTATTATACCTTTCCATTCTTTCTTAAAAAGACATTTTGAATAGTAAAGTTTTAAAAAATTTGTGAAAATTAACAAAATTTGACCGTCAGTTTTACTTATGCTTTATCTACTGTTCTTTAGCATTTAAAATATTTTAATAGGGTCACTTAACAGGTTAAAAGAGGTTTTTAATGTGTTAGAACAGTGTTGTCTGACAAATATAATACAAGCATGTATATAATAAGGTTTCCTAGTAGCCACATTAAAAGCAATGAAAAGCACTTGCTACTAATTTTAATAATATATTTTGCTTAAGTATATCCAAAATTTTATCATCTGGGCATGAGGTCATAATAAACATATTTGGTGAGATCATATTTTTTCCCTAGTGTACTAATAAGCATGCGCTTATCACATACAGCACAGCTCAGTTCAGCTTTGTCACGTTTCAAGTGGCCTCTTGTGGCTCGTGGTTAACGTATTGGACAGCACAGCTCTCCTAGAGTGTAAACTCTGGAGGCAGAAGTCCTTTCTTTGTTCAAGTAGTGTCTGTCACCATGACTCTACATGGTAGACACAGATTTGCTCAATATATTTTAATTGAAAGATGTTTTATAAAACTGTGGAGGTGTTTTGTAAATTGGTACGAGTTTGAACTCTGGCCATTTTATTTTTAAAGACAAGTAAAATTCTATTTCCCAAAAATGTATACCCTCATGGATAGTGAAGGAAGTTAAACCAGAAGAGGTGAAAAAATTTTAGTCTAATTAAAGTGTGTATGTCTGAGATAACGAGAGGAACCTTAGTGCTAGCAAGGTTGTGGTGTCCACTGCACAGAATTTAAGTGACAGTGTGAGGTCATATGATTCACATACCCTCCTGGTCCACTTTTTGGATCATTGGTTATTCGTGCACACACATTAATCTCAAATGTGTAATAAACCTGAATCTGCTCTGGTAGATCCTGGCTTTCCTGTGTTACTGTACCTCCCATCTAAAGCCAGTTCTTTCACCTTGCACTGGATTTGTCATGAGGCTGCCATTAGCATGTGCGGTGGTGAGAGGTACCCGCTCAGCCAACAGTCAACCCTCACAGTGGTGCTCGCGGCAGAGTGCGGAGAGAGGTGGATCGCTGCCTTCTCCCTGGGGCCCTCCTGGCGGCCTATAGTTCATAGGGTTGCAGTCAGACATGACTGAAGCGACTTAGCACACGTGCCCACCTCTCTCCTACGCATCTCTGAATTTGTTTTTATATTTTAAATTTCCGGTGTTTTCTTTCATAGCATCTTGTACTCCTTTCAAAAATGCACTGTTTTCTTTTTTTCTCCCCAAGGATGTTAATGATTTTGCATTATCCCAATCACAAAGTTTCTTTTTATTCTCTGCCTTTTATTTGGTCTGCCTCTAATGTTGGATGTTTGGTGATTGTAGTTAATATTAAAGTGCCTAAGAGCTGAGCTGAAGCTCTGTGTGGGTGGGATTTATTATCTGATGGGCTTTCAGTTCAGTCACTCAGTCGTATCTGACTCTTTGCGACCACATGAATCACAGCATGCCAGGCCTCCCTGTCCATCACCAACTCCCGGAGTTCACTTAGACTCATTCCATCGAGTCAGTGATGCCATCCAGCCATCTCATCCTGGGTCGTCCCCTTCTCCTCCTGCCCCCAATCCCTCCCAGCATCAGAGTCTTTTCCAATGAGTCACCTCTTCGCATGAGGTGGCCAAAATACTGGAGTTTCAGCTTTAGCATCATTCCTTCCAAAGAAATCCCAGGGCTGATCTCCTTTAGAATGGACTGGTTGGATCTCCTTACAGTTCAAGGGACTCTCATGAGTCTTCTCCAACACCACTCTTCAAAGCATCAATTCTTCGGTGCTCAGCTTTCTTCACAGTCCAACTCTCACATCCATACATGACCACAGGAAAAACCATAGGCTTGACTAGACGGACCTTAGTAGGCAAAGTAATGTCTCTGCTTTTGAATATGCTGTCTAGGTTGGTCATAACTTTCCTTCCAAGGAGTAAGCGTCTTTTAACTTCATGGCTGCAGTCACCATCTGCAGTGATTTTGGAGCCCCCCAGAATAAAGTCTGACACTGTTTCCACTGTTTCCCCATCTATTTCCCATGAAGTGATGGGACTTGATGCCATGATCTTCACTTTCTGAATGTGGAGCTTTAAGCCACCTTTTTCGCTTTCCACTTTCACTTTCATCAAGAGGCTTTTTAGTTCCTCTTCACTTTCTGCCATAAGGGTGGTGTCATCTGCATGTCTGAGGTTATTGATATTTCTCCCGGCTGATGGGCTTTACTGTAGGATAATCTGTGCTGTTTTATTGGGAACTCTTGATTCTCTCAGTATCTATAGGTCTTTTTCTTGGGCTGGTCAGATGCCTCAGAAAGGAGACCAAGTTTATGCGGTTTGAGCCTGCATTCAATTATGAGAACGAAGGAGGGGAAGGGGGCTGTTAGCTATCATTTAATTCACCTCCCCCTCTTTTTTTATTTTTTTGGTAATGTCAGTTGAGGCTAATGTATCCAAAGTCAGAGATTTTTATTTTTTAAAAAAATTCAAACTCTTTAGCCAGTTAAACTCCAGTCTCTGTCTTTGTGGAGGAATGGTACTCACTGTACAGAGGTACAGGGTTGGGTGAGGTTTGGGGGCCTGTCTAGCAGCTCCAGCTAGCTCTCATTTGTTGAGGCCACCAGTGCCCCTACCTTCAGTAGAAACTTGTACTCCAGTTCCTGATATTTCTCCAGGACTCTGGTTCAAGTGGCTTATTCCTGTGCTTTCCCTGTTTCCTGCTTGTGCTGTGTGCTAAGTTGCTTCAGTCGTGTCTGACTTTGTGACCCGCCAGGCTCATCTGTCCATGGGATTCTCCAGGCAAGAATACTGGAGTGGGTTGCCATGCCCTTCTTTAGGGAATCTTCCCAACCCAGGGATCAAACCCGTGTCTCCTGTGTGTCCTGCATTGCTGGAGAATTCTTTGCTGTTGAAACCACTAGGGAAGCCCATTTCCTGCTTACACTTCAGCAAAGACAATGGTCAGCAACTCCTTGTCCCTTTACTTTTCAGCTTTCAATTTTTTGTTGCTGCTTTCATCTCCTTTCTTGTTTTCTTTGCCCGTGTGGATGTATGCTTCTGTTTTGCTATCATTTTGGTGGAATTTAGTGAAGACACAAAGGTAAATATGTGAGTTCAATTCACTATGTTTGATTAGGCAATTTGTTGTATTTTAGCCATGAGCTGTTGCAGGATCTTAGTTCCTCAACCAGGGATCGAACCTGTGTCCTATGCTGCAGTGGAAGCATGGAGTCCTAATCATTCAATCACTGGGGACGTCCCAACGCGAAGAGCTTTCTAAAAAAATGTGTTTATTTGTGTCTGTGCTGGGTCTTGGTTGCTGCATGGCCTTTTTTCTAGCTGTGGTGAGCTGGGGCTACTCTCTAGTTGTGGTGTGCGGGCTTCCAGTCGCAGTGGCTTCTCTTGTTGCAGAGCACAGGCGCCAGGGCAAGCAGGCTTCAGTATCTGTGGCATGTGAACCCAGGAGTTGTGGCTCTTGGGCCCTAGAGCACAGGCCCAGTCCTTGCAGTGCACGGGCTTAGTTGCCATGCATCATATGGGATTCTTCCGGATCAGGGATTGAACCTCTGTCTCCTGCACTGGCAAGTGGATTCTTTGCCATTGAGCCACCAGGAAAGCCTGAAGAGTTTTGCTGTTGAAACTCCAACATGAAGAGTTTTGATTTTCTTTTCTATCTATGCTTCTAACTTTATACATTTCTAATGGCCCTAATTACATGAGTAATTACATTACTCATTTAGCTAAACTCCGGGTGTTTCAAGCTCCGTCTTCTTTCAGAAAGCTCCTTATTCCACCCGCACAATAATTGATTAAAGGAGCTAAGCTTTTTCTGAGATAGAGCACTAAGTATGATGCTCTTTGCTTTATATTTATTATCTCATGAAATCTTTATGACAGTTCTAGGAGTGAGACAGTACTATCTGCACTTTTTAAGTGGAGCAAATGAGAGACATGATATGTTACTGGCCTAAGGCAAAACAACTTTTAAATGGCAAAAGCAGACTTCAGTGCTCTTATTTTTTTTTTTTAGCATTGTTTTTATTTCCTTTGTTTGTTATAAATGAAACAAAGATGAGTATTTTTAATGATAAAAGGTACAATTCCCAAAGAAAATAGAAATCATAAACCGTTAGACAGTTAACAACAAAGGAAAGATACATAAAGCAAAAGGCAGAAGAAATATAAGGGAAAAGAAAAAAATATAGTGAGACATACTAACATTTCTCTGAGAATATTTTATCAAGTGNAGATAATTCTGATATACACCTGGATTTTAAAAAGTGATTACAGGATTTTCTGTTAGATGGTAATTTTGGTGATATACAATTTCTTTATTTTTCTGTTGACCAATCATGATGCAATGGTGAGTAATAGTTAAATAATCACAACAGTAAAAGATGTTTATCAGTTTTTACAATCAATAGCCAGACCAAAATAAAAGATAATTACAATTGCAAGTCATAATGGAAATATGATTAACCTAACAATATTAAATAATTACATACAATTTGGATCAAGCAGAGTGATGTAAATGGAATTGCATACATGCACGTTTTCATCCACCCAGCCAGGCTTTGTCTTTGGTTGATGCATTTAATCCATTTACATTTAAGGTAATTATCAATATGTATAATCCTATTACCGTTTTATTAATCGCTCTGATTTATTTTCTGTAGTAGATCTTTTTCTTCTATACTTTCCTGCCTAGAGGACTTCCTTTAGCAATTGTTGTAAAGCTGGTTTGGTGGTGCTGAATTCTCTGAACTTTTGCTTGTCTGGAAAGCTTTTGATTTCTCCATCAACTCTGAAGAGGAGTCTTGCTTGGTAGAATGTTCTTGGTTGTAGTTTCTTCCCTTTCATCACTTTAAATATCTTATGCCATTCCCTTCTGGCTTGTAGAGTTTCTGTTGAGAAATCGGCTGATTGCCTGATGGGAGTTCCCTTGTATGTTATTTGTCTTTTTCCCCTGTTTCTTTAATATTTTATCTGTCTTTAATTTTCATCAGTTTTATTATTATGTGTCTCGGTGTGTTCCTCCTTGGGTTTATCCTGCCTGGAACTCTCTGTGCTTCCTGAACTTGGTTAATTATTCCCTTTCCCACGTTAGAGAAGTTTTCAACTTCAAATATTATCTCTTTGAAGTTATCTCTTCAAATATTTTCTCAGGTCCTTTCTCTCTTCTGGGAGACTCCCTTCTGGGACCCCTATAATGCAGATTTCGCTGCATTTAATATCCCTGATCTCTTAGGCTGTCTTCATTTATTCTCTCTCTCTCTTTTTTTTTTCTATATTCTATTCTGTGGTAGTGGTTTCCACCATTCTGCCCTCCCAGTCATTTATCCGTTCTTCTGCCTCAGTTATTCTGCTATGGATCCCTTCTAGTGTATTATTCATCTCTGTTTCTTTGTTCTTTAGTTCTTCTAGGTCTTTGGTAAACATTCCTTGCATCTTCTCAATCTTTGCCTCTATTCTTTTTCTGAGATCCTGAATCATCTTCACTATTATCATTCTGAATTCTTTTTCTGGAAGGTTGCTTATCTCCACTTCATTTAGTTGTTATCTGGCATTTTATCTTGTCCCTTCATCTGGGACATAACTTTCTGCTTTTTCATTGATTCAATTTCTGTAATGTTTTTGTTTTCGTTGCTGTGGGAATTTGGTTCTTTTTGCTTCTTCTGTCTGCCCTCTGATGGAGGAGGCTAAGAGGCTTGTGTACGCTTCCTGATGGGAGGAGCTGGTAGTGGGAAACACTGGGTCTTGCCCTGGTGGGTAGGCCCTTGCTCAGTAGGCTTCAGTGCAGTTATCTGCTGATGGGTGGGTTTCTGCTTCCTCTCTGGTAGTTTTTGGCCTGAGGCGACCCAGCCTTCAATTCTGTGGCAGAATTAATGATAACCTCCAAGAGGGCTTATGCCGAGGGGCCCTTCCCGGACGGCTGCTGCCAGTGCCCCAGTTCCTGTGGCCTCCACAGGAGACCCTCCAATACTAGCAGGGGGTTTTGGTTCAGTTTCCTGTGGAGTCACTGCTCCTTTCCTCTGAGTCTTGGTGCAGGCAAGGTTTCGTTTGTGCCCTCCAAGACGAGTCTCTGATTCCCCCAGTCCTGTGGAAGTCTTATAATCAGATCCCACTGGCCTTAAAGGTCAGGTTCTCTGGGGATTCCCAGTCCCTTTGTCAGTCCCCAGGTGGGAAGCCTGATGTGGTGTTCCAAGTCTTCCCAGCAGTGGGAGAACTTCTTTGATATTATTGTTCTCCAGTTTGTGGGTCACCCACCCGGTGGGTATGAAGTTTGATTTTATTGTGATTGTATCCCTTCTACTGTCTTGCTATGGCTTCTTCTTTATCTTTGGACATGGGTATCTTTTCTTTTGGTAGGTCCCAGCATCCTGCTGATGGCTGTTCAACAGCTAGTTGTGATTTTGGTGCTCTCGCAGGAGGAGATAAGCACCTTCCAGCATCCTGCTGATGGCTGTTCAATAGCTAGTTGTGATTTTGGTGCTCTCGCAGGAGGAGATAAGTGCATGTCCTTCTACTATGTGTCTTGAACTGGAAGTTCCTCAGTGCTCTTACTCTTAGCCTCAGAACAACTAATATGCATCCTTTTGCTTTGTTGTTGTTGTGGTTCTTCCTTTTCTACTACTAAATTATCTTTGGGGAATATGTAGTTAGCTACTGAATGAATCATTTAAATTTCTCTTTAAAAGGAATTTCTGTTGGTTTTTATGTTAATACCACTTTAGGTCATGTGAGGGAGGGTAGTTTATTAGAGTAAAGTGCTTTTCATTACCCTCGTGCTCCAAGAATCAAATTCGCCCCATACTTAACCTTTGGATAGCTTAGCATCATATCCACAGCACTGTAATTATAGACTGCACCATACAGACTCATTTGATAAAATGATCATTTTTAAACAATTGTCAAATTTGCTGATAATTTGCCAACTTTTTAATACCAAAATATCATCTGGGAAATTAATTTATAATATTTATATAAAGTATTCCAAATATGTGACCACTTGGTCTATAAAAAAAAAATCAACCTACTCTGCAAAAGCAAACAACAACAGAAAACCTTCCCACCCAAGACCTACAAATCGATACATAATTTGTATATATTCTAGATATCATTGATCCTTATTTGTGATAGTTTTAGAAAAACATTATATTTAAACTTTAAATTTTAAAATTTACTTTCCTTTGCCCTCTCTGTCAGTCTCTCCCTCTGTAAAATTAAAGCTTGTATATGAATTTTTCCAGGGTGAGAAAAGAATCAGTGAAGAAATGTGAAGGTGATCAAAAGTCTAAAATTTTATAATTATTCTGTCTCTCTCCTTAAAAAAAAAAACCCATAATATTTCAGAGATGCTTTAACTGCCTCAGGGAATAAACTGAGAACTTCTGGCTAAATATTGAAGAGAAGATTCTGATATTGATGCCAGCTAGTCTGAGTCCTATTCATTCCTATTATGGTTCTTGTATAACAAGTGATTAAAAATGGCTTGTTACTAGGTGACAAAACAGTAAATTTAAGAAAATCCAAACCATCTCAAGCATCTTTTCTAACCAAAATTTCGTGTGACTAGAAATCAAGTACATGGAAAAAACTACAAAAAACACAAACATGTGGAGGCCAAACAATATGTTACTAAACAACTATGAATCACTGAAAAATCAAAGAGGGAATAAAAAATATGTGGAGACAAATGGAAATGGAAGCACAATGATCCAAAATCTCTGGGATGCAGCAAAATCAATTCTAAGAGGAAAGTTTATAGTAATACAAGCTTACTTCAGGGAACAACAAAAAACACAGTATTGGATGTCCTAGCCACAGTAGTCAGACAAGAAAAAGAAATAAGAGGAATCCAAATTGGAAAGGAAGAAGTGAAACTGTCACTGTTTGCAGATGACATGATACTGTACATGAAAATTCTAAAGAACTCAACAAAAAACTACCAGAACTCATCAACAAATTTCATGAAGTTGCACAATGTAAAATTAATATACAGAAATCTGTTGCATTTCTATACAATAACAACAAATGATCAGAGAGAAATTGAGTAATCCCATTTATCATCACATCAAAAAGACTAGAACACTTAGAAAAAATGGAACTAAGGAGGTATAAGGCCTTTATATGGAGAGCTATAGACACTGATGACAGAAAGTGAAGATGACACAGACAAATAGAAACATATCATGTTCATGAACTATAAGAATATTGTTAATATCTCCATACTGCTCAAAGCAATCTGCAGATTTAATGCAACTCCTATCAAAATAGCCATGACACTTTCATAGAAATAGGACAAATAATCCTAAAATTTATATAGAACCTCAAAAGACCCCTAATTACCAAAGCAATTTTGAGGAAAAGAACAAAGCTGAAGATAATCACACCCTGTGACTTTAGACTATACTACAAAGATATAGTCATCAAAACAGTATGGTACTGGCATAAAACATGGATCATGGATCAGTGAAACAGCTCAGAAATAAACCCATGCACCTATGGCCGATTAATTTATGACAAAGGAGATAAAACTGTACAATGGAGAAAAGACATTCTTAACGTGATGATGGGAAAATGAGACAGCTTCTTGTAAAAGAATGAAATTAGACCATTTTCTCATACCATATACAAAAATAAAACGGATTAAAGAGCTAAATGTAAGGGCAGAAACCATAAAACTCCTAGAAGAAAACATCAGCAGAACACTCTTTGACATAAACGATAGCAATACTTTCATGGATTTGTCTTCTAAGGCAAAGGAAACACAAATGGGATCTAATTAAAAGATTTTTCACAGCAAAGAAAGTAACTGATAGGGAATTCCCTGGTTGTCCAATGATTAGAGCTTGGCCCTTCACTGCTGTGGCCCTAGGTTCAATTCCTGGCCAGGGAACTAAGATCCCACAAGCCACACAACTCAACCAAAAAAGAAAGAAAGAAAACCATTGACAAAACTAAAAGACAACCTAATAAATGGGAGCAAATATTTGTAAATGTTGCGACCAATAAGTGGTTAATATCCAAAATATATAATCAACTCATACAACTGAATATCAAAAAACAAGTCAGTTTAAAAAATGGGCAGAAGACCTGAATAGACATTTTTTCAAAGAAGACATCCAGATGGCCCACAGGCACATAAAAAGATGCTTAGCACTGCTAATCATCAGAGAAATGTCAATCAAAACTACAATGAGTTATCATCTCATGCCTGTCAGAATGACTATCATCAAAAAGACCACATAAAACAATTGCTGGCAAAGATATGGAGCAAAGGGAACCCTTGTGCACAGTCGGTGGGAATGTAACTTGGTGCAGCAGCTGTGGAAAACACTATGGAGGTTCCTCAAAAAAATTAAAAATAGAACTACCATATGATAGAGTAATTCTACTCCTGAGTATATATCTGGAAAAAACAAAAACACTAATTTGAAAAGATACATGCATCCCTATGTTCATAGCAGCATTAGCCAAAGTATGGAAGCAAAAAAAATGTCCATCAACAGATGAATGGATAAAGATGTTTTATATGTATTATATATATATATGTAAATGAACCTGGAAAGTATTATGCTTAGTGAAGTAAGTCAAACAGAGAAAGACATATAGTATTTACTATATGTTTTCACTTATATGTGGAATCTGAAAAATGAAGCAAATGGATGAATATAACAAAACAGAAACAAACTCATAAAAACAAATAATGGTTAGCAGCAGGGAGAGGGAAGTGGGAGGAGTAATACATGGGAAGGGGATTATTACCATGCATAAAATAAGCTATAAGGATATATTGTACAGCATGGGAAACATAGTTTATGGGAACTGATAGAATATAATAAGTTTAAAAAGCCTAACATACAGAGATAATGAGGGTTTCCATTTGGTATGTATCTTTTCAGATATGTTCCTTCACACATTCATGTGTTGTTTCTGTCGGGGTACAGTCAGGGAAGCAGAGTCCCCATGGATGTTACAGAAGAGGGGTTAATTACAGGAATTAGACTAGCCAATTGTAGGGGTGGGTGGAGAAATGAAAGTCCAGAAGAGGGAGCTGGAGGATTGAGAAAGAGCTAGTAGCCATTCTCCCGAAGCAGTGCTGTGGGTGGATAAGTGGAAGCCTGCAGGAAATCTGAGAAGCCCTACTACATCCCACAAAAAAGCCAAGACTTGTGGTGAGGTCTGTGGGAAGCTTTTGCCTCTGTGGGGTGAGCTGGGACGGGGGCTGCTGTGGCAGCAGCAGAAGAGATGGGCATGGAATGAGAAGGGTTAGAACAAGCTGGAAGCTGCCAGGTAAGTCTGTCTGTATCTCACTGGGAATTCCTTCAGAATGTGGCTGCTGACTCCAGCTCAGACCCAGACAGGGAAGGGGCTTCTGGAAAACATGGTTCCCAGGTTAACAAATTTGACTATAGTGTGTGTGTAAGTACATACATGTTTGTATAGTGAAAATGAAGTCGCTCAGTCATGTCTGACTCTTTGAGACCCCATGGACACCAGGCTCCTCCATCCATGGGATTTTCTAGGCAAGAGTACTGGAGTGGGTTGCCATTTCCTTCTCTAGGGAACTTCCCAACCCAGGGATCGAACCCAGGTCTCCCACATTGTAGACAGACGCTTTACTGTCTGAGCCACCAAGAAGTATGAATTCATACTCTACAAGGGGTTCTGTAACCTATTTTTCCTACTTCAACCATTGTAAACACTATTGTCTATATAGCTCTTTCAGTTCAGTTCAGTTCAGTTCAGTTCGGTTGCTCAGTCATTTCCGACTCTTTGCGACCACATGAATCACAGCACGCCAGGCCTCCCTGTACATCACCATCTCCCGGAGTTCACTCAAACTCACGTCCATCGAGTCCGTGATGCCATCCAGCCATCTCATCCTCTGTCGTCCCCTTCTCCTCCTGCCCCCAATCCCTCCCAACATCAGAGTCTTTTCCAATGAGTCAACTCTTCGCATGAGGTGGCCAAAGTACTGGAGTTTCAGCTTTAGCATCACTCCTTCCAAAGAAATCCCAGGACTGATCTCCTTCAGAATGGACTGGTTGGATCTCTTTGCAGTCCAAGGGACTCTCAAGAGTCTTCTCCAACACCACAGTTCAAAAGCATCAATTCTTTGGCGCTCAGCTTTCTTCACAGTCCAACTCTCACATCCATACATGACCACTGGAAAAACCATAGCCTTGACTAGACGGACCTTTGTTGGCAAAGTAATGTCTCTGCTTTTGAATATGCTATCTAGGTTGGTCATAACATTTTTTCCAAGGAGTAAGTGTCTTTTAATTTCATGGCTGCAATCACCATCTGCAGTGATTTTGGAGCCCCAAAAAATAAAGTCTGACACTGTTTCCGCTGTTTCCCCATCTATTTGCCATGAAGTGATGGGACCAGATGCCATGATCTTTGTTTTAGCATATCTTTAATCTTTAATGGCTGTTTAGTTTCCCATCATTTTAAGGATTTATTTGATCTGTTAATCTTCTCAATTGTTTCACACTGGAAGTTTAGGCGGGGTTGCTTCTGGTGGCTGACTGAAGCAGTGAGTGAATTAGATGAAGAACACCAGGACATTCCAGAGCAGAGCGGTAGGTGTTAAGTTATAATATTCCATTTTTCTAAGACTTAGTAATTTCTATTAACACTGACTACATTTTCTCTGATTTGTGTGTGTGTGCTAAGTAGATTGTTGTGTCCAACTCTTCTGTAACTCTATGGACTGTAGCCCGCTAAGCTCCTCTGTCCATGGGATTCTCCAGGTAAGAACACTAGAGTGGGTTGCCCTGCCCTCCTCCAGGGGATCTTCCCAGGAATGGAACCCATGTCTCTTATATCTCTTGCATTGGCAGGTGGGTTCCTTACCACTAGTGCCACCATTTAGAGGGAAGATCTCTCCTCTGAGAAATGAATGAAAACCACATTAACTGGGCTTGGCAGGTGATCATACATGTGTCACTGTCATCAAACACAGTGGCGCGTGGACACAAGGCCAGAGCAGAAGAGACCGAAGACCCTGCTCCTGGTATCTGCAGGGTGGCCCCCTTTGGGGATGGCTCAAATATAGCTGGAGAACATTTAGGCAAGATTAATCTACAAACCACAAGGCCAGGCAAGAGAGGGTTGAGGAAAGGTGCCTGAGTAATTCAGGTTATGACTGAGGGTATCACAGTGCATTTTATTTAGCTGATTCAATTTTTACTTTGGATTGTGAGCAGTTAGAATACATGATTCATGTTCAACCATCTTGTTATCTCTAGTGTCTAGGGAGTATACTGAACCATGTTCAAATTGGATAACTGAGCAGAAGTACATGGAGAAACAAGTTACAAATGTGGGTCAAGGTTTAGGGAAAACAAGACAAAATGTTGGAATATCCAGGGCTCATAACACTGGGGAACTATTATCACTTCTAAGTCCAAAGGGGCAGAGCAGGGTGGTAGGGTTGCCAGAACCCAGAGAACATCTCCCACTGGGCAAATCCAGTTGAAAACCAGAAAGCACAGAGTCCACTGATAAAGGCCTCAAAGACAGATCCCCAGAGATCAAACTGCGGCAAGAAGGGTGGTGGAGGCCAAGCTGGAGGGGCCAGTGGGAGATACACAAAGGTGTTTTTGAGAAGATGAGCCCTGAGCTAACCATATGTTATCATGAATTTTAGGTAAGTTTTCATTTTGATTCACTTCAAACTAGAAAATTATAAGAATAGCACCAGGAACTCCTGTATATTCTTAATTCTTCTGCTTCATTTGTTTTATCATTTCCACCTCCCCTCTTGCATTCTGAGGCTTCCCTCAACCATTAGAGAGTAAGTTGGATACATTATGCCTCCTTTACCCGAACTACTTTAGCGTGTGTTTCCTAGGCATAAGGACATTCTCTTTTATAGCCATGGTACAATAATTTAAATTGAGAAATTTCGGACTTTCCTGGGGATTCAGTGGTAAAGAATCCACCTGCCAATGCAGGAGACACAGGTTCAATCCCTGATCCAGGAAGATCCCACATACTGTGGAGCAACTAAGCCTGTGCACCCCAACTTCTGAGCCTGTGCTCCAGAGCCATGCACTGCAACCACTGAGAGACGCGGCACCTGTTCCCTGCAACACGAGAAGCCCCCACAGTGAGAAGCCTGAGCACCACAACTAGAGACAAGCCCGTGCAGCAATGGAGACTCAACACAGCCCAAAGTAAACAAACGAAATCTAACAAGCACACCATTCTGTTTGTTTAAAATACAGCCTATATTCTAATTTTATCAATTATCCCAATAATGTCTTTTATAGCTTTTTCTTTTCTGGTTCAAGATTTAATGCATGCATATACATTGTGTGACACTGTAGTGTTTCTTTAGTCTCTTTTAATCTGGAACATTCCATTAGCTTCTTTTAGTTTTTGATCCTGACTTTTTATTTATTTATTTATTTTTGCTATTACTATTATATTTAGGTTAAATCTATGGAATCCAAGTTGTTTGAATCCATGTCATCATAGAAATTGAGTTTATAGGATTCCCCTTTCTTCCTTACAAATGTAGAAGTTATTTAACCTGTTGCACAGATGTTGAAACCAAAGCCCAGGGAGGGTAAGTAACTTGGTGAAACTTGTAAATAGAAAAGTTGGTCCTGGAATCTAGAGCTTCATGACTCCAAAAACCTGTGTTTTTCACCATCATGTTATGAGGTACATAGTCAAGTAATCTGGAAAAGGCAATTTTAGACATTTGGCCCCATCACTTTATGACAAATAGATGGGGAAAAAATGGAAACAGTGGCAGGTTTTATTTTCTTGGGCTCCAAAATCACTGTGGACAGTGACTGCAACCATGAAATTAAAAGGTGCTTGCTCCTTGGAAGAAAAGCTATGACAAAATAGACAACATATGAAAAAGCCGAGACATCACTTTGCTGACGAAGTTCTGTACAGTCAAAGCTATGGTTTTTCCATAGTCATGAATGGATGTGAGAGTTGGACCATAAAGCACCGAAGAATTGATGCTTCTGAACTGTGGTGCTGGAGACGACACTTGGGAGTCACTTGGACAGCAAGGAAATAGTTAATCCTAAAGGAAATCATGCTTTTGAACTGTGATGTTGGAGAAGATTCTTGAGAGTCCCTTGGACTGCAAGGAGATCCAACCAGTCCATTCTGAAGGAGATCAGCCCTGGGATTTCTTTGGAAGGAATGATGCTAAAGCTGAAACTCCAGTACTTTGGCCACCTCATGTGAAGGGTTGACTCATTGGAAAAGACTCTGATGCTGGGAGAGGTTGGTGGCAGGAGGAGAAGGGGACAACAGAGGATGAGATGGCTGGATGGCATCACTGACTCAATGAATGTGAGTCTGAGTGAACTCCGGGAGTTGGTGATGGACAGGGAGGCCTGGCGTGCTGTGATACATGGGGTCTCAAACAGCTGGACACGACTGAGCAACTGAACTGAACTGAAAGGAAATCAATCCTGATTATCCACTGGAAGGGCTGCTGCTGAAGCTGAAGCTCCAATACTTTAGCCACCTATGCAAAGAGCTGACTCACTGGAAAAGACCCTGATGCTGGGAAAGATTGAAGGCAAGAGGAGAAGGGGGCAACAGAAGATGAGATGGTTGGATGGCATCACCGATTCAATGGATGTGAGTCTGAGCCAACTCTGATAGACAGTGAAGGACTGGGAAGCCTGGAGTGCTGCAGTCCATGGGGTCTGCAAAGAGGCGGACACGACTGAGCAACTGAACAACAACATTTTAGATGAAATTACATTGATTTCTTCATTACAGCACTTGTCAGAGCTTTTATTATTCAAATGAACATTGGGAATGTCCAAGAGGGGAAAACAGTACGCAGTACTGTCTAAATTTGTACTCACAGAAGTCTTTCCCCCGCCTCCTATCTCTCCGGACACATGTATGCAGTGCTGTTTGTAAACAATGGGCTAAAAGGTGGAGTATCAGTGGCTAAGGGGGGGTGGAAGTACAGAGCTATGGTTGAAAAGGGAAGGTTGAAGACTCTTAATGGGAGAATGGCCAAGAAAGTAGTTTTTAGGAATGAATTCTGGTCCAGGTGCTCGAGGCAGCCATCTTTTCATTGTCTCCTCAGTCTCAGGTTTGCTTTGCTATAACTGCCTACACCCCTGCTACTATGGCTACTCAGCAACCACAGCCTTCAGAAAAGTTTTAAACTTGTGTTTAAAATGTCAACTCAGAGTCAGTCTAAAAGAAAATAAATCTGGGGAGAAGGAAGAGCTGTTCCAGCCACTATGGATGCTAAGGAGGAAATGGGGAGCACTGAGTAGGAGAGGAATGATGAGGAGAAGCATGGAGATGAGTGTGATAAAGCTAAGAGGGCTGCTTGGGCAGAGAGTGGAAGCTGGCAAAGCCAACGTCTTTCATTCCTAGAAGCAGAAAACTGATTCAGTTCAGCTCATTTCAGTTGCTCAGTCGTGTCCGACTCTTTGTGACCCCATGAATCGCAGCACGCCAGGCCTCCCTGTCCATCACCATCTCCCGGAGTTCACTCAGACTCACGTTCATTGAGTCCGTGATGCCATCCAGCCTTCTCATCCTCTGTCGTCCCCTTCTCCTCCTGCCCCCAATCCCTCCCAACATCAGAGTCTTTTCCAAAGAGTCAACTCTTCGCATGAGGTGGCCAAAGTACTGGAGTTTCAGCTTTAGCATCACTCCTTCCAAAGAAATCCCAGGACTGATCTCCTTCAGAA
>SJYQ01001996.1:54301-73265 GCA_006410935.1 Redunca redunca
GACCTTTTCCAGTCCTGTGGCCACTGCTGAGTTTTCCAAATTTGCTGGCATATTGAGTGCAGCACTTTCACAGCATCATCTTTCAGGATTTGAAATAGCTCAACTGGAATTCCATCACCTCCTCTAGCTTTGTTCGTAGTGATGTTTTCTAAGGCCCACTTGACTTCACGTTCCAAGATGTCTGGCTCTAGATTAGTGACCACATCATCATGATTATCTGGGTCATGAAGATCTTTTTTGTACAGTTCTTCCGTGTATTCTTGCCACCTCTTCTTAATAGCTTCTGCTTCTGTTAGGTCCAGACCATTTCTGTCCTTTATCGAGCCCATCTTTGCATGAAATGTTCCCTTGGTAGCTCTAATTTTCTTGAAGAGATCTCTAGTCTTTACCATTCCGTTCTTTTCCTCTATTTCTTTGCATTGATTACTGAAGAAGGCTTTCTTTTCTCTTCTTGCTATTCTTTGGAACTCTGCATTCAGATGCTTATATCTTTCCTTTTCCCCTTTGCTTTTTGCCTCTCTTCTTTTTACAGCTATTTGTAAGGCCTCCCTATACATCATTTTGCTCTTTTGCATTTCTTTTCCATGGGGATGGTCTTGATCCCTGTCTCCTGTACAATGTCACGAACCTCATTCCATAGTTCATCAGGCACTCTATCTATCAGATCTAGGCCCTTAAATCTATTTCTCACTTCCACTGTATAATCATAAGGGATTTGATTTAGGTCATACCTGAATGGTCTAGCGGTTTTCCCTACTTTCTTCAATTTTAGTCTGAGCTGGCCAGAGTACTGGAGTTTCAGCTTTAGCATCAGTTCTTCCAAAGAACACCCAGGACTGATCTCCTTCAGAATGGACTGGTTGGATCTCCTTGCAACACCACAGTTCAAAAGGATCAATTCTTCAGCGCTCAGCTTTCTTCACAGTCCAACTCTCACATCCATACATGACCACTGGAAATATCATAGCCTTGACTCTCGGACCTTTGTTGGCAAAGTAATGTCTCTGCTTTTGAATATGCTGTCTAGGTTGGTTATAGCTTTCCTTCCAAGGAGTAAGCGTCTTTTAATTTCATGGCTGCAATCACCATCTGCAGTGATTTTGGAGCCCCCCAAAATAAAGTCTGACACTGTTTCCACTGCTCCCCCATCTATTTGCCATGAAGTGATGGGACCAGATGCCATGATCTTCGTTTTCTGAATGTGGAGCTTTAAGCCAATTTTTCACTCTCCTCTTTCACTTTCATCAAGAGGCTCTTTCGTTCCTCTTCACTTTCTGCCATAAGGGTATTGTTAGCTGCATATCTGAGGTTATTGATATTCCTCCTGGCAATCTTGATTCCAGCTTGTGCTTCTTCCAGCCCAGCGTTTCTCATGATGTACTCTGCATAGAAGTTAAATAAGCAGGGTGACAATATACAGCCTTGATGTATTCCTTTTCCTATTTGTAACCAGTCTGTTGTTCCATGTCCAGTTCTAACTGTTGCTTCCTGACCTGCATATAGGTTTCTCAAGAGGCAGGTCAGGTGGTCTGGTATGCCCATCTCTTTCAGAATTTTCCATAGTTTATTGTGATCGACACAGTCAAAGGCTTTGGCATAGTCAATAAAGCAGAAATAGATGTTTTCTGGAACTCTCTTGCTTTTTCGATGATCCAGCAGATGTTGGCAATTTGATCTCTGGTTCCTCTACCTTTTTTAAAACCAGCTTGAACATCTGGAAGTTCACAGTTCACGTATTGCTGAAGCCTGGCTTGGAAAATTTTGAGCATTACTTTACTAGCATGTGAGATGAGTGCAATTGTGTGGTAGTTTGAACATTTTTGGCATTGCCCTTCTTTGGGATTGGAATGAAATCTGACCTTTTCCAGTCCTGTGGCCACTGCTGAGTTTTCCAAATTTGCTGGCATATTGAAAACTGGTGGGGACCATCAAACTGGCAGCACTGAAAGGAAACGAAACAGGGGTTTCATAAAAGGGTATAAGTGCCAGAGGATGGGGTAGGAAGGAATGGGAATTATAGTTTAATGGGTAGAGTTTCAGATTTAAAAGATGAGAATTCTGGTCATGGGTTGCAGAGCAGTGTAAATGTATTTGGCACTACTGAACTGTCCACTTAAACATTGATGAGATGTTAAATTTTATGGTATATGTTATTATATCACACACACACCATAAAGGTCCTAGTGATCGACACACTTCTCATTCCAGAATCCAGTTTGGGTAGAGGGTTCCTTCTGCCTCAGGGTTACCACCCTACTAGAGAACACAGTGCTTCTCAATAAAATTACATCAAACCAGCTGAGGGGAAAACTGCCATCAGTGGGGAGAAGACAAAAACTCGAAGGACAAGCTTTCCACTCAGAAATTATTTTTAAAGGGAAAGTTTTATTTGTATTTCAATTTACATCATATAATCTACAATTTAGTTTTTTTAAATGAAATTATTAAGATGTCAATTGTTGAGCAAAACATCTTTGAAGTATTCTCAGTCCTGTACAGCCATGGTGTTGCAAAGAGTCAGACACGACTGAGAGACTGAACTGAACTGAATCATGTTTATCATAATTTCACAAAATAGTAAAAGCATCTTATATAAGGAAAAGCATCAAAAAAGGTCATTTTATTTGGAGCACTTTGAGAACTGCTTTCTACTTCCAAGTCCCAAACATCTGTAATTTATTCTTTCTTCACCTCTGACCCCCACTACCAACTCCCACTGCCCTAATGTAGTTTTATAAATATGTCTACAGACACAACTGTAACTGCAGAGTCGTGGAGCTGTGTGTCTATTTTGGCACTGAATGCTGTGTATGTCAGATCAGTACAAAGAGCGACTAAATTAACAGCAACGTCACGATAACAGAAAAATCCAAGTCAACACTCTGTTAGAAAAAATCATTGTGTGACACAAATGAAGACCCGAGAAGTCTGAATTTGCAACTTTGAATAACAGGTATGGAAAAAATTCTCTGCTTTATACAACATACTATAGAGAATTATTATATTTTTAATACTTAGTTATTGAACAATAGTCCATTGTGTAGTAAAGACCAAATGAATACTGTCAAGATTTTTAAAAGGGATTCATCCCATTAGCACAGTAGCAGATGGAGCAAGGCAGAAATAATGGGACTCTCTTAATGGCTGAATTGGTATGACACCACCGAGGCATATTTGTAACCTCACATTGCTCCTTCTGTGGCCGGATGAAAAATGTAATAATAAGACACCAACTGCACATTCCAGGTTCAAGGGGGAAAACCCCACAATATAATAAGAAGTAAATCATATGTTTTGGAATGAGCAATAAAGGAGGCAGATGCTCTGACAATAATGCTGATATATCCAGGGAGGCATCTGTGATCTTGTAGGATGGCTCCTCCTCAGATTAGCACTGCCTAATTAAGAATAATTGAATTATGGGCCCTGCTGGTGAGGCTTGTATCATTTGTCTTGTTGATAGCAACTCCAAAACACCCACACTTGAATTAATTCACTGGTAGTTATTACTGAATGAGAAGTGAAATTATTCAACAGCCTAATCAGAAGGGCTGGGGAAGAGGAACAGACAGCCACGCTGTCAGCTGCATACCGTGGCCCAGTGGGATATGTTATTGAGCCTGTCAGTGATACTTCTGCCTCAGTTTCTTTGTGGTGAAGCTGGAAAACACAAACTACTCAGACCTATGGAGACATCTGCTCATCTCAACAACCTGACTGAACACCAGTGTCAACTTTATTGGCTTCAAATTCTGCATTGACCCTGTAGAAGCTAAGAGTGACATTTTGCCCTCTTTCCAATATGCTTAAGCAATTCATATATGACAGTCAGAGAAAAGATGTAACCCTCTGATGTATACCAAAAATAACGAGGCCACCTTGACTGGGTTTGGCCCATGCAGAGCAAAAACTTGAATATTTCCTGAAAATCATTTTATACCTGTTATTTGCCATGTTGGTGTCTGAAGATACATCATGACCATTTGAATGTGATAATCATATGAGAAAACTGCTGTTTTTCCTTCATGGACAGAATTACATAAACTTGGTAACCTGGATAATTCTGTAGCTTTTAAATTTAAATACTTTGACTAGCCACTTCTGAAATCTGATTCTTTTGCCCTCTTGGAAAATAATTGCTTTCTTTCCCTTTCTAAATGTTTCTTTTTCTCTCTTGCTTTGACAACCTTTGTGCAAAACCCCTAATGGCTTCTTATTATTTGTTTAATTAGTTTGCAATTTCCTTTGGCTGTTTTGTCATGGCTGCTGAAATCTGACCTTGAACTCTTTCTGCACATTTATGTCCCATTGTTCCCTCATGTGAATCCCCTGGTAGCTAGGTAGATCATGGTTGCCTGGATTGCCATACTTGCACATTGGCTCATGATGCCTCTTCCCTTTCAAAATCCTTCTGACATCACTTTATCAATGCAAATATAATGCAAATTATATTCATCTCTCCAGACACAGCTTATGTCCTATATTGCCCGTGAACCTCACTGGGTACCTCACAGCATTTTCCTTCTCTCAACTCATAGTCTGTGCCACATATACAGCACTTAACCCCTTGTGCCTATGTGAAGTACTTTGCATTAACGTTTTATGTCTGAGAACTTAATCTCTCTAAATAGATTGTAAACTTCAATCCACAAAAGAAAAACTAATGCAGGTGTACTATTTAATGGAGGAATTGGAAACTGAGTACTGTATTGTTTTCTGCTTTTTGCAGAGTTTTCACTGCAATATTGAGACATGTGAAACATTGGAATACAAGCCACTTTTAATAATTCTATCCCAAGTATGACTTTTAACCTCCTAACAACACCTTGAGCAATTCCTGCACCTTTCTGATCAATTTCTGTTATTTGTGCCAAGATGGCAGAGTAGAAGGACGTGCACTTATCTTCTCCTGCAAGAACTCCAAAATTACAACTTGCTGCTGAACAACCATCAATAGGAGAATGTTGGAGCCCACCAAAAAACGATACCCCACATCCAAGGGCAAAGGAGAAGCCCCAGAAAGATGGTAGGAGGGGCAAAATCTCATTTAGAATCAAACCCCATACACACCAGAGATGTTTGGGGGATCAAACAAAACCTTGTGTACCAGGAGACCCCACAGAGGCTGAGCCAGACCTTCCTTTGAGTGTTTGAGTGTCTCCTGCAGAGGTATGCTTCACTAGTGGCCTGCCACAGGGGCAGGGGCTCTGGGTGCAGCAGACCTGGGTGTGGCATAAGCCCTCTTGGAGGAAGTCACATTTAACCCCACTATAGAGCCACCAGAACTTACACAGGACTGGGAAAACAGACTCTTGGAAGGCACAAACAAAACCTTGTGCACACCAGGACCCAGGAGAAAGGAGCAGTGACCCCACAAGAGACTGACCCAGACTTGCCTGTGAGTTAGTGCCCAGGAGTCTCTGGTGGAGGCGTGTGTCAGCAGTGGCCTGCTGCAAGGTCAGAGGCACTGAGTGCGGCAGTGCGTGCACAGGACCTTTTGAAGCAAGTTGCCATTATCTTCATTACCTCCACTCTAGATTGGTCTCAGGTCAAACAACAGGGAGGGAACACAGCCCGACCCTGCAAAAGAAAGTTGGATTAAAGATTTACTGAGCATGGCCCCACCCATTAGAATAAGATCCAGTTTCCCCTTCAATCAGCCTCTTCCATCAGGAAGCTTCCATAAGGCTCTTATCATTATCCCTCAAAGGGCAGACAGAATGAAAACCACAATAACAGAAAACTAATTAAACAGATCACATGGACCACAGCCTTGTCTAACTCAATGAAACTATGAGCCATGCCATGTAGGGCCACCCAAGATGGGTGGGTCATGGCGGAGAATTCTGACAAAATGTGGTCCACTGGAGAAGGCAATGGCAAACCACTTCAGCATTATTTCTTTGAGAACTCCACGAACAGTATGAAAAGGCAAAAAGATATGACACTGAAAGATGAACTCCCCAGGTCGGTAGGTGCCCAATAAAGAGAGGGAGCCAAAGCAAAAACAACACCCAGTTGTGGATGTGACTGATGATGGAAGTAAAGTCTGTTGCTAGAAAGAACAATACTGTATAGGAAGATGGAATGTTAGGTCCATGAATCAAGGTGAATTGAAAGTGGTCAAACAGACGGCGAGAATGAACATTGACATTTTAGGAATCAGTGAACTAAAATGGACAGAAATGGGTGAATTTAACTCGGATGACCATTATATCTACTACTGTGGACAAGACTCCCTTAGAAGAAATGGGGTAGCCCTCATAGTCAACAAAAGAGTCCAAAATGCAGTACTTGGGTACAATCTCAAAAATGACAGAATGATCTCTGTTCATTTCCAAGGCAAACCATTCAATATCACAGTAATCCAAGTCTATGACCCAACCAATAATGCTGAAAAAGCTGAAGTTGAATGGTTCTATGAAGACCTAGAAGATCTTCTGGAACTAATACCCCCCAAAGATGCCCTTTTCATATAAGGGACTGAAATGCAAAAGTAGGAAAAGTAGGAAATTGCATGAAGTAACAGGCAAATTTGGCCTTGGAGTACAAAATGAAGCAAGGCAAAGGCTAACAGAGCTTTGCCAAAAGAACACACTGGTCATACACCCTCTTCCAACAACACAAGAGAAGACTCTACACATAGATATCACCAGATGGTCAATACTGAAATTAGATTGATTATATTCTTTGCAGCCAAAGATGGAGAAGCTTTTTACAGTCAGTAAAAAGAAGACTGGGAGCTCACTGTGACTCAGATCATGAACTTCTTATTGCCAAATTCAGACTTAAATTGAAGAAAGTAGGGAAAACCACTAGACCATTCAGGTATGACCTAAATCAAATCCCTTACAATTATACGGTAGAAGTGACAAATAGATTCAAGATATTAGATCTGAGAGAGTGCCTGAAGAACTATGGATGGAGGTTTGTCACATTGCACAGGAGGCAGTGATCAAGACCATCCTCAAGAAAAATAAATGCAAAAAGGCAAAATGGTAGTCTGAGGAGCCCTTACAAATAGCTGAGGAAAGAAGAGAAGCTAAAGGCAAAGGAGAAAAGGAAAGATATACCCATCTGAATCCAGAGTTCCAAAGAATAGCAAGGAGAGATAAGAAAGTCTTCCTCGGTGATCAATGCAAAGAAATAGAGGAAAATAATAGAATGGGAAAGACTAGAGATCTCTTCAAGAAAATTGCAGATACCAAGGAAACATTTCATGCAAAGATGGGCACAATAGAGGACAGAAATGGTATGGTCCTAATAGAAGCAGAAGATATTAAGAGGTGGCAAGAATACACGGAACTGTACAAAAAAGATCTTCATGACCATGATAATCATGATGGTGTTATCACTCACCTAGAGCCAGACATCCTGGAATGTGAAGTCAAGAGGGTCTTAGGAAGAATCTCTACAAACAAAGCTAATGGAGGTGATGGAATTCCAGCTGAGCTATTTCAAATCCTGAAAGATGATGCTGTGAAAGTGCTGCACTCAATATGCCAGCAAATTTGGAAAACTCAGCAGTGGCCACAGGACTGGAAAATGTCAGTTTTCATTCCAATCCCAAAGAAAGGCAAGCCAGTGAAAGTTCCTCAGTTGTGTCCAGCTCTTTGTGACCCCATAGACTATACAGTCCATGGAATTTTCCAGGCCAGAATACTGGAGCGGGTAGCCTTTCCCTTCTCCAGGGAATCTTCCCAATCCAAGGATTGAACCCAGGTCTCCCGCATTACAGGTGGAGTCTTTCCCAGCTGAGCCACCAGGGAAGCCCCACATTTTGAGCACAGTTGCACTCATCTCACACGTTAGCAAAGTAATGCTCAGAATTCTCCAGTCAGGTTTCAACATTACACGAACTGTGAACTTCTAGATGTTCAAGCTGAATTTAGAAAAGCCAGAAGAACCAGAGATCAAATTGCCAACATCCGTTGGATCATTGAAAAAGCAAGAGAGTTCCAGAAAAACATCTATTTCTGCTTTATTGACTATGCCAAAGACTTTGACGTGTGGATCACAATAAACTGTGGAAAATTCTTCAAGAGATGGGAATACCAGACCACTTCATCTGCCTCCTGAGAAATTTGTATGTAGGTCAAGAAGCAACAGTTAGAACTGGACATGGAACAACAGACTGGTTCCACATCGGGAAAAGGGTACATCAAGCCTGTATACTGTCACCCTGCTTATTTAACTTCTATGCAGAGTACATCATGCAAAATGCCAGGCTGGATGAAGCACAAACAAATCAAGGTTGCTGGGAGTAGGACCGATAACCTCAGATACGCAGATGACACTGCCTTTATGACAGAAAGTGAAGAACTAAAGAGCCTCTTGATGAAAGTGAAAGAGGAGGGTGACAAAGCTGGCTTAAAACTCAACACTCAGAAAACTAAGATCATGGCATCTGGTCCCATCACTTCATGGCAAGTAGATGGGGAAACAATGAAAACAGCAAGAGACTTTTTATTTTTTGGCTCCAAAATCACTGCAGATGGTGATTGCAGGCCATGAAATTAAAAGATGTTTGCTCCTTGGAAGAAAAGCCATGACCAACATAGACAGCATATTAAAAAGCAGAAACATTACTCTGCCAACAAAGGTCTGTCTAGTCAAAGCTATGGTTTTTCCAGTAGTCATGTATGGATGTGAGAGTTGGACTATAAAGAAAGCTGAGCATGAAAGAATTGATGCTTTTGAATTGTGGTGTTGGAGAAGACTCTGGAGAGTCCCTTGGACTACAAGGATATCCAAGCAGTCTATCCTAAAGGAAATCAGTCCTGAATATTCATTGAAAGGACTGATGCTGAAGCTGAAGGTCTAATACTTTGGCCACATGATGCGAAGAACTGACTCGTTGGAAAAGACCCTGATGCTGGGAAAGATTGAAGGCAGGAGAAAGGGACGACAGAGGATGAGATAGTTGCATGGCATCACTAACTCAATGGATTGAGTTTGAGCAAGCTCCAGGAGTTAGTGATGGACAAGGAAGCCTGGCATGCTGGAGTCCATGGGGTTGTAAACAGTCGGACACAACTGAGTGACTGGACTGAACTGAACTGAGTCCAGTTAAAAGCTTCAATTTCATATCTGATGCAAAACTCTTCTCCAGTGCCGGTTGGACTTTTTCATCTTCTGTCTTCTCTCTAGAGCTTGGGAAAGGGATGGCAGGGAAGAAAAACTTCTTTTGTCTTCTTTGGGTGATTACAATCTGCTTTTTGTTGCTTTTCTGGTAATGCTGATGGGAGAGGATGCCTGGTTGCAGAGTGCAGATGCTGACTTTCTGAGGGGGTCCCTACTACAACATCCCTTCCTCTGGGATCTTTGGTTTCAGACCAGCCTCTTCCCTTGACCTCTTGTTACTACCAGACCACTTTCCTGGTAATGGCTTCCACAAGTGCTGTTCTGGTTGGATGATTCCCTTCCATGCAGTTTCTGTGGATCCATCAACCACACATAAAATTATGTTATTCATACAAAGTAGCACAAGTTGCTGGGGTCCAGCCCCGGTGGAACCAGCGTGATTAGAAGGAGAGATGGAGTAGGCAAGGAAAAAACTTATTTATATAGAAATATAAAAGAGATTAAGAAGAAATAGTATAGTAGGAAAATTAAGTGGAGAAAAGAGGCTGAATAACTTGGTTTACGGGGAAAGCCAATAAAGTTCCAGACAAGGAGCTTGCACCATCTACGTTAGGCCACCAGCGTCCGTTTGAATATCGGAGAGTGCCCCGCCTTGGGCTCTCTCTCTTACGGATCTTAAAAGCCAGGACAAGTAAGTAGACATGGTGAGCCTCCATGCCCTAGAGGGGAATTCAGCCTGAAATTAGAGTAAAGAGGAGACACGGGGGAAACCAGTCCTTCCAATGACTGGCTCCGGCCTCTATTGTTCAGAAGGCCTTTTATACCTTTTTGATTGTACATAGAGATCAATGGGTAATACAAAATTATGCGGTGTTAGCAGTCCAGACTCATCTAAACCAGGGTTTTCTCTCTGCATACCTGATTGTATACACAAGTCTTAGGTAATTTACATCATCTTCCTGCCTAAAAGGCCAGTTAACATTTTACAGCCTTTTTTCTCATAAGGGTTTGTCAACCAGAAGACTTATTTGTGTTGATTTTCCCAAAGTCTGGTGCCACTCTTCAGAAAGCACTAAATAAAGTTACATTCTTATATAGCAAGGACACAAGAGGAGTGCAGTGATATATAACAAAGAAAAGTAATTAACTCAAAAGTCTAGTGTCGCTAACATCAAAACTACTATATATCTTTTTCCATATCCCGTTTACATTGATTAACATCCTCCCAGGTGCCTAAAAGATAAAGAATATGGAGGCCTGGCGGCAATCATTGAGTCAACAGTGAAAACCCGTCACCAATATGATTCTTAACTCTTCAGAAAAGGCTCTGTATCTTTAAGATGCTTTTAAGCTTTGTGCCTCTCGCGTTTGGGGGGCTGTAAGCAATTCACAAGCTGTAAGAGGTCTGGGGAACCTGTTAGGCAAGCTAGAGGGTTATCAGAGGGGTTTTAACTGAAACATCCCTTTCAAATGCAGAAGACTAAAGTCCTGATTTGACTTTTTCCAGAGAATATTAGAAGAGTGGAAAAGCAGGCAGATTCTTATTTTTGGGGGGGTGGATGCTCAGGAAATTCCAGGGGGAAAACCTGAGGTCTGATTAGCCTTGCCATCAGAGCTCTGCCGCATGACCTTGTCACAGGTGGAATTCCTCACGCTGGCTCCCGGCAACAAGTGCTGACTCCAACGGCTGCTTTTTCCATACTGCTTCTCCCCTGTTCCCCTTCCTCTGTTCATGTCAGCCGGGGGGCACATATGCATGACCACTGTCTCAGCAGATACCAAGTGGGGAGAAAATGACAGTGCCCCTATGTGTACACACCCGCATTTCATGTATATGCTTCTCTTGTACACTCCTGATCAACCTGGGCTTATGTTACAAGATACCAATTTTGTGAAGCTATTTTTCTAATAGCAGTTCTTGGTCAAAATTATTCTTGATCAAAATTGTAAAATGAATAGCTGTTTCAATTCTAAATAAGGTAGTTCTAATGAAAGCCTGAGATCACCTCAGATATCATATCATATCATATTATATGCACAAGAATCTTTGGTTCACTGAAGAAGACACTATTTTAGCAGTTTATTCTCAGTCCTGAAACTTTAAAAAATTTGTGATGTATGAATTTTATTTTATTAGAGGTAGTTTGAGACATCTGTGTAAATTTCAGACACCTTCCAGACAATTCCATTATATTTTATAGACATCCATTTCCCCTATAATTTTTTCAGCTTAATTTTTATTTTTGATTAAGTTTTTGTGGGCTTCCTACCCCATCATCAGTATAATCTTTTCTAGATTTTTACTTTGGGGTCACTTTAAGCTGCTTTGGGGCATTCTAATTTTGTATTCTCTATCTGATATTTCCAACAGCCACAGTTCTTGAGGGCCTAATTTTTTTATTTCTCCAGCTCTTTTTCTCATGGCTGGTGTATTTTATAATTTTGGATTGTGATACCATGTTTGTCTGAATTTTGTGTGTTAATTTATTGTTTGGGGGTTTCCCAAGCCAATCAGAGACTGAATTTTAATCCCAAATGCATGAGGGTAAACCAGTAGTTATGAATTTCAGAAGATATTTTTTATTTTTTAAGCACCCTAAATCTGTGCCAAGACAGAACAGTCTTGCGTTTCCTTTTTGCTGATAGGCAGACAGCAATTTTCTAGCTTTCTTTTTTTACTGAGGTTGAGCACATGGATTTCAACTCCAAATCCCTGGTTTCTGTAAGTTCAAGATCTTATTTTCTGTCTGCAGGTCACTCTTAAAAACCAAGCCTTTAGAAAATGGGAACTGTCCACTGCTTTGAGGCCAATTACAATTTTAGGGTCAGCCTTCAACTATGGTTAACAACTTGCTTTTAGGGGGAATTACCCATACATTTAAAAAAATGAACTCAGGTATGCATTGGAGAGAATGACTTATATTTGATTCAGTTTTTCTAAGTATCTTATATATATAAAAAAAGAAAACATCTAGCCTGCTATTCCTTTAAATTTCAAATCCTACCTACTCATATTTTAGAATTTTCTCCATATCTTGCTCTGAGCAGTGTAATAAGAAAATAGTTTATTGAATGCCATTCATGTGCCAAGTGCTTTATATTTGTGATTCTATTTTGTTGTAATCTTTACTGTAATTCTGCTTATACCATATAAATGAGACTCTATCTATTACTCTTTGTATCTACCCCTTGTGTGTATTCTGTATATTGCTATGATGTTGTTGTTGTTCAGTCGCTAAGTTGTGTCTGACTCTTTGCGACCCCATGGACTAGAGCACGACAGCATTCCCTGTCCTTTACAGTCTCCCAGAGTTTGTTCAAATTCAAGTCCATTGAGTCGGTGATGATATCTAAATATCTCATCCTCTGTTGCCCCCTTATCATTTTGCCTTTAATCTTTCCCAACATCAGGATCTTTTCCAATGAGTCAGCTCTTTGCATCAGGTGGCCAAAGTATTGGAGCTTCCACTTCAGCATCAGTTCTTCCATTGTGACACATATTTGGTCTTCACTCAGTTGAGCTCCTAAAACTCTGAATTTCCTAAGTGATGAGAGCTGTCAAGGTGTCTCTTCTTACATTAATTGGGCTTCCCAGGCAGTGCTAGTGGTAAAGAACCCTCCTGCAAATGCAGGGTTTGATCCCTAGGTTGGGAAGATACTCTGGAGAAGGAAATGACAACCCACTCCATTATAATTAGGAGGGCTGGAGCTTTCAGTCCTACCATGTGCCCTCCTGGGAAGGTAGAGGGTCTGGAGGTTAAATTCGTCGCCAATGGCCAGTGATTTAATCAATCATGCCTATGTAATGAACCTCCATAAGACCTGAAAGGACAGGTTGGTGAATTTGTGGACATTCAGGAAGAATGGTATGCCATTCAGGAATAGTGGGGAGGTCTGGGCCCTTTCCCTAGACCTTACCCTATGCATCTCTTCTATGTGGCTGTTGCTGAGTTATGCCTGCTAAAATAAACTGCTAATGTAGTGAGTAAGGTGTTTCTCTGAGTTCTGCAAGTCACTCTAAAAATTAATCAAACCAAATTTGATGGGTTGGAACCTTCAGTCCATAGCTGGTGACAGCACTGGTGATAGGCACATAGAAAAAACGTACCTATTTTCAGATAAAGACCCGTGACCAGGGAAGTGAAGGGACTTGTCCAAGGTGATAGAGGTAGTCAGTGATTGATTTGTAGTAAAACATCAGATGCCAAAGTCCATAACCCCTGCCATTTGGGAAGTTATTTCTTTCACTAGTTTCTGAAAAGCCAAGGTGACTAGCTGAATTATGAAAGTGGCTTGATTAAATGATAACTGAAAAAAATTCTTCACATCATTAATTTTAAATTACATTGAATTTTAATAGTCAGAAGATTTATATTACATAGAATCAAAGAAATTTCATAGAGTCAGCATTACAAAGTAAAACTTCAGGCTCTATTGGTTATACATTGTGCCAATTTTTGTCTTATTTCTGAAAAGTAGGTAACATTTGTTTTGAAATGTATTTTGAGTTCTCACCTTATTCAAGAGAAATATTAAAAACCACTNNNTATTAAAAACCACTGTGTTTTATTTCTTTCCTCCCCTACTTTTCTTAGTTCCTGATATAAAGGAGATTGGCAAACTATTGTTTTTACTGAGTCCATTATAAAAATCAGTTTATTATTATTTCTAAAAAACCCACAAAAATTAGCTAGTTCAAAATGTCTTATTCTTACAAGTCTCTAAACATTCTAAAATAGATAAAATTGCCTTGCTTCAACTAATCTATTACAGTTTTCCATTTAAGTCAAAGTATTTAAACTAGAGAACACTTTCTTCAATAGAGGCTAAAGCTAGCAAACTGATGATCAAAGTCAAGCGAATATCACAAAGAATATCTATACCTAGAGAGAGTATGTAGNAAAGTCAAGTGAATATCACAAAGAATATCTATACCTAGAGAGAGTATGTAGTGAAGATGAGATTCTCACAATAGATGAGTAGATATTGTATGCTGAATAGAAAGGCTATTTTGGATCTTTTCAGGATAAATCAGCCTGTAACAAATTGTGAGTCACCACTGCTGTGGTTCATTCTCAGATGGAATTTGGAATAAATGAATATGTGTGCTTTCTGAGTATAAAGATTCTGACTTATAGGGCCTTTTTCAGTTTAGTGCTATGGAAAAAATGACTTCCATTGTCTGAAAGAGTAGTTTTTGGTAGAGTCTGGAAAACGCTCTTATACTTTTAATGGCAAATTTAAGAATGTTGTCCACAGGGTTCTATATTGTACAGCTGGAGGCGAAGTCTGAGTCCATTTCACAGAAAGCATGGAGCCTTGATTACTGGATGGGCTCCCATAGTGGCAGGCACAGAAAACAGCTTTTCAATCTTTAGAGTCAGAGTGTGCGTTTGCTTATGTTAGGTTGTAAATCAATGCTTTTTAACTGCAAAATTGAAATACAAAATATTTTGGCAATGTAGTTTTAAACAATACACAAAGAGCTGTAAAAGTCAGTATTTAGGCAAAAGAATCTTTCCAAAATAGGATAGTTTTGAGTGACAGTATGATTTTAACATGCCTTATTAATTTCCACGCACCTCTTTATATAGAGCATGATATTAGATCAAAGGCAGGGACATCTCTTATTCACTTTTTTATCCTCTCACTCCTACTATGCCTGGTCAGTCTTGGACGAAGGTCTTTGGAGATATCCATCTAAATGGTCAAGGACAAGCTTCTGCTTGAACATGTTTCAACACAGTTACCCCCACTATACCAATCAACTTATTCTGGTTTTGACAGCTTGGGCAGAAACCTTTTCTTCTCTTGAAGAATTTTTATTCTCTCTTCTTTAATTGAAACTGAGCAGAGCCATGCGGCTTCCCTGCCTGCAAGTACAAAGGCCCCTCTGTGTCTCTTGCCTCTTGTTTGTAGAAAAGCTGAAGTCTCCCAGGATCACATAAGGGCAGGCTCAAGCAATGAATGATTAGGACAATAAAGTCATAGACTCAATGTCTGATGAAAAATTGGGATTAATGCTGTGGCTTACAATCATCTATATTTTTGTGGGCATTAGAATAATTGTAGCTTGCTCTAAAATTGTCAGCAAAGAGATGCTACAGACCCATGCTGATAATTCTCCGTCTAAGATCTCGATGCCCTTTCTCAGCATGAAACAGAAAAGAGGGACCTTTGCCCCTAATCTCATAGAAATGGAAGGATATCTGACAGTGGGAATTGGCAAGCAGCTTTTCTATTTATCTCTGTTTTCCTCGAATCTTAATCATAAAAATGAGTTCCCTAGGTAACATTTAACCTAATTCTTGACTTTTATTTTACTGAACATACACAATGCCTTGTCTAACCTGTTGATTCCTTTCCTGGATTAAAAGGAGTAAAAAGTGAAGAAGTAAATAGTAAAAGAATAACTGATTCTCTACACCAAACTTCCTTTTAGAAAATTTGCATGTTGTCCATGTGGGCAATACAGAGTCCAAAAAAGGGTCAGGAGAAGTCAGTCGGTCTGCACTCAATGGAAAAATGACAAAGAATCTGACCTCTTACCTTAAAGATTAACTGGGATTGTTTCTCCCTTTTCCCTAAAAAATTGTCATGGCTGAGAAAACCTCAGACAAGTGTTCACTATCTCCTCATATTGCCAGATTTTCTGAATAAAGCAGATTTCCTTTCTCATCAACACTTGCCTCTCAATTGTTTGCTTTTGAAAGGTGAAAAGCGAAATCTGTTCAGTAAATAACTTTCTCATGCCAGGCTTGTCCTCTGAAGCCTCACAGAACAAGTCTGTTCCTTCTTCCATGTGAAAAGCCTTTTAGACATTTGAAGTCAAATACAATGACACAAAATTTGATTTATGGTGTGGCAAGTGCTACACCACTGGGTTAGGAAGATCTCATGGGGAAGAAAACAGCGACCCACTCCAGCAGAATTGCCTAGAGAATTCCATGGACAGAGGAGCCTGTGCTGGGTCTTCATTGCAGTATGCGGGATTTATCTAGCTGTGGAGCACCAGGGCTACTCTTTAGTTGCCGTGTACGGCCTGCTCATTGTGGTGTCTTCTCTTGTTGTGGAGCACAGCCTCTAGGTATGCAGGCTTCAGCAGCCGGCAGCGTGTGGGCTTAGTGGTTGCAGCACGTGGGCTTAGTTGCCCCACTGCATGTGGAATCTTTCCAGACCAAGGATCGAATCATGTCCCCCTGCCTTGGCAGGCAGATTCCCAACTCTTGGACCATCAGGGAAGTCCCTATGATTTGGATTTTGAAGAAGTTTCTTTTTATGGGTTACCTTCACATTCGTTTAAATTGTGTTAATCTTGTTGTCAACCAAAATCCCTGTTCTCATGCTTTTTAAACACTTCCACACATCCTTGAGTAGAGTCTGAGTCAGACTTTGAAATTTGCATTTATCTCACTTAAATTTCTTGTTGTATTTAGCTTATCATTTTGGCTTACCAGAATCTTCATAAATTTTTCTTATATTAGCTAAAGATCCTATAATGCTCTTTTATGTCACTTCCAGACTCATTTCTCATCACTCCCACCCTCATACACTCTACTCCATACATACAATCAGAAATATAATTCTTGGGACAAGTCATGTTTTATCTCAGTTTGAGTCATTGCATATACTATTTTGTTATACTTTTTCCTTTTTTTCCTCTGCTAGCTCTTATTCTTCAAGGTTTGACTGAGACATCACTTTTTCTAGGACTTTGTTTATTACTGGGTGAGATGGCCTACCTCAGAGCTCTTATAGTACTCTTATAGTACTCTGTATTTATGTTAGTCCTCAGTTCACTTCACTTCAGTCACTCAGTTGTGTCCAACTCTTTGCAACCCTGTGAATCACAGCACGCCAGGCCTCCCTGTCCATCACCAACTCCTGGAGTTCACTCAAACTCATGTCCATTGAGTCGGTGATGCCATCCAGCCATCTCATCCTCTGTTGTCCCTTTCTCCTCCTGCCCCTAATCCCTCCCAGCATCAGAGTCTTTTCCAATGAGTCAACTCTTCGCATGAGGTGGCTAAAGTACTGGAGTTTCAGCTTTAGCATCATTCCTTCCAAAGAAATCCCAGGGCTGGTTGAATCTCCTTGCAGTCCAAAGGACTCTCAAGAGTCTTCTCCAATACCACAGTTCAAAAGCATCAATTCTTTGGCGCTCAGCTTTCTTCACAGTCCAACTCTCACATCCATACATGACCACTGGAAAAACCATAGCCTTGACTAGACGGACCTTTGTTGGCAAAGTAATGTCTCTGCTTATTAATATGCTATCTAGGTTGGTCATAACTTTCCTTCCAAGGAGAGTCTTTTTTAAAAAAATTTTACTTTATTTTACAATACTGTATTGGTTTTGCCATATATCAACATGAATCCGCCATGGGTGTACATGAGTTCCTACTCCTGAACCCCCCTCCCACCTCCCTCCCCACAGGGTCATTCCAGTGCACTAGCCCCAAGCATCCTGTATTCTGCGTCGAACTTGGACTGGTGATTCATTTCTTATATGATGTTATACATGTTTCAATGCCATTCTCCCAAATCATCCCACCCTATCCCTCTCCCACAGAGTCCAAAAGACTGTTCTATACATCTGTGTCTCTTTTGCTGTCTCGCATACAGGGTTATTGTTACCATCTTTCTAAATTCCATATATATGTGTGTTAGTATACTGTATTGGTGTTTTTCTTTCTGGCTTACTTCACTCTGTATAATTGGCCCCAGTTTCATCTACCTCATTAGAACTGATTCAAATGTATTCTTTTTAATGGCTGAGTAATACTCCATTGTGTATATGTACCATAGCTTTCTTATCCATTCATCAGCTGATGGACATCTAGGTTGCTTCCATGTCCTGGCTATTATAAACAGTGCTGCGATGAACATTGGGGTGCACGTGTCTCTTTCAATTCTGGTTTCCTTGGTGTGTATGCCCAGCAGTGGGATTGCTGGGTCATAAGGCAGTTCTATTTCCAGTTTTTTAAGGCATCTTCACACTGTTCTCCATAGTGGCCAGGATGCAAGGATTCTTCAATATCTGCAAATCAATCAATGTAATTCACCACATTAACAAATTGAAAAATAAAAGCCATATGATTATCTCAATAGATGCAGAGAAAGCCTTTGATAAAATTCAACATCCATTTATGATAAAAACTCTCCAGAAAGCAGGAATAGAAGGAACATACCTCAACATAATAAAATCTATATATTACAAACCACAGCAAACATTATCCTCAATGGTGAAAAATTGAAAGCATTTCCCCTACAGTCAAGAACAAGACAAGGGTGCCCACTTTCACCACTACTATTCAACATAGTTCTGGAAGTTTTGGGCATAACAATCATAGCAGAAAAAGAAATAAAAGGAATCCAAATTAGAAAAGAAGAAGTAAAACTCTCACTGTTTGCAGATGACATGATCCTCTACATAGAAAACCCTAAAGACTCCACCAGAAAATTACTAGAGCTAATCAATGAATATAGTAAAGTTGCAGGATATAAAATCAACACACAGAAATCCCTTGCATTCCTATACACTAATAATGAGAAAGTAGAAAAAGAAATTAAGGAAACAATTCCATTCACCATTTCAATGAAAAGAATAAAATACTTAGGAATATATCTACCTAGAGAAACTAAAGACCTATATATAGAAAACTATAAAACACTGGTGAAAGAAATAAAAGAAGAGTAAGTTCTTTTAATTTCATGCCTGCAGTCACCATCTGCAGTGATTTTGGAGCCCAAAAAACTAAAGTCTGACACTGTTTCCACTGCTTCCCCATCTATTTCCCATGAAGTGATGAGACCAGATGCCATGATCTTCGTTTTCTGAATGTTGAGCTTTAAGCCAACTTTTTCACTCTCCTCTTTA
>SJYQ01001996.1:73473-99715 GCA_006410935.1 Redunca redunca
TATCACAGTTATTCAAGTTTATGCCCCAACCAGTAACACTGAGGAAACTGAAGTTGAATGGTTTTATGAAGACCTACAAGATCTTTTAGAACTAACACCCAAAAAAGATGTCCTTTTCATTATTGGGGACTGGAATGCAAAAGTAAGAAGGCAAGAAACACCTGGAGTAACAGGCAAATTTGGCCTTGGAATGTGAAATGAAGCAGGGCAAAGACTAATAAGAGTTTTGCCAAGAAAATGCACTGGTCATAGCAAACACCCTCTTCCAACAACACAAGAGAAGACTCTACACATGGACATCACCAGATGGTCAACACCGAAATCAGATTGATTATATTCTTTGCAGCCAAAGATGGAGAAGCTCTATACAGTCAGCAAAAACAAGACCCGGAGCTGACTGTGGCTCAGATCATGAACTCCTTATTGCCAAATTCAGACTGAAATTGAAGAAAGTAGGGAAAACCGCTAGACCATTCAGGTATGACCTCAATCAAATCCCTTATGATTATACAGTGGAAGTGAGAAATAGATTTAAGGGCCTAGATCGGATAGATAGAGTGCCTGATGAACTATGGACGGAGGTTCATGACATTGTACAGGAGACAGGGATCAAGACCATCCTCATGGAAAAGAAATGCAAAAAAGCAAAATGGCTGTCTGGGGAGACCTTACAAATAAATGTGAAAAGCAGAATAGCAAAAAGCAAAGGAGAAAAGGAAAGATATACCCATCTGAATGCAGAGTTCCAAAGAATAGCAAGGAGAGATAAGAAAGCCTTCCTCAGCAATCAATGCAAAGAAATAGAAGAAAACAACAGAATGGGAAAGACTAGAGATCTCTTCAAGAAAATTAGAGAAACCAAGGGAACATTTCATGCAAAGATGGGCTCGATAAAGGACAGAAATGGTATGGACCTAACAGAAGCAGAAGATATTAAGAAGAGGTGGCAAGAATATACAGAAGAACTGTATAAAAAAGATCTTCATGACCAAGATAATCACGATGGTGTGATCACTCACCTAGAGCCAGACATCCTGGAATGTGAAGTCAAGTGGGCCTTAGAAAGCATCACTATGAACAAAGCTAGCAGAGGTGAAGGAATTCCAGTTGAGCTATTTCAAATCCTGAAAGATGATGCTGTCAAAGTGCTGCACTCAATATGCCAGCAAATTTGGAAAACTCAGCAGTGGCCACAGGACTGGCAAAGGTCAGTTTTCATTCCAATCCCAAAGAAAGGCAGTGCCAAAGAATGTTAGTCCTGGCACTCATCAAACTATTATACATTAAAATGATCATATCCTTGGCTCATTTCCTCACTAACCTGTATGGTCCTGAATGCATTTGGTATCTTCAGTGTCTAGTATAATGCATGGCATATAGTAAGCTTCTACTACATCTTTCTTTAGTCAAATGGCCTCAGGAAAGTAATAAGAAACATTTGTATATGACCAAGGAAGTTGCTCTATTATATACCTCATTAAACCCTGCTCCTGCAACCCACAGTCTGTGTTTTAGACTCCGGTCATTCAACCAGTTATGGGCCCACCACGCTAAGTCACTTCCAGCACACTTCTTATATCTTACAAGATCATTACCAAATATAATAATACCATTCTGAAATTCAGTGATACTATGCATATGGACTTTACTTGGCTTACAGTCCCAGAAATGAAATATTTGTGGTGACCTTAAACTATAATGGTATTTAATTCTTATTATTATTTTTTTTGGAAAAGTTTATTCTATTTATTTATTTATTTTTACATGTTTCAATGCCATTCTCCCATCTCATCCCACCCTCTCCCTCTCTCTCTCCCCCAGAGTCCAAAAGTTCACTCTATAGATCTGAGTCTCTTTTGTTTTCTCGCATACAGGGTCATCATCCCCATCTTTCTAAATTCCATATATATGCGTTAGTATACTGTATTGGTGTTTTTCTTTCTGGCTTGCTTCACTCTGTATAATCGGCTCCAGTTCCATCCATCTCCTTAGAACTGATTCAAATGTATTCTTTTTAATGGCTGAGTAATACTCCATTGTGTATATGTACCGTAGCTTTCTTATCCATTCATCAGCTGATGACATCTAGGTCAATATATTTGAAATATTTGTGGTGACCTTAAACTATAATGGTATTTAATTCTTAAAAAAATATTATTTATGGCTGCACTGGGACTTGGGTGCTGAGTGTGGCTTTTCTCTAGTTACGGTGAGCAGGGGCTACTCTTCATTGTGGTACATCGGCTTCTAATTGCAGTGGCTTCTCTTGTTGCAGAGCACCAGAGTGAGCTGTGCTAATCTTAGTCACTCAGTCGTGTCCTACTCTTTGCAACCCCATGGACTGTAGGCCGTTGGGCTCCTCTGTCTATGGGATTGTCCAGACAAGAATACTGGAGTGGATTGATATGCCATTGTCCAGGGGATCTTCCCAACCCAGGGATGAAACCCACATCTGTTGCTGTCTACCTGCATTAGAAGGTGGGTTCTTTACTACTGGTGCCACCTATGTAGTTGCAGCATGCAGACTCAGTAGTTACAGCACATGTGCTTAGTTACTCTGCAGCATGTGTGGTCTTCCCAGACCAGGGGTTGAGCCCATCTCCCCTGCACTGAGAAGCGGACTCAACCACTGGACCACTGGTTGTTCAGTTGCTCAGTCGTGTCTGACTCTTTGCAACGGCATGGACTGCAGCACGCCAGGCTTCCCTGTCCTTCACTATCACCTGGAGTTTGCTCAAACTCATCCTCATTGAGTTGGTGATGCCATCCAACCATCTCATCCTCTGTCTCCCCCTTCTTTTCCTGTCCTCAATCTTTCCCAGCATCAGGGTCTTTTCCATTGAGTTGGGTCTTGGCATCCAGGACCAAAATATTGGAGTTTCAGCATCAATCCTTCCAATGAATAGTCAGGGTTGATTTCCTTTAGGAGTGACTGATTTGATCACCTTGCAGTCCAAGGGATTCTCAAGAGTCTTCTCTAGCACCATAATTTAAAAGCATCAATTCTTTGACAGCTCAGCCTTCTTCATGTTCCAACTCTCACATCCATACATGACTGCTGGAAAAACCATAACTTTGACTATAGGGACCTTTGTTGTCAGGGAAGTCTCTATAATGGTATTTAATTTTTATTCCCAATTTCTTGTTTAATTCTTCCCTGTATTGTTTATAGAAGCCTTTAATCTCATCTTAGTTTTCTGTAGATTTTATTTGTATTTTCAAAACATGTTTAGCAAATTTAGGATACCTCATTATTTTTACAAATATTAAATATGTTTATGCTATCACTGATCTTTGTCTTTTAACTCTACCTTATGACCCCCTTTCTTAATGTGAAACAAGTTTTATTTATGGTTTAAGTGAGTCTAGAGAAAGGGAATTAACCTTGATGAAGTACATGTATGCCAGACAGTTCCTCCTTGAATTATTTCTTATTCCTCAGAAAACACTGCAAAGCAGATTTTATTATATCTGTTTATATAATAGGGAAATAAGATGTGAAGCAAGGAAGGCATAGAGTTGTCACTGAAATTCAGTTAGGTTTGGTTCTGAAGCAGAGAACCTCTGAAAGAATCTGATGAAGGCCAAACCTCCCTTCCCAGTAAATCCGTGTAAGTCACACATCAGTTGGGGGTTTCTGCTATAAGCTAAAATAAAAAATAAAAAATAAATTCAGATTTTGAAATGGAAAAGAGTCTTTATGATTTCAGGCTTTGGTAGCTCACAGAACCTCTGGGAGCGTTGTAGAATTGGAACTGAGATTAACCAACCAGGAAGAAATGTCCAGGCCCACCCTACAGAGGTGTCTGGTGAGGAATCCACTGTTACATTGCACTCTAAGCTGCAGCTTGGACTGCTATTTCTGGAATTTAGTGCTGTTGAAACCAGAGCTTCCACCCCAGTTTTTGGGAAGTGGGTAAACTGTGTTTATTTCCTTCTATTTGTGTGTATGTGTTTAAGGAAAAGGAGAAAACCCCTCCTCCCTTCCAGCACAAAAAGTGTCCACTAGGCTTAGAGGTGAGTGCATACGTGTGTGCTAAGTCACTTCAGTCGTGTCTGACTCTTTGCAATCCTATGGACTGTAGCCCACTAGGTTCCTCTGTCCATGGGATTCTCCAGGCAAGAATATGGAGTGGGTTGCCATCCTCCAGGGGATTTTCCTGACCCAGGGATCGAACCTGTGTCTCTTATGTCTCCTGCATTGGCAGGTGGGTTCTTTACCAGGAAGTGAATGCAGTCAGGGCCAAGTGCCCCACTAGAAGATGCAGAAGCAGAAGGCAATGACATTGACTCTGTAGTCCATGAGGAGGAAGGTGCTGCACGTGTCTGACCCCTAGGCTGCCCTGCACAGTAGGAAGTGCCACAACTTCATCAAGGTGAAGGTAGAGAAGCAGTTCTGAGTCAGGATCTCTCTGCCTTGAGTCAGCACCAAAAAGAAACCTTCCTTCAGCTACTCCCAGTTCCTCCACATGGAGCCCACACACAGGATAGGATGGCCAATCTCCTACTGGAACACGAGCTGGTCAGTCCCAGGCAGTGTTGCCATGATGCATCTGTCCAGCATCCTCCTGGTTTTCCTGAAGGTGTAATGAGAAAGGGGAACTGCCTGCTGAGCACCTCCTTCAATTTTACAGCAAAACCTAGTGGATGAGGATTCCTAGCTGATCTGGCACCTGAAAATAGTTGAACCTGGTGGGCAGTGTCATGAGGAGCAAGGCTGTTCATGGTCAGACAGAAACACCCCACTAACTTGGTCTCACAGCAACAAGCATCAAGACTGGCTGGCCTCACAAATGTGGACCCATAGCAACCATCATCTGCACCTTGTCGCCAATGCAAATAGAACCTGCTCCTGGGCTTGCAAGTTGAGCAGTTGCACAGGGGACCGTGTTCTGAAGGGCTCACATTTTGTTTAATGCTCTATTGTTACCATTTTGGATTGCTTAATCATTTTTGAACACCAGGCTTCACATTTGCATTTTGCATTGAGCCCTGTGAATTTTGTAACTGGCCCTGACTGCCCATATGGTCCTTTAGCAACCACCACCAACTCTGAGTGGACACTGTGAACATAGACCTAGATAAACCATCATTGCCATTACGCTGCCACTACAAACATGTTCTGCTGCAGCTGGGATTGCCAACATGGCAATACCATAGGTACAACCCACTCCTACCCTGAGAGAAAGACACAAATTTTGTATGAATTTTATGAGGTTCTTGGATTTCTAAAACCCTCTCTGTGGTTCTAGGTTAAGACTCTAAGTTTCTAAAACCCATTTCATACATGATACTGCTTCCAGGACTAGAAGAAGAAAGTTTTCTCTTCCAGCTTTATTGAGATATAATTGACATAGATCACTGTATAAGTTTAAGAGGTACAGCATAATGATTTGATTTAACACATCATGAAATAATTACCTCAACAGGTCTGGTTAACATCCGCGATCTCGTATAGATACATTATTAAAGAAATAGAAAAATATATATACTTTTTTCTTGGGATGAGAACTGTTTGGATTTACTCTCAACAATTTTCATTATAATATATAATGGGTTAATTATACCTATTATGTTGTACATTACATCCCTAGTACTTACCTTACAACTGAAAGTTTGTGCATTTGACTACCTTCATCTAATTTCCCCTCATATGGTAGTTCTAATTTTAATTTTTTGAGTAATCTCTATACTGTTTTCTATACAACTGTACAAATTTACATTCCACCAACAATGCACAAGGTTGCTCTTTCTCCACATCCTAACACTTGTTGTCTTTGATAATAGCTATCTGATAGGTGTGAGATCTTTTCATGTGTTTGTGATTCATCTCTATGTCTCCCTTGGAAAAATGTCTATTCAGGCCTTCTGCCCAGTTTCAGTTGAGTTGTTTGCTATTAATATTTTGATGCTTAAGGATGCAGGATGCTTGGGGCTGGTGCATGAGGAAGACCCAGAGAGATGTTATGGGGTGGGAGGTGGGAGGGGATTCATGTTTGGGAACGCATGTACACTCATGGTGAATTCATGTCAATGTTTGGCAAAAGCAATACAGTATTGTAAAGTAAACTAAAGTTAAAATAAAAATAAAAAAAATAGAATATGATTTCTTTATATAGTTTGGATATTAACCCCTTGTTGCATATGTTATTTGCAAATATCTTCTATTATTCAGTACACAGTTTTTTTTTTTTTAATACTTTCCTTCTCTGTGTTTGCTTATTAATTTGATGGAGTTCCATTTATTTTTGCTTTTGTTTCCCTTGCCTGAGGAAAGAACCAAAAAATTTCTGCTAAGACATCAAAGAGTATATTGCCTAGAAGAGGATACTCTTCTAGGAAATTTATGGTTTCATTCTTACATGTAAGTCTTTAATCCATCTTGAGTTTATTTTTGTATGTGCTGTGAGAAAGGGATCCAGTTAGATCCTTTTGTATGTAGTTTCAAGTTTTATCAATACTATTTACTGAAAAGAGTATCTTTTCTTCATTGGAAAATTTCCTGGTGCTGGGAAAGACTGAGGGCAGGAGAAGAGGGCGTTAGAGGATGAGATGGCTGGATGGCATCACCAATGCAATGGATATGAACCAGGGCAAACTCCTGGAGATGGTGAGGGACAGAGAGGCCTGGTGTGCTGCAGTCCATGGGATTGCAAAATGTCAGACATGATTGGGCGACTAAACAACAACAAGACAGCATATATGTAGGTCTTATTTTTTATCCATTCAGCTGCTCTATGTCTTTCGTTGAACTCTACAATGAGGTTTATATGTAGTAATCTGAAGGTTTATATGGGCTTCTCTGGTGGCTCAGATGGTAAAGAATCTGTCTGCCATGAGGGAGATCCAGATTTAATCCCTGAATGGGAAGATCTGCTGGAGAAGAGAATGGCTACCCTTTCCAGTAAACTTGTCTGGAGAATCCCATGGACAGAGGATCCTGGTGGGCTATAGTCCATGATTATTTTAAGTTGCTGATCTGTTAAGTTCAAATGCATTTTAAAATTCTGCAGTGTTACTCCTCCTCTCCATGTTTGTTGGTTGTGACATCATATTTTAACATCCTTTTGTTCTGTGCATGGCTTTCCTTATTATTCTTTACCAACTGAGGCACAGTAAAGGGCAGAAATGCTATGGATGTAACAGAAGCAGAAATATTAAGAGGTGGCAAGAATACACAGAATAACCTATACAAAAAAGATCTTCATGACCCAGATAATCACGATGGTGTGATAGTACACCTAGAGCCAGACATCCTGGTGTGCAAAGTCAAGTTGGCTGTAGGAAGCATCACTACGAGCAAGGCTAGTGGAGGTGATGGAATTCTAGTTGAGCTATTTCAAATCCTGAAAGATGATGCTGTCAAAGTGCTGCACTCAATATGCCAGCAAATCTGGAAAACTCAGCAGTAGCCACAGGACTGGAAAAGGTCAGTTTTCATTCCAATTCGAAAGAAAGGCAATGCCGAAGAATGTTCAAACTACTGCACAATTGCGCTCATCTCACATGCTAGCAAAGTAATGTGTAAAATTCTCCAAGCCAGGCTTCAACAATATGTGAACTGTGAACTTCCAGATGTTCAAGCTGGGTTTAGAAAAGGCAGAGGAACCAGAGATCAAATTGCCAACATCTGTTGGATCATCAAAAACACAAGAGTTCCAGAAAAATATCTATTTTTGTTTTATTTGCTATGCCAAAGACTTTGACTGTGTGGATCACAACAAACTGGAAAATTCTGAAAGAGATGGGAATACCAGACCACCTGACCTGCCTCTTGAGAAATCTGTATGCAGGTCAAGAAGCAACAGTTAGAACTGGACATGGAACAACAGACTGGTTCCAAAAGGAAAAGGAGTACGTCAAGGCTGTATATTGTTACCCTGCTTATTTAACTTATATGCAGGGTACATCATGAGAAATGCTGGAGTGGATGAAGCACAAGCTGGAATCAAGATTTCTGGGAGAAATATCAATAACCTCAGATATGCAGATGACACTGCCCTTACAGCAAAAAGTGAACAAGAACTAAGGAACCTCTTGATGAAAGTGAAAGAGGAGAGTGAAAAAGTTGGCTTAAAACTCAACAGTCAGAAAACTAAGATCATGGCATCTGATCCCATCACTTCATGGCAAATAGATGGGGAAACAATGGAAATAGTGAGAGATTTTATTGTTTGGGGCTCCAAAATCACTGCAGATGGTGACTGCAGACATAAAATTAAAATATGCTTGTTTCTTGGAAGAAAAGCTATGACCAACATAAAGAGCCTATTAAAAAGTAGAGACATTACTTTTCCAACAAATGCCGGTCTATTCAAAGCTATGGTTTTCGCAGTAGTCATGTATGGATGTGAGAGTTGGACTATAGAGAAAGCTGAGTGCTGAAGAATTGATGCTTTTGAACTGGTATTGGAGAAGACTGGAGAGTCCCTTGGACTGCAAGGAGATCCAAACAGTCCATCCTAGAGGAAATCAGTCCTGAATATTCACTGGAAGGACTGATGTTGAGGCTGAATCTCCAATATTTTGGCCACCTGATGCGAAGAACTGACTCACTGGAAAAGACCCTGGTGCTGGGAAAGATTGAAGGTGGGAGGAGAAGGGGATAACAGAGGATGAGTTGGTTGGATGGCATCACTGACTCAATGGAGATGAGTTTGAGTAAGCTCTGGGAGTTGGTGATGGACAGGGAAGCCTGGCGTGCTGCAGTCCATGGGGTCACAAAGAGTTGGACATAACTGAGTGACTGAACTGACTTCCTCATTATGGATATAAATGATTTCATTACTGTTTTGTTTTAATCTTCTTATTAGCTTTATAAATTGTTGATTTTCTGCCTTTACTGTATATTTGCCTTTACCAATGAAATATTGTCTTTTGTGATTTTTACATTTCTAGTTTTGACCTTTTTTTTTTTCCCACTTAGAGAAGTATCTTTACCTGATTTCTTGTTTAGCTGGTTTAGTGATGCTAAACTCTTTCTAACTTTTGCTTGTCTAAACAAATTTGATCTCCCTATCAAATCTGAATGAAAGCCTTGCTGGGTAGAGTATTCTTGGTTGTCATTTTTTTCCTTTTATCACTTTATAAAAGTGCTAACACTTTAAAACCATGGAGTATCTTGCCATTCCCTCTGGCCTGCAGTTTCTGTTGATAAGCCTGCATATAATCTCATAGAAATTCCCTTGCACATAACTTGTTGCTTTGCCCTTGCAGCTTTTAATATTCTCTCTTTATTTTTAACTTCTGCCATTTTAATTACAATGTGTCTTGATTTGGTCCTCTTTAAGTTGATTCTGTTTGACACTCTCTGTACTTCCTGGAACTGGATGTCCATTTCCTCTCCCAGGCCAGGGAAGTTATCCACTATTATGTCTTCAAATATGTCTTGGCCCCTTTCTCTCTCTTTCTTCTCCTTCTGGGATCCTTATAATGTGAATGTTTTGATGCTGTCCCAGAGGTCTCTTAAACTGTCCTCATTTTTTAAAATCACTGCCCAGTTTCAGTGATTTCCACTAGTGTCTTCCAATTTGCTAATTCATTTCTCTGTATCATCTAATCTACTGTTGATTCTTTCCAGTGTATTTTTTAATTTCAGTTGTATTCTTCATCCAGGTCTGGTTGTCTTTATATTTTTTTAACTCTTTGTTAAAACTTCCTAACTACTTCCTCTGCTTTTCCATTTCCCCCTCTGAGTTCTGTGAGCATCTTTATCAGATTGGTTGCTTATCTCTACTTCATTTAATTCTTCTAGGGTTTTATCTTTGTGTTTCTCTGTGGCCTCATTTTGCCCAATGTGATATTTTTATTTCTATGTATTTGGTAGGCTGGTTTATGTTTCTTGATCTTGGAAAATAGGCCTTGTGTAGGAAACATCTTATGGACCCCAGCAGTGTACTCTCTTCTTGTCACCAGAGCTGTATGCTTTAGGAGTGCCCTCTCTGTGGGCTGCGTGGGTCTTTATGTTGTGGTGGGGCTGACTAGTGTGGAAACACTTGGAGATGTGACTGGCCCTTGGTCTGGTTGGTTGCCAGGCTCTGCCTTGTGTGGAGTCTAGTGATAGGTGAGACTGGGTCCGGGTGTAGCAGACTGCACGTCCAGAGAAGTCCTTGCATTTTTATTGGCTATCAGGTGAGTGGTACCAGGACCTAAAGTGACTGGCTATGAAAGTCTGGGGATCCTCAGGCTCATGGTGGCCTACTGTTGGGCAGAGCTGGATCCCCTGGTATCTGGCTACTGGGCTTGGGGTCCAAGCACTAGTATCAGCCTGCTGGTAGATGAGGTCAACTGTTGACATGGCTGGCTACGTAATCTGGGGTGAGCCAGAGCTGATCGCAGCATGCTGGTACATGGCACCAGATTCTGCCATGCTGGCTGAGGGGGCAAATTGTTCTGAGCTTGTGTTTGCCTACTGTTGGGTGTGGCCAGGGTCCAGCATGCTGGTGGGTAATGGGTCTTGGCTTGGCTGTCTATGAGGTGTGGTTGTCTGGGGCCTGCTGTCAGCCTGCTGGTGGAGGGGCCAATCTGACAGCTAGCCATGGTGGCCCCTGGGTCCTGGGGCTAGGAGACTCGTTGGTGGATGGGGGTAGGTCCTGGGCTCTCTGGTGGATGGGCTGAGTCCCAGTTTGGCTAGGTGCTCAGGGAATCCTATAGCAGTTGGCCTGCTGGTGGGTGGGGACCGGCCTAGGGCATCCCAGGGCTGGTGATGACCAAGTGTGGACAGGGCCAGGTCCTAACACTAATAAGCTAGAGGAAGGATTTCAAAATGGTGCTTGACAGCATCAGTGTCTTCATGGTGAAATGAGCTTCCAGAAATGGTTGCTGCCAGAGTCTGTGGCCCCAGGGTGAGTTCCGATTGACTTTTGCCTCTCTAGGAGGCTCTCCAATATTTAACAAGTGGGTCTGACACAGGGCCTTTTCAACTTGCTGCTTTTGCCCTGGGTCTCAGGGTGTGTGAGATTTTGTGTACATCCTTTAGGAGTGGACTCTCTATTTTCCAAACTCCTCTGGCTCTCCTAAAAGTAAGCCTCACTGGTTTTCAAAGACAAATGTTCTAGGGGCCTGTTTTTCTGGTGCACGACTCCTGGTCTTTGGAGCTCAACGTGGGGCTCAGACCTCGTGCTCCTTGGGGAGAATTTTTGTAATTATAATTATCGTCTCAACTGTGAGTTGCCTAAATGGACTACAGATCTTGACTATACTGTAGCTATGCCTCTCCTACCTGTCTTTTTTTTAGCTGGTTCTGGTTCTTAGCTGGTTCAGAAGATGTTTTCTGCTAGTCTTCAGGTGACTTGCATGGATAATCTCTCTGTAAATAGCTGTAGCTTTGGCATGCCTTTGGAAGGAGGTGAGCTCAGGGTTTTCCTACTCTGCCATCTTAGCCACTTCTCTCTCTAGCAGAAGAAAGATTTTCCTCACACGTGGACCAGGGATACTGTGAACTCGTGATCTTGATCTGAATGACTGTAAACTTAGAAAATAATTACAACTGTATCACAGTAGAGCATATATTGTCCGTAGAATGGTAGCATACTGAAAGATATTTTGTAAGTGAACAGAAGCCGGGAGCTTAGAGAGTGGTTAGAAGTAGAGATTTGAGAGTCATCAACAGAGATGCTGAAGATGAGTTAATTTAACCAATATACACTGAGCACTTACATATGCTGGGTAATCTTTTTAGGCATATGCATAAAATTTTGAGCATTAGCTAGCACATGTTACTACCTTTAGAGTTTATATCTAGGCACTAGAGCTTTAGGGACAACAGGGAGACTGATTAGAAGGGATATTCTGATACTAATAATTAAAAGGATATGCTTATTCATGTAAATACAACTTTTAAGTTTCCTAGGCATTGAATTGTAATTCTGTCATTGAACTGAAATCTGTAACAGCCGTTCAAAAATAGCAATGTCATATCTAAACATTTTGTGGGACCTTAAAAAATATGGCATTTAAATTTAAACATGAACTAAAAAATGAAGCAAGTCCTGTCATAGTTTGACAGGCATAATCACTTATCCTTTAAGGCAAACAGTAACCTAATAGTAAGATGCTAATAGTGTCTTGGTGCAGGTGTTGTTAATTAGCTATTGGATTAAGCTGAATCGTATTCTCTTCTTTTACCTGTGCATAATGTTTGTGCAGAATGCAAATATGAGCTGTAAGCTGAAGTGTTTTAACTGCCAGCTATGGCTCATGGATTGACCTTGAAGCAATGAGAATTTTGAATTGGGCAATAATCATGGCTTAATTGTAGCTTAGAGCTTAGTTAGACTCCTGGTTCTCCTCCTGATGGTCAAGGGTTGCTCTCAGATAGGAAGTTTAGTTAATTCGGGCTCTGCTCAAGTGGCTAGGTGAGAAGACAGGTCATTTCTTATTCTTTTCATATTCATTTCTAGTAGTTGGACTGCACTGAGAGAAATGGTAGGTAGCAATTACTAGTATAATTAGGGATCATACATTTGTTTATTCAGCAAATATTTATTGCGTGCCTATCCTGCTCCTGCACTCAGCATATGGTTCAGTTCAGTTCAGTCGCTCAGTTGTGTCCAACTCTTTGTGACCCCATGAATTGCAGCACGCCAGGCCTCCCTGTCCATCATCAACTCCCGGAGTTCACTCAAACTCATGTCCATCGAGTTGGTGATGCCATCCAGCCGTCTCATCCTCTGTTGTCCCCTTCTCCTCCTGCCCCCAATCCCTCCCAGCATCAGAGTCTTTTCCAGTGAGTCAACCCTTCGCATGAGGTGGCCAAAGTATTGGAGTTTCAGTTTTAGCATCATTCCTTCCAAAGAAATCCCAGGGCTGATCTCCTTCAGAATGGACTGGTTGGATCTCCTTGCAGTGCAAGGGACTCTCAAGAGTCTTCTCCAACACCACAGTTCAAAAGCATCAGTTCTTCGGCGCTGAGCCTTCTTCACATTCCAATTCTCACATCCATACATGACCACTGGGAAAACCATAGCCTTAACTAGACGGACCTTAGTCAGCAAAGTAATGTCTCTGCTTTTGAATATACTCTCTAGGTTGGTCATAACTTTCCTTCCAAGGAGTAAGTGTCTTTTAATTTCGTGGCTGCAGTAAACCATCTGCAGTGATTTTGGAGCCCCCCAAAATAAAGTCTGACACTGTTTCCACTGTTTTCCCACCTATTTCCCATGAAGTAATGGGACCAGATGCCATGGTCTTCGTTTTCTGAATGTTGAGCTTTAAGCCAACTTTTTCACTCTCCCCTTTCACTTTCATCAAGAGTGATGTAAATGTTTGTTGAATGAAATATAATCACTTGAGAGTTAAAAAAAACCTTCTTGAAATAATTTGTAAATTTTGGACTTACCTTAATGAAGAAATTAATTCTACTTGTGCAACTGAAGTACAGAAGAGATGCTGAGATAGTTTATTTTACTCTCCTACATTTTTTTCCAGCCTCCTTTCAGTTGAGAGGGAGAAAATACTAGTCCTGGCTAATGCGATGTATCTCCTTCTGGGTTGAGACTGTGGGAATCCCAGTGGATAAGGAGGGAGGCTATATCTTCTAGATGATGAAGAATAAGATGGTGGAGCTGTGTGGAAAGAAGCCAGTGCTGATTTCTGCTGGACATGTCACCTGTGGAGGGAAAGAAACTCTTGTATTAAGAGAACCTGGGAGTCAGTAAAGGATTTGGGGTTTGTTTTTTTCAGTGTCATGTTATGAAGTCTATCCTGACTAATAAGAACAATTGTATACTTTTTTTTTTTTTAAGGATTTTTATACTATATCAAAAAACTACAAAATAAAAAAGGGATCAGTTGATGAATATCTTAGAATTCTTTCCAGAATCTCTGCACCCTTGGCCTTGAAGGTTGCCTATTGCCTTGTTCTTCTCTGCTCAGTCTGCAGCTTGTTGAAGGATCACTGGAGATGACTCAAACTCTAGTTTTTAAATCAAACTTGTTCTGCCAAATCCAAGATCCTGAATTTATCCAAATTGTAGAAATATTCTTTGGCCACCCATCCACCAAAATACCTCCCCTTTGGATCAACAGCAGCTTTAGTCATTGATTCAGCCCTATCAAATTCTGAAACTATTCTTACTGCTTCATCATCAGAGGCACCAGGAATTTCAACTTTTTACAACTGTGCCATATTTTTCACACTCTTCCTTGGTTTCAGCTTCCAAATCTTCATCTCCCTCTCCTGCACCAACCATGTCCCCGAGTGTTGTGCTGTGCTTAGTTGCTCAGTCGCCTCCAACTCTTTGTGACCCCATGAACCACATGCCAAGCTCCTCTGTTCATGGGGATTCTCCAGGCAAGAAAACTGGAGTGGGTTGCCATGCCTTCCTCCATGTTCCTTAGTAGGACCAGTTTAGTAGGAAACAAGTATTTCAGTTAATCGATTTGAATCTGACTTCCTGGCTGCATCTTTCTGAGTGGTGTCACCCATGATGATTTTGCCTTCCCACTTTCTGGTCTTCTCCACCGACAGCATTGTGCTTAGGCCCTGCTCACTCTTCCCAAGAAGCCATACTTCTGCATGATTTTCTGTGTTATTGTTTGTGCCCCACCCCCCCACCAACCTACCCCATGTTGGCGAGGAAGGAGTTGCTGGGGCCAGTCGGGGATCTGGGTCTGTCTTGTTGCTCATACACTGGGGGAGAGATAGCAGCTTTGGAAGACTGGGAGCTGAGTCTTGAATCCTCGGGATAACTCTTTATCTTTCTCTAAAAGAGAAGCGGGTGGTGCAATGGCAGCTCTGCTCATACTTCTCTCTCACTCATAATATTCATGTTCATCAATCTGGATCTCCTAACCTGAAAAACCCACTAGCTTCATGTCTGGCTTTGTGCCTGTTTTCTCTCTCTTCTGTCTTTCCACCTCCCGTTGCCTCTGTCTCTCCTCTCTTTGGCCCCTCACTACTTTCTCATAATCGTTGGGAAACGCTGGGTCATATTCCTCAGCTGTAGGGATCAAAACTTCTCCTGCAGAAAAGCCACTGGGAACAGGATCCTTGAGGCCCGCGGCTGCGTGTGGTGGGGTGGCCTGGATCTGCTGCTCATCTGAAGAGCCGCCTCGCCTGAAGTCAACGGATGACTGGGGCAAGGAGAGTACCTTGTATCATCCCCTGGCTCTCCGCCTGAGTGAGAGCTGCCTTCTCCATTTGGAGCTGAGACTGCAGAAGTTTGAAGTTTGGGGACCAACCTTCTGTTTTTTGAGTCACTATTCTCCATTCCCAGGTCTTTGTATACAGACATCTTCTTAGTTTAATGCCCACCGGACAGGTGGACACTCCTGGCTGCGGCAGGGCACCTAGGCTCAGGTGCCCTGGACCTGGTGAGCTGGGCACTCAGAGTCAGCCGGTGTGCCTTTTATTGTACAGAATTTGCTGTTGTTGCCACACTGTGTATTGTAACAAAAGACTGTAGATAATTAAATGACCATTGCCAACAGGTAGCTTAGATAAAGTTAGTATCCTGTACCATAGAATATCAACCAGCCATTTAAAAGAATGTGCTGATACAGAATTCTCTCTCAGATATGTTGTTACCAGAATAAAAGAAGATTCAGAACAGTGTTCACAGTTTCAATTCGTATAAAAAAGAGACTCTATCATCTACTAACATTATCTGCATGCACAAATGAATACATGTGGTCTTTTTTATTGTAGTAAAATATACTTAATATAAAATTTAACCATTTAAACTGTACTGTTTAGTAGAATGAAATATAATCACATTCTTGTGCAACTGTCACCATCATCCATCTCCTGAACATTTTTCATCCTCTCAGATGGAAGTTTTATACCTATCGGACACTAATTCTTCATTTCCCTTACCCCAGCATCTGGTAACCATCATGCCACTTCCATTGCTCTGAGTTTGATTACTCTATGTATCTCATATATGTGGAATTATGCAGTATTTGGTCTTTTGTGATTGGCATATTACTTAGCATAATATCTTCAAGGTTCATCCATGTTGAGCATGTGTCAGATTATCTTTCTTTTTTAAAGCTGAATAATATTCCCATCATATGTATGTATGACATTTTGTTTATCCAATCATCTCTTAGTCAATACTTAGATTGCTTCCACCATTTTGCCATTGTGAATAATGCTGCTTTGAACACAAGCATACAAATGTTTGTTCAGATCCCTGTTTTCAGATTGTTCAGGTGTATACCCAGAAGGGGAACTGCTAGGTCATACGGTAATTCTATGTTTACTTTTTAAGGAACCCTTTCTTATTTTCCATAGCAGTTGCACTATTTATATTCTCACTAGCAAGGGTTCTGATTTTTCAACATCCTCACCAGCACTTGTTATTTTCCGTTTTTTTCTTTTGATGATAGGCCTCCTAATGGGTGTGAAGTGGTATCTTGTGATTTTTATTTGCATTTCTCTAGATTATAAATTGAGACAATTTAAAAGTTATGCATGATGATAAGAAGTCTTCCATGAGTATTTCATTAAGCTAACAAAATTTTTGTTATTCTCTAGATTATTTTTTTTGAAAATAAACCAGAAAAACTGAACTTGAAAAAATTGCATTTACTCTTTAAAAAAAAATATTTTCAGCTTTACTGAGGAATAATTATAAAAAATTATATATCTTTAAGGTATTCAACATGGTTTCATATAAATATACATTGTGAAATACTCACCACAATTAAGCTAATTATTTTTATTATCTCATATAGTTTTTTTTTTCATCCCTCCACTCCTCTTCTGTCTGGTAACCACTGGTTTGTTCTCTGTATCTATGATTCTGTTTCTATTTAGTTATGTTTGTTTATTTTTGTTTTTAGGATTCCACATATAAGTGAAATCATGTGGTATTTTTCTTTGTCTGACTTCTTTTACTTAGTATAATACATTCTAGGTCCATTCATGTTGTTACAAATGGCAAGATTTCATTCTTTTCAGTGGCTAAGTAACATTCCATCCTATATCTACATCAACCACATATTCTTTACCCATTCCTCTATCAATGGACACTGAGATTGCTCCCATATCATGGCTATTGTAAATAATGTAATGGACATGCGGTGGATATATATATTTCAAATTAGTGTTTTCATTTTCCTTAAAAAAAATACTTAGAAATGGAGCGGTTGTATCATGTGGTAGTTCTACATACTGCTTTCCATAGTGGATATACCAATTTACATTCCCACCAACAAGGCAGGAAGGTTTCCCTTTTCCAAGGCAATATACTGAGTCAGTGCAAGTCCTTATCAAAATACCAATGGCATGTTCACAGCTTAGAACAAATAATTTTAAAATTTTTATGGAAACACAAAATACCCTGAATACTGTAATCAATCTTTAGAAAGAAGTATGAGATAGGAAGTAACAAACTCCCTGATTTCAAACTAAACTGCAAAGCTAGAGTAATCAGAATAGTCTAGTACTGAGACAAATGCAGACACATAGATCAAAGTTACAGAATAGAGCACAGAAATAAACCCACATTTATATGATCAATTAATCTATGACAAAGGAGCCAAGAATATACAGTGGGGAAAAGACAGCCTCTTCATAAATGATATTGGGAAAACTGAACTGCATGCAAAAAAATCAAACTGGCTACTTTCTTGCATCATGTACAAAAATAAATTCAAAATAGCGTAGAGACTTAAATATAAGACCTGAAGCCATGAAACTCCCAGAATAAAACCTAGGCAAAAGGTCTTTAACACTGGTCTTAGCAATATTTTTTGGATATGTCTCCTCAAACAGAGGAAACAAAAACAAAAATAAACAAATGGGACTACATCAAACTAACAAGCTTTTGCACAGTGAAAGAAACCACCAACAAATGAAAACTTTAGATGAGAGAAAATACTTGCAAATAATATATTTGATAAGAGATCAATATCCAAAATGCACAAAGAACTCCTATAACTCAGGATCAAAAGACCAAATAACCCAGCTAAACAATGGTCAGAGGATGTGACTAAGACATTTTTCCAAAGAAGACATGCAGATGGCCAAAAGGCACACATACAAAATGCTCATCATCACTAAATATCAGAGAAATGTAAATCAAAATCACAGAGATATCACCTTACTCCTGTCAAATTAACTATCATCAGAAATATAACAAATTACCTTTTCTTTTTCACCTTCTTCAGATGCAGAATAATGTCTGCTGTTTAAATAAATTTTTTTGCAATTTTGACCCATGGTTTCTCACATTTTCCTTAATATTTGCTGCTCCTGCTGCTGTGTGGCTTCAGTCGTGTCCAAATCTGTGTGACCCCATAGACGGCAGCCTACCAGGCTCCCCTGTCCCTGGGATTCTCCAGGCAAGAACACTCGAGTGGGTTGCCATTTCCTTCTCCAATGCATGAAAGTGAAAAGGGAAAGTGAAGTTGCTCAGTTGTGGCTGACTCTTAGTGACCCCATGGACTGCAGCCCACCAGGGTCCTCTGTCCATGGGATTTTCCAGGCAAGAGTACTGGAGTGGGGTGCCATTAACATTTGGCTGGTACCATTATGTAGTGGTTAACTTGACTAGTGTCAGGCTACTTGAGTTCAAAGTCTGGCTCTGCTACTTACTAGCTGTGTGACTTTGGACAAGTTACATAACCTTTCTATGCCTCAGTTTACTCTTCTGTAAAATTGGAATAACACCCTGCTTATTTAACTTATATGCAGAATACATCATGAGAAACACTGGGCTGGAAGAAGCACAAGCTGAAATCAAGATTGCTGGGAGAAATATCAATAACCTCAGGTATGCAGATGACACCACCCTTATGGCAGAAAGTGAAGAGGAACTCAAAAGCCTCTTGATGAAAGTGAAACAGGAGAGTGAAAATGTTGGCTTAAAGCTCCACATTCAGAAAACAAAGATCATGGCATCTGGTCCCATCACTTCATGGGAAATAGATGGGGAAGCAGTGGAAACAGTGTCAGACTTTATTTTGGGGGGCTCCAAAATCACTGCAGATGGTGACTGCAGCCATGAAATAAAGAGATGCTTACTCCTTGGAAGGAAAGTTATGACCAACCTAGACAGCATATTCAAAAGCAGAGACATTACTTTGCCAACAAAGGTCCATCTAGTCAAGGCTATGGTTTTTCCAGTGGTCATGTATGGATGTGAGAGTTGGACTGTGAAGAAGGCTGAATGCCAAAGAACTGATGCTTTTGAACTGTGGTGTTGGAGAAGACTCTTGAGAGTCCCTTGGACTGCAAGGAGATCCAACCAGTTCATTCTAAAGGAGATCAGTCCTGGGTGTTCACTGGAAGGACGGATGCTAAAGCTGAAACTCCAATACTTTGGCCACCTCATGTGAAGAGTTGACTCACTGGAAAGACCCTGATTCTGGGAGGGATTGAGGGCAGGAGGAGAAGGGGACGACAGAGGATGAGATGGCTGGATGGCATCACCGACTCGATGGACATGAGTTTGAGTGAACTCTGGGAGTTGGTGGTGGATAGGGAGGCCTGGCGTGCTGTGGTTCATGGGGTCGCAAAGAGTCAGACACCACTGAGTGACTGAACTGAACTGAACTGGCATCTAACTCAGAGAAGTATTATGAATATTAAAAAAATAAATATATGTAAATCACTTGGAACAATTCTTGGGACGTAGTAAATATTGAATGTATTAGTCATTATTACAGTTAAGATTAAATATGAATCATTTGGTACTAGTGCAGCATATATTTACATGTATTTGGAAAAAATGTTGACACTGTTATTTAGATCTCAAGCAAGGAAGTAAAATAGTTTATTCATTATGGCCTCTGGAGAAGAGTCTACGGCTTCGAATGAAAGGATTTATCTGGTTTGTGTTAGTCAATAAAAAGTAGCTGAAAGTCACCTTTAGTACTTCTCTTAAAAGTAACTAATCTTTTGATACCATGGGGCCTTGAATCAATGGTTACAGATCAATATTTTCTATATACAATTATTGTTTCCTTTCACCTTCTACACGATGGGCTGAAAATCAGCACACTGTAGACCGAGAAAATCAATGGGGAACATTTGTGATTTAGAGAACACTGGATAGGAGATGTATGTCCTTTTGGAAAACACATACAAAGGAAATTATGTAAGCACTTTCTCAGAGGAATCCTAGGTAATTACTGGGTGAATTTGTGATCCAACAGGTTTCTCCTCAATTACACCTAGAGAACACATCAATTCATTTACCTTGTGGTAAACAATCTACCTCAGGCATCCAAATAAAGACACCAAGACTGTCCCTTTTAGAGTAATTGGCTCTGGTGGACCCAAACTCAGGATTTACAAATGGTTTCTCATTTCTGGCCTATTTGGTCTTGATTTTTAGGGGCAATTACTACTTACTGCTTTGAAGGGAATCTTATTTTCAGCAGTCTCAAGGAAACACGTTTGAATGGTTTTGAGCTTTCTGTGTTAGTGGAACCAGATGAATTGCTATCAAAAGCTAATCTGTGTTGTGAATTATGTCTTTTTTAACAACATGTACTCCCTCTGGGGCAATTAAAAAATCTGTACCATGGTTTTAAAGTCAGGACCTCAAGAGTGTTGGTTGGCTCTTGTACTGGGAGTTAGCTCTGCAATAGCTTTCAAGAAATGAACACATTTCTGTGGTTTGGATGGGGAATGGACTTTAGTGTTGTACTCTGAATCTCCACATGCTGTTTACTGGATGCAGTCTCTGGTGGGATAGACATGCTGTGAGTTTTTCTCATGTGGATGACCACTTCTTTCAAACAGGAAAAAGGCTGAGAGGAAGAATTTGTATTTTAATTTTATGAATCTACTAGAATGTTCACAATGGGTTGATTATATTATTATTTGCAAAATAGATTTTCACAATCAAGATAGAAAACTTATCCTTCATTGTGTTATTATCAGTTAGCATCTGAGCTAGTTCAAGCTCTGCCACATTCTAGTCAAGATATTGGGCAACTCATTCATCCAGTCATTTTTGTGCAAATACACCACATGTCAAGTGGCAACTAGGTTCTGGGGATATAGTAGGGAACAAAATCAAATCTATTCCCTTATGAATCTTATCATCTAACTGGGCAAAGTGATTTGTTCTAGTCTTGTCGGGATGCCATAACAACATACCATGGACTGGGTGGTTTCAACAACAGAAACTTCTGTCTTCACAGTTCTGGAAGCTAAGAAGTTCAAAATCAAGGTGTGGGCAGAGTCAGTTCCTGGCAAAGCCCTCTTTCTGATTGCAGATGATTGCCTTCTAGCTATGTCCTCACAGGGCAGAAAAAGAGGAGGCAAGCTCTCAGCTGTCTCTTCTTATAAGAGATTTAATCTTATAAGAGAGTGAGACCTTGCTCTCATGACCTCATCTAACCCTGATTACCTCTCAAAGGATCTGTCTCCAAACACTGTTACTTTGGGGGTCAGGGCTTCAACATAGGAATCTTAGAGACACAATGCAGTTCACAGTAGCAAAATAGAGTACCACATTAATACATAATAGTCTGATGGGGATAACACCAAGGGCAGAGCTGATGGGGTTGGCGCTTTATATAAGGTGGTCAGGATGAACCTGTGTGATAAAAACTCTTGACTACTCTGAGTGAAATGGAGTCATGGTAGAATTCTGAGCAGGGAAGTGATGTGATCTCATGTATGTTGTATGCGTTAGATGCAGCCCTCTGCCTATTGTACTGGGAATAGATTTGGGATGGAACAGGAGACAACTGCAGTAATCTAGATGGGTGCTTACACAGGGTTACAGAGGTGGAGGTGATGAGATGTGGACAGGTTCTTCTTGAGCATAGAGCTGATAGGATTTGGTGTGCATGGTCTTTGGCATGAGGGAAAATACAAAATGACTGTTGATATAAGCAACTGAAAAAATAGAGTTGTTATTTATTGGGAAGTGGGAGGCTGAGGGATAAAGTTTCTTGGGGGTAATCAAGAGTTTGGTTTGGCCTACTAGACATGTAAGCAGAGAAGAGGGCATTGGGATACATGAATTATGAGTTTCGGTGCATCTCAACTGGAGATGCATATTTGGGAGTCATCAGTACACAGATATCATTTAAAGTTATAAGATTGGATGAGATGAGCAAGGAGATCCCAGGACAGATCTCTGGGAAACGAAGAGGAAGTAACAGAAAGGACCGAGAAAGATAAACCAGGTAAAAGGTGAGCCAAAAGAAAGTGCTATTTCAGAAATCAGGGGGAGAAAGGATTTTGAAAAGAAGGAAATATCCAACTGTGTCTAAAAGTTTTCGTAGAGGAAAAAGTGAAGTTCTGTATAACAAGTTGTCCATTCCCAACTCTGCACCACGTAAAGCTAAGAACTACATTTCTCTGAATCCCTTTCCCTGTAAGGAGAGAGTTGGGCAAGAGAGAAACTTTTATAAAGATTTCAAATGTGAAAGCAAGAGCCATTATTCACAGGAAGTCAGGGGGCGACTCGGGATGGCTCAGCAGGTTTCTCTAGAGCTCCCCCTGCTGGTTCCGATGGCCACAAGCCCTCAGGCTTCCCCCGTGTGTAGCTCGGCCACTTCTCTTCCACTGCTTTAGTGTGTCAAGGTTGTTAGTCTCTCTTTTTCTTCTTTTTCAGCTGCAGACTTTAATTCCTATAAAAAAACTCCTTATTTCTTAAAACTTGTAGTGGCTCTGTTTTCTGACCAAACCCAGACTGATAAATCCTGCTTGGATCTTTATGGAGTCACTTCAAATATGTTAGCTACTTCTTGGGACTAATTAAAAAGGCAGTGCGGCCCCTGAAGGGCTTTTGTAAATTCTTTTATGTTGCTCCCAGAAATTCTGAAATGGGTCAAGGAAGAGCATTAATTAAGTAAACCTGAAGGCTACATACACAATAATTTCTGTTAGAGGAAGAGGTCTCCCTGCCCTGGAGAATTCACTCATTTCCCTCGACTCTCCTGTGCTGGACCTGCCAGCAACATGCCCTGAATTTGATTTGATCATTTCCTCACTGTCAAGTAAATGCCTGAAAAGTTTAGGTTCCTCTTTTCATTAATATCATATATATTTTTTTCTACCAGAAAGTTAAAACACACTCGACTATTAAATCTCTTTTGTGCTTTTCAAACAAAGTGCGGAAAGTGAATTTTCCTTCCTCTCATCAGCATGATAAATCACAAAGTCCCACTATGATATTGTGATTTATAAGAAATGTACATTTGGTCATTCAGATAAATATATTTTTCATACATATTTGATCTTCATCCACAGCCCCCCAAACCCTTGGGATTTCCTAAGTATTGAGAGTGATTAAAGTATCTTTCGTTATATGAATGAAGTGACCTCTGGCAGTACCTGAGAGTGGAGGCTGTTTGCCAGGGGATCTTCCCCACCCAGGGATTGAACCGAACTCATGTTCCCTGGATCGCCTGCACTGGCAGGCAATTCTTTACCACCATGCCACTTGGGAAGCCCTAGTCCCTTACGAAGTGACATATTGTTTTAAAATATTTTCCTATTAAATACAATACTAGAATGAATGATCTTTGTATCATTTGGAAAGACAATACATTTATTTTGCATTTCAAACAGAAGGAATTCAACATAGAACACTGGTTAGAAAGGTCTTAGAAAGACTGGAATAGCAAAAGTTAGAAGATTTAGAGGACTCTGGAAAAAATAGAAGACAGTGTGACAATCAGAGATGAGCAGGCCCCTGAATAGTCCTGGAGTTGAGACCCACACCAGCAGCTGATCTGTTGGAGACTGCTGCTGACCAGTTGCTGCTGAATCTGTGCACCTAGGTCAGCACTGAAGTGGCTGAAAAGAGGCTTCTTAGGATACTAAGTGCGGAATTCTGCTGCCAGGACAGTATTTGCCAGCCACCAGGAGCAACTACCACGTTGCCAGAGCCAGAAGTAGAAAGTTTGCCTTTTTTCCTCTGACCGTCTCAGTACCTTCCAGAGTCTCTTATTGACAGAACCAAGTGGGAAGCCAGCTAAGAAGGAAGGCTGGAAAATGCCGCTTGCACACTGCCAGTCTCAGGAACCAGAACATATTGTAGAAGGTGGGTGAGGGTCCGAGAATAACTGGCACAGTCTACGCCTTAGAATTCTCAGCCCTCACAAAGGTCCTTCTACCCAAATTTTACCTTTTGTGAATAAATTTACAGGACAAATTCCTCAAGTGGAATTGTCCAGCCAATGGGAAACACACTTTGAAAATCTGAAAGATAGAACCAAATTACTCTCCTTAGAGGAGTATTTGAGAGTACTTATTTTCCCATGTCCTTACCAAATCCATGTACTTGCCCATTTGGAAGAACTGGTCAATCTCTAAATCTATATCAATCATACACCAAAGCCTTTGTTCTCAGGATATACCATGCTTGTCACCCATAAGAAAATCATTCTTAAAAATGCCTGAAATCCACCTAATTAGAGGCTTGTGGTTAATAATATGAAAATAAATACACACTGGGAAGGGTTAAGGCTATCTATAATTCATCCACACAGTCCTTTCAATTAGTTCAGCAGCTTGCTATCTTAAATGGAGGTGGGAAGACTGCAAAGGTATTCATATACATGGCTAAAAGGTTCTACAACCAATATGGGAAGGGAGTTCCCACCCCAGCAAGCAGTTCTCTGACAGCAGCTGAGTGTCCTGCAATTCAGTTTGATTCTGACACTATCATCTGAGAGGTAGAGTCAGATCCAGCAGAGTAAGGGCTTAGTCTTATAAGACGGCACTCTCCCCTTGCCCCCTCTTCTCTTACCAATTCCCCTTTGGATGCCAGTGGCAACTCTGGATTGTCACCTGTGCTTCTGACAGACTAGCTACAGATCCAAGGTTCCAATGGTCATCCTCTGCTTGGAGTCAATTCATTTGCTGGAGTGGCCCTCCGAATTCAGAGAACATTTCACTTACTAGATATGGAAGAGATCCATAGGGTGAGGTGTGGGGAAATGTCTTGGATCTTCCATGCCCTCTCCAGGAGTGCTACTCCTCCCAATAACTATGTGTACACCAATGCCAAAGCTCTCCAAGTCCTGTCTTTTTTGTTTTTTTATTTTAACGGAGGCTTTATTACAATATATAAGCATGATTGATTGAATTTAATCTCTACTCCCTCCCCTTCCTGAAGGTCTCATAGTGGGACTGAAAGTTCCCACTCTCTAATCACCTGGCTTGTTCTCTCTCTCAGTAACCAGTCTCCATCCTTAGGTGGAGTCCTGTGCTGTGCTGCACTAAATCGCTCAGTTGGGTCCTACTCTTTGCGACCCTGAACTGTACCCAGCAGGCCCCTGTGTACATGGGATTCTCCTGGCAAGAATACTGGGGTGGGTTGCCATGCCCTTCTCTAGGGGATCTTCCCAACCCAGGGACTGAACCTGTGTCTCTAAAGTCTCCTGGCAGGCAGGCTCCTTATCACTAGCACCACCTAGGAAGCTCTAGGTGGGGTCCAAAAGACACCTAATTAACACGAGACACCTTAATCCCCTTCAGCTCTTAGGAAATTACAAGGTTTTTAGAAGCTCTAAAGTGCCAGAAATGGGAATGAAGACCAATATATTATCTTATTATGAATCACAATTTCGCATTTGTCTAGGACTGATTCTGCAGTGAATGGAAGTGGGGAGTAATTCTTTAGAGCTGGACGAGAGGCTGGATGTCATCTAATCAAATGCTTTATTGTGCCGATGAAGAGAGACGCCTGGAGAGGTGAAATCACTGGTGAACAGAAGCATAGTTGGAGCCAAAGGAGGCTGGGGAGGACTGGACTCCATGTAGATGGATGAAGCATGTCACATGTTTAGGGAACCAACACATATTTTCTTGTAGAAGATGAAATATTTAACAAAAATATTTATTATTCATTGTGAGAAAAATAAAGACTGTTGGATTTAGTTTATGACTTAGTATTGTTTTAATTTTTAATTACATATTGGTGAAGGGGTAGCATTCGCTATTTATGGTCTCTGTAGGTCCTATTTCAGTCTGAAATATAGGTCTCTTGGGTCCTAGTTCCTTGTTCCTCCACCATGTTCCTCCTCAACGTGCTGTCTCTGAGCATCCCTAGAAATGCTGATCTACCAGAAAAAATGACATTTCTAGCACGTCTGTATTTATTTTGATTTTAAGTGAAATGAGCAATGAAATCCATGCATCATCTATAATTTATTTAAAACAAAGTTTCAGAATTCTATTCAGTTGGATTAAAAACATCATATATTTCAAATATGAAATCATAAACCTAGAAACCTTCAAGTAACATATACATTTGTGAAAATAAATAGGCATTAAATAGTATACATTATTAAAAGATGAAATATATAAAATAATGCC
>SJYQ01001996.1:102469-129504 GCA_006410935.1 Redunca redunca
CTGAAGCCTGGCTTGGAGAATTTTGAGCATTACTTTACTAGCATGTGAGATGAGTGCAATTGTGCAGTAGTTTGAGCATTCTTTGGCATTGCCTTTCTTTGGGATTGGAATGAAAACTGACCTGATCTAGTCCTATCTGGGGCATATTTCATCTGGAGAAGGAAATGGCAACCCACTCCAGTGTTCTTGCCTAGAGAATCCCATGGACAGAGGAGCCTGGCAGGCTACAGTCCGTGGGGTCGCGAGAGTCATTCACGACTTAGTGACTACACCGCCACCACCACCGTCACTGGGGCATATTCATCTATAGTTGAAAAAAATCCCATGTACCACTGTTAGGTCTGAAAATAGGTGTCATTAAAAGAGAATTACTTTCTGAGTCCAATAAGAAAAGATCAGTAAACTTGGTGCAAAATTTCACATGGAACTCTGCTCAATGTTATGTGGCAGCCTGGATGGAAGGAATCTGGGGGAGAATGGATACAAGTCCCTTAGCTGTTCACCTGAAATTATCCCAACATTGTTAATTGGCTATACTCCATCACAAAATTAAAAAGTTAAAAAAATTTCAGTTATTTTAAGGAAGGAATAATAGTTTTGAATCATTCTTTTAATTCTAATATGTTATTTTAAAAATATTTATCTTAGTAACTCAAAAGGGGCTGTTTTATAACGTTGTTTGAATACATTTTTCCCTCTGCAATATTCTCCTTTGTGTGTGGCATTAACTTTGTAGTATTTAAAATAAAGGCAAGAACTGTAATTACGTTCTGATGCTTTATTAAAAAATGTATGCTGTGGTTCTATGACATGCGTAAACTAGGTTTTAAACTTCAAATCTCATTTTTGTCGGAGACCCTTATCTAGAATATCAAACCAAAATAACGTGATAGTGAATAATGAAAAATTCGACGGCAAAGAAATGTCATGTGTTTGTTCATATTGGAGAAAATTTCTTTCCAGAATGTGATCACAGTGCCATTGGAAGAAACGCTTTCAGGGCACAGCCGGCATTTCTTCCCAGTGTCAGTTCTTCGCCCAGACAGACAGCAGATGGCGCTGCGCTTCCCCTTTTGCCTGCCTTTAGGGATGGGACCAGACCCCAATTTTGGCAGAGCTGAGCTGAAGATCGGAAACATATTCAGAACTGGGTGAACAAATGAAACTACGCATTTAGCATCATAATTCACCTCGCTTTATACTGATCTGTGCTCTCAAGGACATAGTTTTCGTTATCTTTGATCTAGGGGGCTTAATGCATTGCATTAACAGGGCTCATTACCGCTAAGAGAACTGGCTGCTTGTCAGGAAAAAGGACTCGATTGTTGAGGTGGGAGATTGAAAGTCTGTTCTCAGCAACACCCAACGAACACCAAGAAAAGGATGCTGTCTTCTCCCTTGTCACCAATGTGCATTTGTTAAGGGTCCCTTGGTGCTTGGTGGTGAGCTGCCAAGTTGTGACTTGTAACTTTGAGAAGTTTGTGGTTAAGGTGGTGACCCATAGACATTTAGTCAAGATGATTTTCTGCCCGTTGATACTAAACAACCAGCTTCGTTTTGCAGTGTTCCAGCATTACCGTGCTGCTGCTGCTGCTGCTAAGTCGCTTCAGTCGTGTCCGACTCTGTGTGACCCCATAGATGGCAGCCCACCAGGCTACCGCACCCCTGGGAGTCTCTAGGCAAGAACGCTGGAGTGGGTTGCCATTTCCTTCTCCAATGCATGAAAGTGAAAAGTGAACGTGAAGATGTTCGGTTGTATCCGACTCTTAGCGACCCCATGGACTGCAGCCTACCAGGCTCCTCCGTCCATGGGATTTTCCAGGCAAGAGTACTGGAGCGGGTTGCCATTGCTTTCTCCAATTACTGTGCTAATTGAAGCTAATGCTCATCAGCAATCTCTCCTCTTTTTAGTCTTTTGGTCTATGTCTATTTCTTCTTCTAGGTCTGTTTCTTTAGTTAAATTTCACTTATTGACCTTGGCAAACAAGTATGATTAGCTGTGTTTCCTTAAATAATTGAATGAAAATGCTTTTTGTGGGAAAATGATAACAGTTCAGTATCATAATCATGTAATTTTCAGCTAGGTAAGATCTTAAGAGATTATTTCACCTAACTAGCTAAATAATATGGTGAGAAAGTGATGCTGAGACGTGTACAAGGGTTCTCTCAAGTGCCTCTAGACTCAGAGTGAGAACTTTGACCCATGGTTCTTAAGCAGTCTAACAAGCCACTTTACATTATGCTCTATTGAGTTTTAAAACAGGTTCAGATCAGAAACGTCAAAGTTAATTTCCATCGCTGACACACTGATCATGGATGGGTTTTGGCAGGTCACATTCATCACACACAGCCTACATGCAAAGGCTTCTCCTGTTTCCTGGCCACAGCCAGTGGTTAGTTCTTTGCTCCTGTTCCCTTTGCAAGTGCCTAGGCTGCCGAGAGCCCCATTGTATTGACGTTTGGTCTTCTACAGGCTATCAGGTTGTTGGGAACAGGCTTTTCATCTCACTTCTGTTTGTCTCATTCCCTGTGATTTGTATAGTGCCTGACACCTTTGAAGGATTCAAATAGGCTGCTGGTTGAGTAAAGAATGAAACTTTCGTGGAGACTACCTTGAAAATGGCAAACTCGAGGGCTATGAGAAAACCTCCTCCGGCTCTGAACATAGAGACATGCTGGATTTGATGTAAGAGAAATCCTTAACTATAGCTGAGCCTGAAATCAAGAAAAAAAATCCTCAAATACTAAAAATAAGCAAAGCCAAAAGTCTGCAGAGAGAGCAGAACAGGATGTGTAAGAGATATATTCAACTAGACGAATATTAAATGAGTTTATATGCATAGACTCTTTGATGACAAGGAATGCTTAAACTGAGCTACTTTTTATACAATGAGGGAAGGCCCTGGCGCCTGGGTGCAAAACTTGCTTAATGATTGTGTGCCTTCCCTTTCTTTTGTGTGTCTCCAAAGAGCCATCCTAGTTGTTTCAGTGTCACACACTTAGGATAGTAATTGGACATGACTTAGAGACTGAATGACAATATGACAAATATGACGTTCTGGAAAAGATGGAAGTATAGAGACAGTAAATAGATCAGTGGTTGTCAAGGAATACGGGTGGGAGGGTAGAGAAGGTGGAGTACAGAGAATTTTTAGGGTAGTGAAAATACTCTGCAGGATACCATAATGGTGAATACATGTCATTATAGATTTGTCCCAAGAATGCATAGCACCTTATGGTAACTATGGACTTCGGGTGATTATGACGTGTCCATGTAGTTTCAGCCATTGTAACAAATGTACCACCCTGAAGGATGTAGATAAGCAGGGAGGCAATACATGTGTAGGGTGGGTAAATATGTGAAATCTTTATACCTTCCTGGTAATTCTGCTGTGAACTTTAAACTGCTCTAAAAAATTCCCTTAATTTAAAAATGAATCGCCAGTCTATGTCCGATGCAGGACTCAGGATGCTTGGGGCTGGTGCATGGGGAGGACCCAGAGAGATGTTATGGGGTGGGAGGTGGGAGGGGATTCATGTTTGGGAACGCATGTACACTCGTGGTGGATTCATGTCAATGTATGGCAAAACCAATACAGTATTGTAAAGTAAACTAAAGTTAAAATAAAAATTAAAAAAAAAAACAAATAGTCAACATGAACATGACTGTGCAACCTCGATTCCTACAGTGAGCAAGAAACTTATTTATAGTTATTATTGGGGCTTCTTCCAACTCCTTTGCATTGTGTGAGGACCCAGGTGCCTAGCTTTCTGGGAAGGACCATGCAGAATCAGTCCAGTGTGCTCACAGCTGGCAATTGCCCTGTCCAAGCCGTGTGCCTTGGAGGCAGGCAGCTCTGAGGCTTCTGGACCAGGCCCAGGCACAAGCACCTTGCCCATGTCTGAGCGCTGCACTCCAAGAGGCCTGATTTGCCTGAGTCTTAACCACTTGATCCCCTCTTTCCCTGTAGAACAAATGCAGAGAGAAAAAACACAAAGTATTATCATAAAATATTATCTTACCCCACCATAAGTTGGGGGTAAGCCCATCTCTTCTATCTCCCCCTGTCTCTGAGATGTTGACAAGATTGGATGAGGTGGGGTCTGTGAAAGCACTTTCACAACAGTACGATGGTGAACAGTGGAGGAGCTGAGCTCTGGGGAAGGTGCCATGAGGGGCCAGATACTGTCCCACTGGGGTGTTCCTCCAATACCTAACACATGGTTGTTTTCTTGGGTTGAACACGAGGAGAACTAGTCAGGTTCATCTGTACTTAGGAGTTTGTTGTCCCCAGATACAAACCTTCAAGTCTTAGAATCATGTTCAGTAAGATGAGATGCTCCATGAAAGTGTCTGAGGACCGAGATGAACTGAGCGAACAGCTTGGTCCTGCCTTCAATCATGTGCTTCTTCCGCTGTGTGTTCGCCTTGAAAGAATGGGTCAGAGATGTTGCCTGCACTTCATAAACGGTTCCTCCCTAGTTTTTCCTTCTAGCTGTATCCTTCTCTCTTCGTCTTTAAGTTCAAGTTTAATCTGATTATGATGTGACTGACTATTAGAGAGAATCACAGATTTGAAATTATGAGCCATGGGTTCCGTTTGCAGGCCTGCTGTATGTGTGTGATCGAGGCATATTGCTTTCTCGGTGTCATTTTGGCTAACAATGAGGTTAAAAATCAGAAAAGATAAGAAATGAGGTCATGGAAGCAAATTGTGAATGTAACATGCTTGACAGAAATTAGTTATTGTGGCTGACTGTGATTTTTATTATTATTTTGGACTTGTCTTTGATAGCCTGTGACCACTGTTCAACCAGCAGTTTGTTAGATTGTCTTTTGTCCCTTATCCAAGAATGTTATGATTATAAAAACAAACCAGCTCTGAAGTCCATGGAAAGGCTTTTCCTGAAGTGAAAGTACATATTTTGAGTTCCTTACAGAGACTGGGGACCCTGCTAGGAGAGGGGTTCAGAGGCCTCTTTAAAACTCTCCCAGGAGCTAGACCTCCCTGGGCTGTCTCCCACAGAGGAAGAGGGGCTTTGACAGTGGTCCAGGGCCAAAGGAGTTCCCAGGAATACAGCTGGGCTGCAAGGCTCCGGGGCAGGCCTTTCTGGGTGGACGTGGGGCCAGAAGTTTACATGCTTGGAAGTTCTCCTCCATGTGGATGGTTTCTTCTCTCTGTTAGTCCAGGAGGCTGGTGTCACGTGACAGGTTTGAGCCACTTCCAATTTGCTGCAGGTGACTTGGAGGGACTCCTGCCCTCTGTTGCGTAGGTGCTGGATAACCACAGAATATATCCTCCCTACCTGGGTGTGTGGGCTTCCTTGTGGCTCAGCTGGTAAAGAATCTGCCTGCAATGTAGGAGACCTGGGTTCAACCCCTGGGTGGGGAAGATCCCCTGGAGAAGGGAATGGCTACCCACTCCAATATTCTGGCCTGGAGAATTCCTGGCCTAGATGTGTAGGGAGGACAGCTTATAATAATTACACTAATCTTATACTAATAATTTTGTCAAGATGATCTAGCAGTCTTAGGGAAGGCTTTTCTCTTCTTCAGCATCCCTTTTCTGAATGTCTTCTTTCCACAGAGTGGTGAAACTTCAAGACCTGAGATCAGAGGGTGGACCATGGACATCTCCCGGCTTCAGCTTTTGGTCCAAGTACACCAGGGTTAGGCTTCCACAGAAGGCTCATGGCCAGGACTGAGAGTGACCAGCAGTGGACATGTAACTGGCCTTGACTTCTGTCTACCTCAGGGGCCCATCTGGAGCTAAAGGCTGGCCTATGGTCGGATGGGCATCAGACATCCACATTACCATCCCGTGTATCACAAACTTTCCTGGGGACACAAAAGGAACAATAATCATAAGAGCTAATGACACCACTCTTATGGCAGAGAGTGAAGAGGAGCTCAAAAGCCTCTTGATGAAAGTAAAAGAGGAGAGTGAAAATGTTGGCTTAAAGCTCAACATTCAGAAAACTAAGATCATGGCGTCCGGTCCCATCACTTCATGGGAAATAGATGGGGAAACAGTGGAAACAGTGTCAGACTTATTTTTCTGGGGCTCCAAAGTCACTGCAGATGATGACTGCAGCCATGAAATTAAAAGACGCTTACTCCTTGGAAGGAAAGTTATGACCAACCTAGATGGTATATTCAAAAGCAGAGACATTACTTTGCCGACTAAGGTCCGTCTAGTCAAGGCTATGGTTTTTCCTGTGGTCATGTATGCATGTGAGAGTTGGACTGTGAAGAAGGCTGAGCGCCAAAGAATTGATGCTTTTGAGCTGTGGTGTTGNATATTCAAAAGCAGAGACATTACTTTGCCAACAAAGGTCCATCTAGTCAAGGCTATGGTTTTCCAGTGGTCATGTATGCACGTGAGAGTTGGACTGTGAAGAAGGCTGAGCACAGAAGAACTGATGCTTTTGAACTGTGGTGTTGGAGAAGACTCTGGAGAGTCCCTTGGACTGCAAGAAAATCCAACCAGTCCATCCTAAAGGAGATCAGTCCTGGGTGTTCATTGGAAGGAATGATGCTAAAGCTGAAACTGCAGTACTTTGGCCACCTCATGTGAAGAGTTGACCCATTGGAAAAGACCCTGATGCTGGGAAGGATTGGGGGCAGGAGGAGAAGGGGACGACAGAGGATGAGATGGTTGGATGGCATCACTGACTCGATGGACATGGGCTTTGATAGACTCTGGGAATTGGTGATGGACATGGAGGCCTGGTGTGCTGCGATTCATGGGGTTGCAAAGCGTCAGACATGACTGAGCGACTGAACTGAACTGAACCGAACACATATCCGACACTTACTAAGCAAGTTTGCTAAGCATTTCACACGGATTATTTCACTTAATTCATTCAATCATTTCTCCAGGGAAGTTATTACTATGTCCATTTGGCAGATGAGGAGAGGATAAGTTGTCAAGGCCACACAGCTGATAAATGGCAGACCTGGACCTGAATTTGGGGTCTGCCTCTACAATAAGCTGTTAATCATGATACCATCAGTCATAGGGCCTGCCTTGAAGGGTTTATGAACTCGTGGAGGCAGTGAGCCATGAACTAGACTATACTGTAAAAAGCTCTGCTGTATAGACATATCCTTGTTAGAACAGGAACACAGCCAGGAGGCAACTCCACTGCCAGAGAAACCAGCAGAGACATGACAATTCTAACCTTCTTTCTCCCTTTTATCATCTGGCTTCTACGAGTATCCCAGGAAGCTGACTGTCCTGTACTCGTTCCTGCAGCCTGACAGTATATTTAGGCTTCGTCCCAACACCTCTGGCTTCTCCTTAAAGGTGGGAACCACTCTACTCTTGCGTGTGTTTCCTTCTATAGCCAGGTGCCTGGAAATTCACGAGGTAGAGGTCACGAGAAAACCATGTGAGGGGAGACATTTTAACAAATGTCTTCATGTATTCTGCCTGAAAATGTTTTCACACATTTCACTTAGGGATGCCTTCCTAACTAATTTGAGCTGAAACTCAGGGCTGGAAATATGTTTTAAAGATATACCTGATCATTTTCCTAGTCTTAGATAAATGATACATCAAAGCAACAACAAAAATAGACACTTGCAGCAGAAATGGGTCAGCTTGCAAAATTTGTCATATAGCAAACATTTACATACTGTTTTGCTTTTTTAAGTAAGAGTCAGATCTCTGAAAACATTTATACTTTAAATCAAAGCATGTCACCTAGGCTACTTGATAAAAATCCAGGTACAGGCACCCGATCCAGACCTGTTAAATAAATATTCTGTGGGGAAAGGGGTCTAGGAATCCATATTTAAACATAATTTCAAGTGATTTCTTTCAATGCCAACTAAAATTTGAAAACCACTGCTTTAAATTGGGCTTCCTAGGTGGCACTAGTGGTGAAGAAAAAAAAAAAAAAAAAAAAAAAACGCCTGCCAATGCAGGAGACATAAGAGACACGGGTTCAATCCCTGGGTTAGGAAGATCCCCCAGAGGAGGTCATGGCAACCCACTCCAGCATTCTTGCTTGGAGAATCCCATGGACAGAGAAGCCTGGTGGGCTACAGTCCATATGGTTGCAAAGAGTTGGACACTACTGAAGCGACTTAGCATGTATTCACGCTTTAAATTAATTAGTTGATTAATCCAGCCATTGAATATTTACTAAACCCCATGCTCTGCCATTCATTGCATGGGTTATAAAAACAGGGAACCTCTGTTTTAAGCACTTTCATTTCAGCTGGTGAAATGTATGGAGGGTTCATGAGAAATTCAGCTATTTAACCACTCTATGGATTCCTGAGAAATCTGTATGCCGGTCAAGAAGCAACTGTTAGTACCAGACATGGAACAGGGACTGGTTCCAAACTGGGAAAGGAGTACTTCAATGCTATATATTGTCATCTTGCTTATTTAACTTTTATGCAGAGTACATCATGCGAAATGCTGGACTAGATGAAGCACAAACTGGAATCAAGATTGCTGGGAGAAATATCAATAACCTCAGATATGCAGATGATGCCACCCTTATGGCATAAAGTGAAGAAGAACTAAAGAGCCTCTTGATGAAAGTGAAAGAGGAGGGTTTCACCTCCTCACTGGTTTAAAGCTGTCTTAAAACTCAACATTCAAAAAATGAAGATCATGGAATCCGGTCCCATCACTTCATTGCAAATAGATGGGGAAACAGTGACAGATTTTATTTTCTTGGGCTCCAAAATCACCGCAGAAGGTGAATGCAGCCATGAAATTAAAAGATTCTTGCTCCTTGGAAGAAAAGCTATCACCAACCTACACAGCATATATACAGCAGAGACATCATTTTACCGATAAAGTTCCGTCTAGTCAAGGCTATGGTTTTTCCAGTAGTCATGCATGGATGTGAGAGTTGGACCATAAAGAAAGATGAGCATGGAAGAATTAATGCCTTTGAACTGTGGTGTTAGAGATGCCTCTGGAGAGTCCCTTGGACTGCAGGGAGATCCAACCAGCTAATCCTAAAGGAAATCAGTCCTGAATATTCATTGGAAGGACTGATGCTGAAGCTGAAACTCCAATACTTTGGCCACCTGGTGTGAAGAACTGACTCATTGGAAAATACCCTGATGCTGGGAAAGATTGAAGGTAGGAGAAGGGGACGGCAGAGGGTGAGGTGGTTGGATGGCATCACTGACTCAATGGCCATGAGTTTGAGCAAGCTCTGGGAGTTGGTGATGGATAGGAAAGCCTGGTGTGCTGCAGTCCATGGGGCTGCAAACAGTCACACACAACTGAATGACTGAACTGAACTGATGGATTCTAGAAGCTCTTGACTGACTATGAGAGGAATGCAATGAGAGGCTGGTAAACAAGCTTCTTAGATGAAATGCTGGAGAAGACTGAGATGTCAGTTTGAGAATCACTGGTAACATACTCTCAAGCAGGGTCAAAGGTGAACCCTGATTCTAGAAGCACTGAGAAGGCAACCAGGGGAGTCCTCCTCAAGGGAGCTCAGCATGCTCTCTGGGGCCCCAGGCTGCAGCTGGCCTGGAGAGGTATTTGGTGCTGCTTAGCAAGTGTCTCCTAGGTCCATGCCAGATGCCAAGGGAACTCAAAAATACTTGGAAGAGGTGGGCTCCCTTGCTGTGGAATTCTGGCTGCATGAGAACCTTACCCTGCCCAGCGAGAGAGAAGCAGCTGCCACAGTAGCGATGGAAAACCACGAAGAACCTTTGATCTGCACGTGTCTACAGGTGTCAGTTCAGTTCAATGAACCGATAAAATTGATTTTCTCACTGCACTGACTGTTGTCATACTGAATCGCTGAGGTGATTGACTGGTTCAGCATCTTGCAGATATAGCTACAAACCCCAGGGATTCGGTCACATTCTAAATAATAAATTGTAGAAATGCTGGGTTCAACTAATTTAAGAAAGTTGTAAGTTTAGTAACAAATAGCTAGGACTCACTCAGTCAGTGGCATTGGCAAATACTTGGTATTGGGTAACAGGGAACTCACCTGAACTTTACCCTGATTTGACTTTGAGGATACTATGAGTGATAACTAAAGAAATTAGATCTGTTCTACTTTACATTCAATAGGTTAGCTGATTGGGGTTTTAAAAAATCTACTGTAACTACCTTCAAATTTTGTGAGTCATTATGGTGCTGATTGAAAGTTGGGACCAAATTGTGATGGGCCCTTAAATGCCAATCAAGAGGATTTTTTTTCCATAAACAACACACTTTTGCCTGAACTGCTAGACACCCATTTGAAATTTTCAATCTGCGTAGAAAACAAATACTCTTTGCTTTCAAGTAGGATATGCATGATGAGAACTCTCAAATGACATTAGTCCCACTCATACAGCATTAGTGAAATCCCTGTCATTAGGAAATGTTATTTTATATAAAAAATTGATAATGGGATACAAAGATGCTAATATGATTAGGTGATGAGCTGATAATGGGAATTTTTTTCATATCAGTGATTTTCATTTGTCACCAGCAAATCTGATCTCCCTAATATGATATGATATTATAATAAAACTCAGGCAGAGAGTCAGCAGTGAAATTTATGATGCAAAAGAAAAGTCAATAGCATTATAAATCTTAGAAACTGATTATATTTCAGCTGTCAATGTTCTTGGCTGGAAATCTCCTTCAATTCTCATGTCTTAGTCCTATTTACTTTAGTGATACCGAGCAAGGAAATGAAATAGATTTAAATCTTTATCTAAGGATAACTTTAATGAGTAACAGTCAATTCCACATGGCCTGGTGACTACAGATCTGCACCTTTGCCTGGATAAACTCCCATCCAATTAAATGTACCTTTAAATGCAAGTGTATAGTTGGCAGGGTATAGTCAGAGGAATCTAATTCTATGAGATATAAACCTATTTTTCTCTGATATCATGGTTTTAAGTAATAAATGGTTGTCTGAAGGTGTGGGACAATCATTTGAGTATCATTAAAGGTGAATTCTTTTCAGTTACAAAATAGTGTGGCCAATGAGCATTTTTAGAAAAGAAGTTCTCTGAGTAGGGAGGGGGGCAAAGGCAATGAGATTTGTTTGAACCACTCATTCAGCCAGCATCTTTTGAGTTTAAACAAAACTGTATAAGAAATTCACATCAAAGTCATTCGACTAGATAACTGATGTGACTATCAGCGTACTGGAGAAATTCTCAAAGGGACCGACAGTCCTAGCAAGCTGTTTCCAGTTTGACGGCACTAATAGAATAGGAAATGCGCCAGGATGGGAAAGTTAGGTGAAATTTTCCCTTCTAGCTTATACATTAAGAAAGTGTAAGTAAATAAAAATTACTCTCAACAATGCAACATGTACTGTATGCAATAAGGTGTGAAAGTCTTACTGTGAGTCTAATTTTGGTGGCTAATGCACTGTCTATAAATTGTTTTTCAACATTATTAACGTGCTAGTGCTAACTTGTGTCAATTGTTTCCGACTCTTTGTGACCCTAGAAACCATAACCCGCCAGGCTCCTCTGTCCATGGGATTCTGCAGGCAAGAATAATGGAGGAGGTTGCCATTTCCTCCTCCAGGGCATCTTCCTGACCCAGGGATCACACTTGTGTCTCCTGCCTTGGCAGGCAGGTTCTTTACCACTAGTGCCACCTGGGAAGCCCATCAGCCTTCTGTCAGCCTTTTAAAAAAGTTTTATATTGGAGAGCTTTGTTGGAACCTTTTTCTACCCACGACCAGGATTATGACACCAAGAGAACGGTCTATGAAACTTTCATAAATGTTTTTCCCCTCAGAGTTTCTAAACACTTTACAAAGCAGATTCTGAGGTTCCTCTCAAGTGCATAACTCTTGCTGTTGTCAGACTATGGGAACAAAACCTCATGCATAATGTTTAGTGAACCACTTCATCTAATGCGATAGTCACTCGCATAGTTTAAGGCCAGAGAGTACCCTTCCTTTCTTCCAATAATAGATTTGAATTTAACAAAATTTCCACTCCTGCAGTGAACTTCTGGCTGGACTGAACTTGGGTTTAATTGGACTGAGCTTGGGTCAGAAGCCACACCAGTGCAGGTTTCTACTCCAGGCAGCGAACAGTTGCTTGAAATAGACAGTAAGAGGAACAGCCCCAAGGAGGCCAGCAGGATCTTTTCTGTGAACGTCCAGTGCATCAGTGATTTGACCTTTGTCTTCTGCCCAGTATGATTTCCTATCTCCCGCTTATTTAATCTACTGTTGTTACCCACCTCATGCGAAGAGTTGACTCATTGGAAAAGTCTCTGATGCTGGGAGGGATTGGGGGCAGGAGGAGAAGGGGATGACAGAGGATGAGATGGCTGGATGGCATCACTGATTCAATGGATGTGAGTTTGAGTGAACTCCGGGAGTTGGTGACGGACAGGGAGGCCTGGCGTGCTGTGATTCATGGGCTCGTAAAGAGTCGGACACGACTGAGCAACTGAACTGAACTGAACCCTAACTGCACAGGTTGAATTCAGAAGTTCTTTTGGTTCCTGATTATTTCCTTTGTGTTGGCCTGCAGCCCCCTCTTCCTCTTGCATTCCTGGGCTTCAGACCTAATTGTCCCAATATGCACTCACATACTGCCTTTAACTCGTTATGCATTAGAGCCCACTTCTGCCTCTTGGTCAATTTTGTCCCAAGAAATGTGGCAAGTGGGCCAGAAATGACTCACCACATGTAATTAATAGGTGGTAGCTGACTCCCAATTTATTTGTCAGGTCTGGGCTTTTAAGAATTTTTGAAAAAAGATACTTGATGATAATAGGGCTACTTTTTCAGTTTTTCATTTTCTTCCATCAATGTCATGTCCCTTAAATTTTGTTCGACGTTAGTAAATGTTTTTTTTGCCTAAGCAAATGGTAAAATTCATCTTTCCAGTAAGTTTCTACCAGTAGACACTTCCCAGCCACAGCATTGTAGCAGTCCTGCCATTAAAATACAGTGGAAGATGAAATGAGGGAAAGGATAGGGGTGGGGGGAGGGAGACAGTAGAAAGAGAGAGCCAACTGGAGCTGTGCATCCCAACGTTCTGGAATCTACAAGGGCTTGCTATTTCTGAGCACTGAGCAATCAGCTGTGCATTTTCCTGTGCAATCCTTGAAACCACTCTGTTAAGCCCATTTCTATCACCAGTCTAGAGGTAGAGATTGAGGTTTATGATTTTCTCAAGGCTACGTAACCAATAGGTGTCTATTTAAATTTAGAGCTGTCTGACAGCAGAGCTTGAACTCCTAATCATCTTGTTAGATTGCTTATACATTTTTATGAGCTGATTGAAAAATATTTAATGACTAAAATTTGCTAAGAATTCAATATGCCCTTCAATAAATTTGTATTATAGCTATTACACATAGAATAACTTGAAACCCAGCAGTTCTCCCACCCAGAAGCTAAGTCTAATCATTGTTGCTTGAATCAGGCTAGCCCCGTGAGTTGCTTGACCAACAGAATGAGGCGGGAATGACACTGTGTGGTGTCCAAGGCAAGGTCAAAAGAAGATTTGTGGCTTTCATCTGGTTCTTTGTAACACTCCCTTTTTTTGGGGATGCTACTTTTTGCATCCTTGCCACCCAACCACGAAGCCCAATCTACATAGAGACTCCATGTGTAGGTGTTTCAGCTGACAGCCTCAGCTGAGCTCCTCCTGGCCAAGGGCCAACAAGAGGCAGCCATGTACATGAACCATTTTGGATGTTCCAGGCCAGTCAAGTTTCTGGGTGACTGCAGACATTCTGACACTTCAGGTAACACCAGGTGGAGCAGCAGAAACCCTGGTCAAGCCACAGAATTATGAGAGAGAAAACATTTTGTTTTAAGCCTCTGTGTTTTGGGGTGGTTGTTATTAGTATCACACAATAATCGATAACAGGAACACACATCCTTCCTGGTAATATGCTCTTTGTACACTGTACACAGTGAATGATTGTGTTCATATTGATTCAAGAATTGTTGGCAACAACTTTATAGCTCTATGAAGTTTCATGGGAAGTTTTCTACAGTGCCACATCCCATGTGTATCAGCTGCCTTCAAATCACTCCTGGTCCCAGGCAGTACAGTATTATTAACTATCTCCTAGGGGCAGAGAAATTCCTGTGAGGTGTTGTGGAAAGTGTGTGTGCAATGTGCACACTCACACACACACACACACAAACATACAGATGACCTCAAATGAACACCATGTATCTGGGTGACATGTGAAAGAAGCAGCCATTTGGCTTTCTCTCTTCCAAAGACAAGATACAGGCTAAATGATGCATCAGTAAATGCTTTCCACAGGCATTCTTAATAGCTCCAGTTTATGTGCCTATAATTCTAACACGGGCTTTCAGAATGCAATAAACAAAGAACCAGGCACAACCGTTTTATAATATTACTAAAATAGTGCATGTAATTGTTGTCTAGTAATCAGAATATCTTAAAAATACTTGATTATAATGAGTGTTCTGTTTTAAATGTTTTTCTTCTTTGAATATTGATTCACTTATATAGAAAGTTTTAAATTTATTCTTTTAAAAACATGATCAAAACCCTTAAGTTTTGCTTATACTCTTTTGGATTTAATGATAGCTAGTACTTTTTGAGCACCTATGTGCTTGGTAAAGAACCCGCCTGCAATGCAGGAGACCCCGGTTCAACTCCTGGGTTGGGAAGATCCACTGAAGAAGGGCTAGGCTACCCACTCCAGTCTTCTTGGGCTTCCTTTGTGGCTCAGCTGGTAAAGAATCCACCTGCAGCGTGGGAGACGTGGGTTCGATCCCTGGGTTGGGGAGATCCCCTGGAAAAGGGAAAGGCTACCCACTTCAGTATTCTTGCCTGGAGAATTCTGTGGACTATATAGTCCAAGGGGTTGCAAAGAGTTGGACACAACTTGAGTGATTCTCACTTTCATGTGCCCTACATCATGGTGAATCCTTATACAATCTTGCGAGGTAATTATTGTGAAAATCGCTCAGTCGTGTCCAACTCTTTGTGACTCCATGGAACAGTCTATGGAATTTTCCAGGCCAGAATACTGGAGTGGGTAGCCTTTCCCTTCTCCAGTGGATCTTTCCAACCCAGGATCAAACCCAGGTCTCTCGCACTGCAGGTGCATTCTTTACCAACTGAGCTACAAGCGAAGCCCAAGAATACTGGAGTAGGTAGCCTATCTGTTCTTCAGAGGATCTCCCCGACTCAGGAATTGAACTGGGGTCTCCTGCATCACAGGCGGATTCTTTACCAACTGAGCTATCAGGGAAGCCCCTTTATAGATGGTGAAACTGAGTCTTAGAGAGTGAGATCACTTGTCCAAGGTTACTCAGTTATTAAATGCAGGGCTGGGATTTGAACCACAAGCTTTCTGATTTCAGAGCCATATGCTCTTGCCATCTTCTGATGACTGCATCTCCTATTGCCCTTCTAAAAAGCTTATGATTCAAAAGGCACTTTATAATAAAGAGCCAGACTGGAATTGAGGTTTTAAAAGCACTGCCTGCCCTTTGAGGTATAAAACATTTTGTTAGAAGCAATAACAGCCTAATTATAGCAAATTGTCTCCACCTTCACTGTCGCCACTGCACACGGGTCTAGGTTACAAGTTTGAAATTTTACTGATTATTGGTGCATAATTGGCTTCATGTAGATGATAAATGCATTGCTGATTGATTATCATGACTTGGTCATATTTGAAATGTCAAAGTAGAAAATTGAATTGTCGTATTATCGCGTGTTCTCATTCAAGCACCAGATAAATATTACAAATGATGATTTTCTACTGAGTACTGTATAAAGAATTTATGGAATATTAATAATACTGTTATCCACAACCTTCACGCTTGGTGGATGACCCCAAACTGAAATCATGTTTGACTTTTGAGGAATAAACCTCAAGAACGATCTGCTTTAGCCCACTTCGGTTCTGCCTCCAGCTTTATAGTGTAACTGCTCCTAAGGACAATGTCTGCCTCCTGTAGAGAGAACTGGAGGATTATGAGCTACCTGACGATGCCTTTTTGCCTTACTGTTTTACTACCCACCATGCTTTAAGCTAGTCAAGGTGTCTGGGGTGAAATCAGATCTTTGCAGAGGATGAAGTAGGTGCTCTGAGCTAGCCGAGGTTCAGTCCCTGGTACTAAAGGTGGTGAAGAGCCTGACAACTTTAGAAAATGCTGCTGTAAACCATCTGCGGAAACCAGCGTCTGCTGTCAGCCTTCCCATTTCCTAACAGGTCTGACCTCCATGCTTTCACTGGACGCTAGGGCTCTGTTTCCACAGACCAGCTAAGGACAAGAGCCTGGGAGGAATCCCTTGAGATAATAAAAGGCTAGGATAACAGATCTTAGCCTGTGGAACGAGAGCCTCTGCTTCTGGCCCTTGAAACTATTAAAGAGAACTTCTGATTCTGCAGTTCACCAAAACTGGTCTGTAGCCTGACTCAACCACATGATTTAACTGCTCGCTAGATATATGTAGAATGAAGATACTGCTGGGCTTAATGAAATACAAGTTATTTTAAGATAAAACGGAATGTGTTACCTTTCAGCAGTATGCATTTTCTTAACAGATACTACAAAAATAACATTATGGAAGATGCATGGATTTTTTTCCCCTCCATCTTCTGGAGTCACTGACTGGATTGAGGAAACAATGGTACAATCTCATGCGCTCTGGAGAGCCAGGAGGGCTGCTTGGAGGAGGCAGTTCCTGCTTCCTAAACCTTGCTAGTTGATGAAGCAGTTGAGGAAAACTTGTTATCCAGTGTTTTTACGATTTCTTTAATCAGACTGAGTGAGGATGCTTCTCAGTTGCTCCAGATTTGCTCCAGGACTCAGCTTGATCATTCTTTCAGATACTGGCATCTTCAGGTTTCCATGGCATAATGTCCAGATATTTTCCAAACCTCTCTTTCATTTTATACTTTATACATAGTAGGTGTTCAATAAATGTTTATTAATGTTGGCAAAGAAGCTGCTTTACTACAAATTTGCCTGACATCAAATCATCATTGTTAATCATGTTCATATTTAGGGGGGTATCTGTAATGTGAATAGAGTAACCCTGGGTTAGAAAGGAAAATCAATGCTTCATAAATGTTATTGAAAATGTCTATTCTGCTCGTCCCTCATATTCAGAAAAGAAACAAAATATATTTTAATTTGAATTAGCCACCTGGTGTTTAGAAGTGGCTTATTACAGAGCTTGATCTAAATCTCTAGTATCCATGTTGCTTTCTTACACATCTGTTTGTTTGAAGTGGAAATGCCAAAAGGGTGTGCATACTCTTTGACTTGTAAATAGGCAGTAAACATGAATGAAGCCCATGACATGTGTTTTGCAAGCCACCATGCTCTCTCTTGCTTTGTGTTCCATAACTAACATTTCTCCAGTTATTAGTACCAAGGTTTGACTGGTTCTACAGTTAAGCTGTGTGATGGATAACCCTGCTTTGGCTAGCTAACCTAAGAGCCCAATAAACATTTATGAGAAATGCCAAACAAAGTGTTGTCTTTGTGTCCAAACCTGCTTGGAGCTGGTGAAACTCTTGCCAGACTGCAAGTGTCCCTGGATCACCCTGTCATTAGTACATCCATTTCATGTGACCTAGGGCAGACCAGTGCTCTCAACATCAGTGAGCTTCAGAATCCCCCAGTGACTGTTGAAATGCACAGTTCGAAAAAAAAAAAGTAGTCAAGCTCCACTCTCCTAGATTATAATTCACTTGATTAGGGGTAGGGCAATATTCATTGGAAGGACTGTTGCTGAAGCTGAAACTCCAATACTTTGGCCACTTGATGCAAAGAGTCAGCTTTTTGGAAAAGACCCTGATGCTGGGAAGAAAGATTGAAGGCAAAAGGAGAAGGGGGCAGCAGAGGATGAGATGGTTAGATAACATCACCAACTTAATGGAGATGAGTTTGAGTAAACTCTGGAAGATAGAGGAGGACAGAGGAGTTTGACTGCTACAGCTCATGGGATTGCAAAGAGTAGGTCATGACTTAGCGACTGAACAACAACAGTGACAGGAAGTTGCCTTTACACCAACCACCTTGGGTCGTTTTGAGGCTTGTGTTCTGGTGTAAAGGGCTGCAGGTGGGGCAGGGAAGATGGAAACTGGTGCTTTGGAATATGATTAAGATTTGGAGGGAAAAGAAGGCTTTCACAAGTGGGAACTAGTGTGAGTGGAGGTTACAGAGGAGAATGCTAGTTGGAACTATTAATAAGGAAGCCTGGAGTTAGGGGGTGTGGGTTCTAACAAAACTGGTTCTGAGGCTCCTGCTCCACCACTGATGACCTGTTAGGCTTGGACCAGTCACCTCAACCTCTCTGACCCCCAGTATCCTCATCTCTACAACAATTTAGAATGGCACCTTCCCATTGCCAAAGTTGGTGTGAGGATGAAATGAGAAAGTGCAATGAATGGGCCCTGGTTCAGTTCAGTTTAGTCCCTCAGTCATGTCCAACTCTTTGCAACCCCATGGACTGCAGCACGCCAGGCTTCCCTGTCCATCACCAACTCCTCGAGCTTGTTCAAACTCATGTCCTTCGAGTTGGTGATGCCATCTAACCATTTCATCCTCTGTCATCCCCTTCTCCTCCTGCCTTCAATCTTTCCCAGCATCAGGGTCTTTTCCAATGAGTCAGTTTTTTGCATCAGGTGGCCAAAGTACTGGAGCTTCAGCTTCAGCATCAATCCTTCCAATGAATATTCAGGGTTGATTTCCTTTAGGATGGACTGGTTTAATCTCCTTGCAGTCAAAGGGACTCTCTGTCAGTTAGGGCCTTCATAAATACTAGCTTTTAAGTGCGAGTGCACACACAAAAATGTTGTATTAAAATTTTCTTTTTCACCCTGTAGTCACAGAATTTATATTTTGAAAATTTCCTTTTCTTTTCTTTTATTGTTCTGAGAGTCACCAAATCACCTGGAGAGGTAGAAAGTATCTGGAGTCTGGTGAAAGTCAACATATTCACTTGGAAAAAAAAATAGACAATCTCTGAAAATTATATATCTTGAAAAGAGAGCCAGGGCCAAGTTGGGAGAGGGCCCAGGCCACAGGCCAGAAGGACTCTAAGTTCTGGCTTTACCACCTGCCTGCTATACAGTTTGGGGTAGTCAGGACTCTTCTCAGTGTCTCAGTTCCTGCATTAACAAGGCGAGAGGGTGCTAAGGGCTCGCACCGATGGGGCACTGTGAGTGCTTCTGAGGAGGGCGTGGGTCCTGGCATGCATGCAGTCGGGACTCTGGGGCAGAACTGCCAGCACCTAACTCCATTTCACAGTGATTCATCAGTTTTTTCTATTTTAGTTACTTCATCTATAAAGTGGGGGTAAGTATTATCAGACCTATGTCAATGGATTATCATACTCATTATAATAAGTAATTAATACATATGAAGCAATTAGTACATAACAAAATGTTTAAAATAGTTCCTGGGTGCTTAGCAACTGTCAGCTGTCCATATATGGATATATTGTCTATTTGGGAGCAAAATATTCCTTTTGGGGAAGTTCTTTTGGGAGGATTCAGGTTAGTCTCAAGTCCTTACAGAGGACACCCCTTATCATTCACTGCTTCTCAGGCTGTTATCTTCCCTTTCTTTCTGTCCTCACTGTTCTCTCATAATTCCATTACTCTTATTGAGAGCTTAATATATGCCAGCAAATCACTTCCACAGCACCGTCACAGTTCATCTTCACCACAGCCCGGTGGAGTGCGCATTTTATCGTCTCCACCTGAAGGTCACGTATCTAGTTAAGTGTAGCGACTGCTCGAGAGCACGTGCGGCACCTCCTTGTTTCACTCTCTCATAAGCCTTCACTGTCTGTACAGTTGCTCGTTCTGCCCCCTACCCACCCAGCCTCAGTTCTTCCCTCTTTTTACACTCTTCTCTGGGTGGTCTGTGCTGCTCTGTCTTGGCTTTGATCCCTTGAGGACAGCACTTATTTCTTCTACTGGACCTATTAGTCTCTGTCTCATCCATGTATGTGTCTTTCTGAGATACTGGGAGTTCCTTGAAAAAAGGGTCCACGACATCTTCTTAATCCTATAGTTTTATGTCAGACACAGAATGGCAATTATTTGTTTAATGGAATGAAATATGCATGTGTGGTACTTTGCTCCAGCAATCATGATAGAACACTGCAGACTGGGTTGCCTAAACAACAGTTTATTTTCCCACACTTCTGGAGGCTGGAAGCTCAAGATCAGCTGTCAGCAGGTTTGGTGTCCTCCGAGGCTTTTCTCCTTGGCTTGCAGACGGCCACCTTCTTCCTGTGCCCCACATGCCCTTGCACGCACCCTTGGCATCACTCTGTGCGTCTAATTTCCTCTCCTTATAAGGACAGCAGTCACATTGGATTAAGGCCCACCCTAATGGCCTCATTTAAAGGCCTATTTCTGAATATAATCACATCCTGAGGTCCTGGGGGATTGGGCTTGAACATTTGAAATTTAGGGGAGAATGATTCAACCCACAACAGTATATATCTTTAAAATAACACACATTAGTACTGAGTGTGAAATGCTGATCAAAAATTTAGAATTTCTATAAATGTGATTTCATATAAATGTATGATCCATATATGAGGAATGCATTGAGAATATCACATACAATATGTGGAGATAACCTCAATGAATCCCCTGTATAAGAAGATTTAATGAAAATTCAGAATTTACTAGGCTGATTATAGAATTTTCCAGGTATCTAACAGGTAGGCTAACGATAGCTATATGGTCTGCCTGCCTAATCACAGCCCACTGGAAATTTTTAAGTATTGCTCTTACAGGATTAGTTGGCAGGTGTATCATAGATCAATAAGGCCTAACTGCCCACCCAGCTCTACTCCCTCCCTCCAGGTGTCACATCAGCAGGTGTGAATCAGATTAGTAATTTGTGATGGAAACTGAATGCAATCAATCACACAATTTTGAGCTGTTCACATTTAATTCCATTAAATTATATCACAAAACTAGTCCATATGAAGTACTGAAAATAAGATGGGAGTAAACGTGCATAAAGGCCTCTCACTGGGAAAATACAGTTACGAGAGAGGGCTATAAGAGTATGGTGGTTTGATTCCTCCAGGCCTGGGTATGAATCCTACTAAGTGACTCTGTCACTTAGCAGTTGTATGACTTTTTTCAAGTTTCTTAACAACTTATTGACCAGAAAGGTATTAATACATCTTTTGTTACTTGAATGTTATTGAGCAGAGTGTTTCAATATTCTCTTACATAACAAATCGCTGGCCATAGGGGTTAATTCCTGCAAAAATTCCCTGGTCAGTAATGTGTTAACTGGATGAATGCTCAGTTTCCTCACCTGAAAAGTGAGAGTAATAATGGTCACTGCATATATTTGTTGTGAGAATTAAATAAGATGATGAAAGAAAAAAACAATTGTCTGGTATGTGAAAAGCATGAAAGCAAGAACATTATCTCTTTTCTTCACTGCTGTATCCCTCGTGTTTACAACAAGGCTGGAAAATGGAAGTGCTATCTTTTAATAAATAAATCTTTATTTGAGTAAATGAGTAACTGAATGAATTAACAACAAAAGAAAGAACTCCTACAGAACAATAGTGATATTTTCCGTGGATGAAAGCAGTGGTTCTCGAATTTGGTTGCACTTTATACACTTAGAGAACTTTTAAAAAATACTGATGCCAGGGCCTCATGCCCAGAGAACTCGACTTACTGGTTTGTATTTTTGTCTCTAGCATTGGGTTTTTAAAAAAATAACATTTATTTTCTCCTAACATACTATTTAATCAGTGAAAGTGTGAAAGTGTTAGTCTCTCAGTCATGTCTGACTCTTCACTACCTCACAGAATGTAACCTGCCAGGCTTATCTATCCATGGGATTCTCCAGGAAAGAATACTGGAGTGGGTAGCCATTCCCTTCTCCAGGGAATCTTCTTGACTAAGGGATCATACCTAGGTCTCCTGCATTGCAGGTGGATTCTTTCATGTCTGAGCCACCAGGGAAGCCCCATTCAATCAGTACATATACTGTTTAATCTTTTGTATATGTAATATACTAAATGAAAGAATAAATTATTATATTTATTTGTTATAGTTTACCATCTTCTTCTAGCACATAAGTTTCATGGTGTAGAAATTTTTTATGTTTGACATCTTGCCATATTCAAAGTGCCTAGAACATATTTGACACGTAGTAGATACTTACTAGGGCTTCCTCCCCGGTAGCTCAGCTGGTAGAGAATTTGCCTGCAATGCAGGAGACCTGGGTTTTATCCCTGAGCTGGGATGATCCCCTGGAGGCCAGTACGGCAACACACTCTAGTATTCTTGCCTGGAGAAGTCCATGGACAGAGAAGCCTGGTAACAAACAATGAATAACCATGGTATATTATCCAAATAATTTGGAGGTAAGTGAAGAATTGATGCTTTCTTACACTCGTGGTGAATTCATGTTAATGTTTGGCAAAAGCAATACAGTAATGTAAAGTAAACTAAAGTTAAAATAAAAATTAAAAAAAAAAATAAACTGTGGTATTTGAGAAGACTCTTGAGAGTCCCTTGGCCTGCAAAGGGATCAAACCAGTCAATTCTAAAGGAAATCAATCCTGAATATTCATTGGAAGGACTGATGCTGAAGTTGACGCTCCAAAACTTTGGCTACCTGATGCAAAGAACTGACTCCTTGGAAAAAATCCTGATGCTGGGAAAGATTGAAGGCAGGAGGAGAAGGGGTCAACAGAGGATGAGATGGTTGGATGGAATCACCAACTCGATGGACATTAGTTTGAGCATTCTCTGGGGGTTGGTGATGGACAGGGAAGCCTGGCGTGCTGCAGTCTATGGGGTCGCAAAGAGTCGGACAAGACTGAGCAACTAAACTGAACTGAAGTGAAATTATTTCCTTTTCAAGTGACAGATTTTACTGCTCTGGAAGAGACATAAGTTCAGTCGGTTGGCGGTAGAAGGAGGGTTGGAGGGGCTACACCAGAGCTGGTCGATGATGGAGAAGGGATTCCATACCTTCTGGGATGAGTTCACGGCAGAGGTTAAGCAATGGAAATCCCAGAGAAGTCTTGGGGAGGATGAAGAGGAGGTGTCCTTGGGTGAAGCCTGAGAAAACAAAAAGCTTCTTGGACCCCTGCACCAATTGGGTCCCTAGTAGGTTAAAAATGACTAACGTATACTTAAAGAAGAGTTGACAGCCCGCAACATCAAGCTTACTCATCTCTGGAGTAATGCAGAAGGTAGAGAAAGCAATTGTGTCCTTAAGAGGGGCACAGCCACCTCTGTACCTGAGAGGCCTTGACATCCAGATAAGAAGGGTGCAGATGACCTTTATGGCCCTGGTGCCCAGAGATGAGGGGGAAGCCTGCAGTTGCAGTGTGGTTAGTGCTCATAAAATAAAAACATCTGGCCAGAGGTGTTAGTAGTAGACACAGCATATGACCAAAGAAGAAGAAGATGGGGAAAAGATGCTGTCTGCCAATGACACATAGTGGCCACCTGAGTGTCCATGATTGAAATAATCTCTGGGCCAAAAAAAAAAAAGAGTTAAAAGGGGAAGATGAATACACAGAATAGACTGAATTTCCTTGAAACTGACTAGACAAAATTTTCTGCTTCGGGTGAAATTGAAGTTTGAAAGCTAAGGTAGGTTGAGTTATAGGGAAACAATTTTCTCAATGTTTTGTTTTTGTACATCTGAGCTTGTACCCATACAATCTGTCTTTTAACATTTTATCATTATTGCGTATTTGATTCATGTTTGTGTCAGGCTCTGTGGCTGTACATCAGGTACAGTCTTCACAACCTCATCACCAGGAGAACACCCCCATGACTTACACAGATGCCAAGCTGATATGTGGTCCAAGTAAAAATTCCTGCCAATGTCTGGGCTTCTTGGGTCTTAGAGCTTGCTCCTGGATGTAGTAGCTTCCAGACAGCAGCTTGTTTGGGGGTCTCTGTGTTGTGTCTCAATTTCTTAATTTACTGTCTGATTGATTTTTGTGTCTATCATTTCCTCAAACTCCAGAATGGCTTGGGTGGCTACAGACAGATTCAGAGAACTGGACTGGAGCCCAGAGATGATTCCAGAAGGATAGTGAGCTTATCTTTTGTGCAAACATAAATCTGACCTGAAAACCTCTTGGTTGTTCCAAGCTTCAACTCTTTAGACTGGCAGTTAAGAACATATACACACCAATCTCCAGACATTCCCTCAAGTACACATGAGATCCTTTCATTTTTCTCTGAGCACCAGACCTTTTCATCTGTCAGTTGTCTTTTACATCTGTTCCTTTTATTGCCCGAAAACTCCTTACTTCATCTTCCCCTCTCATTCACCTTTCAAGTGCCAGGTCTAACGTCGCCTCCTTTTTTGAGAACTTTGCTAAACTGCTTGGCAGTTAATGACTCACTCTTTTGGGCTTCCACAAATTTGGTATATATTTTCTCTAAAGCATTTTTCATATTGTTCTCTAATTATTTATGTCTGTAATTTTTTTCCCATTAGACTGTGAGTTATTCATGCAGAAAGATTCATTGTGTGTCTAACTTGTTTTGAATTATTCCCAGTGTCTTATGTATTCTCCTGCACAAGCGTGTGCGTGTGCACAAAATTCCTTAGCAATCACATAGCCTTGAAAGTGAAAGTCGCTCAGTCATGTCTTATTCTTTGCAACACTATGGACTATACAGTCCATGGAATTCTCCAGGCCAGAATATTGGAGTGGGTAGCTTTTCCCTTCTACAGGGCATCTTCCCAACTCAGGGATAGAACCCAGGTCTCCCAGATTGCAAGCAGATTCTTTACCAGCTGAGCCACAAGGGAAGCCCAGGAATACTGGAGTGGGTAGCCTATCCCTCCTTCAGCGGATCTTCCCAACCCAGGAATCAAACTGGGGTCTCCTGCATTGAAGGTGGATTCTTTACCAACTGAGCTCTCAGGGAAGCCCAATCACATAGCCTTAGAATCTTTCTATAGATCATGATGCAGTCAGATCTGGTACATTGTGGTCTGTTCTTAGCACAGCCTCATTCCTACGTGAGTCCCATCAGTGAAGCCTAGGTCTCTGAGAACTCAGATGAGTTGCTTCCAAAGTGTGGCTCTCAGTACAACAGCATCACCTGTGAACTTGTTAGAAATGTAGATTATAACAAAGTGGGCATAGAAGGAATGTCCTGCAACATAATGAACATGTAGGACCAGCCCACAGCTAACAGTATATTCAGTGTTGAACTGGAGGTTCTAGCCATAGCATTTAGGCAAAAAAAAAAAAAAAAAAANAAAAAAAAAAAAGGCGGGGGTGGGGGAGAAGTATAAGGCATCTAAATTGAAAAGGAAGAAATAAAATTATCTTTGTTTTCAAATGCTATATTATATATAGAAAACTTAAAGAATCCATAAAAAAACCCGTTGGAACTAATAAACAAATTCAGTAAAGTGGCAGGATACAAAGTTGATATGTAAAAATCAGGTGCATTTCTATATGCTAACAACAGCAAAGTATCTGACAAAGAAATAAAGAAAATAAACCCATTCACAATCACATCAAAACAGTAAAATACTTAGGAATAAATTTAACCAAGATAGTGAAAGATTTGTACCCTAAAAACTATAGGACATTGATGAAAGAAATCGAAGGAGACATAAGTGAAAAGATATCACATACTCGTGGACTGAAATAATATTTTTAAATGTCCACAATACCCAAAGCAATCTAAGATTAAATGTAATCCTGTGAATTGGAATAAAAAAATATCAGTTTTTTGGGGGAATAAAATTGGAATAAAAATATGACAGTTTTTATAGAAATAGAAAAAATTCTAAAATTTGTATGGAACCACAAAAGATCCCACATAGCCAAAGCAATATTGAGAACAAAGCTGAATGTATTACATGTCCTGATTTTAAATTATTTGTTGCTATTCAGTTGTTAAGTTTGTCCAGCTCTTTGTGACCCCATGGATTGCAGCTCACCAGGCTTCCCTGTCCTTCATGTCTCCTGGAGTTTACTCAAACTTATGTCCATTGAGTCGATGATGCTATCCAACCATCTCATCCTCTGCCGCCCTCTTCTCCTCGTGCCCTCAATCTTTCCCAGCATCAGGGTCTTTTTCAATGAGTCAGCTCTTCGCATCAGATGGCCAAAGTATTGAAGCTTCAGCTTCAGCAGTCATACTTCCAAAGAATATTTATGGTTTATTTCTTTTTGGATTGACTGGTTTGATCTCCTTGCTGTCCAAGGGACTCTCAAGAGTTTTCTCCAGCACCACAGCTTGAAAACATCAGTTCTTTGCTTTCAGACTTCTTTACGGTCCAACTCTCACATCCATACATGACTACTGGAAAAACCATAACTTTGACTAGATGGACCTTTGTTGACTAAGTGATGTGTCTGCTTTTGAACATGCTGCCTAGGTTTGTTATAGCTTTCCTTTCAAGGAGCAAGTGTCTTTTAATTCCATAGCTGCAGTCACCATCCACAGTGATTTTGTAGCCTCTCAAAATAAAATTTGTCACTGCTTCCATTCTTTCTCCTTCTAATTGCTATGAAAGATCAAGACCATCCCTATGGAAAAGAAATGCAAAAAAACCAAAATGGCTGTCTGAGGAGGCCTTACAAATAGCTGTGAAAAGAAGAGTAGCAAAAAGCAAAGGAGAAAAGGAAAGATATAAGCATCTGAATGCAGAGTTCCAAAGAAGAGCAAGAAGAGAAAAGAAAGATTTCTTCAGCGATCATTGCAAAGAAATAGAGGAAAACAACAGAATGGGAAAGACTAGAGATCTCTTCATGAAAATTAGAGATCCCGAGGGAACATTTCATGCAAAGATGGGCTCGATAAAGGACAGAAATGGTCTGGACCTAACAGAAGCAGAAGATATTAAGAAGAGGTGGCAAGAATACACAGAAGAACTATGAAAAAAAGATCTTCAAGAAGATAATCACATGGTGTGATCACTCACCTAGAGCCAGACATCCTGGAATGTGAAGTCAAGTGGGCCTTAGAAAGCATCACTATGAACAAAGCTAGTGGAGGTGATGGAATTCCAGTGGAGCTCTTTCAAATCCTGAAAGATGATGCTGT
>SJYQ01001996.1:148396-175038 GCA_006410935.1 Redunca redunca
TATTACTATTAATATGTGACTAATTTATTAAAATATTTGATAGTTAAATTTCAATATAAATTTTTTTCCTTTGTAATACCATGGATTTAATTTTATGTCTTGAAAAAATTATTCTAAAAAGGAATTCAGGCTTCATCAGACTGCTAAGAAGGCCCATGGCATTGTCTGTGCCAGGAGAGAGTGCAGTGCGAAGTCCTCCAAAGAACCAGCTAAGACTCACAACAAAAAGAGCCAGCATCCTGTTCCCCTCTAGGGAATGTTCTCTAGGTATGAAGTCTGGTGTCTGCAAGCCCAGTATCACCAAAATAGTCAAGCCATCCTAATGCAATTTTGTTGTAGTTAGGATTTCCAGCCCACAAGAGGTGGATCTTCAATTTATCAGTTGCATGAAGCCCTCCTGGGCTACTCTATCTGAAATTTCAAGAATTCTACTTCCATACATACTTTCTAACCTCCATTCTGCCTAATTCTAGCCACTATATATCATACTATATATTTTGGCTACCGTGATTGTTGTCACTGGATTGTAAGCTTCTTGAAGGCAGGGAACTTTGTGTTTTATTAAAGCTGTGTCTTCCAGAATAAATGTGCCTAGAATGATGCTTGGAACAGAGATAGTAAGTAGACATTGCTTGAACCAGTGGATGCATCCTGATGTCTTTATTTTGAAATATGTTGTATTCTGTAGGGGACATAGGCATCACTTGTATTTCTTCCTAATATCATCCTGCTGTGTTTAACAGGTTGGATGACCAGGTGAGTGCTTTTGTTGTTTTCAGTGACCTCAAATTCCTTTACTGGATTGAACAGCTGGCTTGAATCACAGGCCCTTGGGCTGAAGCCTTACTCCTTAATTTCTCTAGTCAAGATAGACAAATACAGAGCATCTGGGTGACCAGTCCTGCACTCATAGCAGACATAACGAATTGATTACAATGTTCATTTGCTGGAGTCAGGGTTGTTTTCACAGTCTTTTCTAACCTAGTGGTCAGGAATGATTGTTCTTTGGGAATTGACCACAGATTTTACATTTTGGCCTTATCTTGAGCTAAATCCTATTTCTTGTACCCTTCAGCTGTTGTCTGGGATCCTGCTCCAGTTTAAACTCACTCTTAGAATCTTGATGCCTTCTTGTACCACTCGCCACAGCCCATATCTCCCTCACCAGGACCAATTCATTCATCCAACAGACCCTGCTCTTGGTAATTTGGTGTAGCAATGAACAATATACACAAAATTTCCTGCCCTTGTGCTTACATTCTTGAGTGGGGAGAGAAGCTTTAAATCATAAACACAACATAATTAAATTATGTAGTATTTTAGAACATTAAAATGCAAAGTATTTCAGTTATACATATATATATTCTTTTTTATTTTTCATTATAGGTTATTATAAGATATTGAATATAGTTTTCTGTACTTTACAGTAGGACTTTGTTGTTTATCTATTTTATATGTTAATATAATTCTGTGCATCTGTTAATCCCAAATTCCTCATTTATTCCTCCCCTTGCTCTTCCCCTTTAGTAACTGTAAGTCTCTTTTCTATATCTGTGATTCTATTTCTGTTTTGTAAATAGGCCCATTTGTATCTTTTAGATTTCACAGTAAATTAATTTTTTTTAAGTGAGGATGAAATAAAGTCACGCGGAAAAAAAAATCCTATGGATAAAACCTAGAGCAGGATTTAGAGTGATCTTAGAATTTTCTTTCCCCAGAAGGGGGTCAGCTGGACAGTTTTGTTTGATTGGCCCTGCCCCTGTGTGGCCCTGTTTTCTTTGTTTTAGTTGCCGACTGCTTGGAGAAGGCAATGGCACCCCACTCCAGTGCTCTTGCCTGGAAAATCCCATGGATGGAGGAGCCTGGTGGGCTGCAGTCCATGGGGTTGCTAACAGTCAGACAGCTGAGTGACTTCACTTTGACTTTTCACTTTCATGCACTGGAGAAGGAAATGGCAACCCACTCCAGTGTTCTTGCCTGGAGAATCCCAGGGACAGGGGAGCCTGGTGGGCTGCCGTCTGTGGGGTTGCACAGAGTTGGACACGACTGAAGCGACTTAGCAGCAGTGCTCAAACCTGGCTTGGTGGGGAGACAAGTTTGTGGCAGCTGTGACACACACTGTAGATGTTCCAAGGAGAGGTAGGGCAGAGCGGGTCCGGGCTAAGCACTGCTGTGGGGAGCTCAGAGTAGCTTCTGATGGAAGTGAAGTGAAGTGAAGTGAAGTGAAGTTGCTCAGTCGTGTCCGACTCTTTGAGACCCCATGGACAGTAGCTTACCAGGTTCCACTGTCCATGGGATTTTCCAGGCAAGAATACTGGAGTGGGCTGCCATTTCCTTCTCCAAGGGATCTTCCCAACCCAGGGATCGAACCTGTGTCTCCTGCATTGCAGACAGACACTTTACCGTCTGAGCCACCAGGGAAACCTTCTGACGGATAACTATACATATGAAAGGGAAGTAGAAGTGAAGCTGAAAACATGCTAAAGACAAACTTCACTTTTACAATAGTTTCTCCAGGGCTAGCTCCTGCAAAATCTGTTAAAAAATCAAAATCTAACAAACCTTCATTCTTTTTCATCCTTCCCACTGAAATGAGCTTCCTACCTCGAGGCTATCCAAATTAGAATTAATTAAAATTAAAGGTTCATTTCCTCAGTCTTGCTAATCACATGTGCTAGTGGCTACAATACTGGACAGTGAAGGTACAGAACACGTTCATCATCACAGAAAGTTCTGAAGAACAGCATTGCTGTAGCCTGAATAGGAATGGGTCCAGAGCTGAGTGAGTAACTAAACACAAGAGGCTTGAAGGCCTGAGGTTAATGAGAGGTGGGTTCAGAACCAGGGTTGAGCTTCAGGATGAGAAGCAACCAGGGGCCTGAAAATGAGTCCTGTACCAAAGAAACCAAATCAGGTCAACCAGTGGGCTCTCAGAGTAACAGTGATGAGTCCAAGTAGAAATGAGCTGGAGTAGAATCCAGCTGGCCTGCATCCAAGGGTGCTGTGTGAGGCCTGTGGGGAATACATGCGCGGACACTCCCAGGCTTGTTTCTCAGTACTCCTCCCTTCCCAAGAGCTGAATCTTCTCACATCTCCTCTGTCCTTGCCTTCCTCCTTTTAAGCCTCTAGCCAGCCAAGCCAAACACATTGGAATGGTCTTTGACTCTTTGTGAACTCTTGACCCCTGTTCCCCTCCTCACACAACCCGTCTGCTTCCTTCGTCCCACCCCTGTTGCTTACACCTGGGTTCACACTGTTTTTTGTTTTTCTTTCCCTTGGACGAATATTCACGCCTCTCAGATCATATTATGAGCACTAAACTTTTCCCTTTCCAGTCTTTTCTGATTGTTGTTGTTCAGTTGCAAAGTCTTGTCTGACTCTTTGTGACTCCATGTACTGCAGCACGCCAGGCTCCTCTATCGTCTGCTATCTCCCAGTGTTTGCTCAAATTCATGTCCATTCAGTTGGTAATGCTATCTAACCATCTTATCCTCTGCTGCCCTCTTCTCCTTTTTGCCTTCAATATTTCCCAGCATCAGGGTCTTTCCCAATGAGTCAGCTCTTCACATGAAGTGGTCAAAGTCTTTGAGCTTCAGCTTCAGTCATCAGTCCTTCCAATGAATATTCAGGGCTGATTTCCTTTAAGATTGACTGGTTTGATCTCCTTGCAGTCCAAGGAACTCTCAAGAATCTTCTCCAGTACCACAATTCAAAAGTATCAATTCTTCTGCAGCTCAGCATTCTTTGTGGTACAACTTTCACATCCATACACGACTACTGGAAAAACCATAGCTTTGACTATATGAACCTTTGTTGGCAAAGTGATGTCTCTGCTTTTTACTACACTGTCTAGGTTTGTCAGAGCTTTCCTTCCAAGGAGCAAATGTTTATTAATTTCATGGCTGCAGTCACCATCTGCAGTGATTTTGGAGCCCAGGAAAATAAAGTCTGACACTGTTTCCGCTGTTTCCCCATCTATTTGCCATGAAGTGATGGGATCAGATGTCATGATCTTAGTTTTTTAATGTTGAGTTTTAAGTCAGCTTTTTCACTCTCCTCTTTGACCTTCATTAAGAGGCTCTTTAGTTCCTATTCACCTTCTGCCATTAGAGTGGTTATCATCTACATAGCTGAGGTTAATATTTCTCCTGGCAATCTTGATTCCAGCTTGTGATTCATCTATCCTGGCATTTTGCATGATGTACTCCACATATAAGTTAAATAAGTAGAATGACAATATACAGCCTTCTCATATTCCTTTATCAATTTTGAACCAGTCAGTTGTTCCCAGTTCTAACTTTTGCTTCTTGACCTGCATACAGGTTTGTCAGGAGACAAGTTAGGTGGTCTGGTATTCCCATCTCTTTAAGAATTTTCCACAGTTTGTTGTGGTCCATATAGCCAAAGGCTTTAGTGTAGTCAATGAGGCAGAAGTAGATATTTTTGTGGAATTCCCTTGCTTTCTCCATGACCAACAAATATTGGCAATTTGATCTCTGGTTCCTTTGTCTCTTTGAAACCCAACTTGTACATCTGGAAGTTCTTGGTTCATGTACTGCTGAAGCCTAGCTTGAAGGATTTTGAACATAATCTTGCTAGCATGTGAAATGAGTGCAATTGTATGGTAGTTTGAACATTTTTTGGCATTGCCCTTCTTTGGGATTGGAATGAAAGCTGACTTCTTCCAGTATGTGGCCACTGCTGAGTTTTCCAAATTTGCTGATGCATTGAGTGTAGCATTTTAACAGCATCATCTTTTAGAAGTTGAAATAGCTCAGCTGGAATTCTGTTGCCTCCACTAGCTGTGTTCATAGTAGTAATGCTTCGTAAGGCCCATTTGACTTCATACTCCAGTATGTCTGGTTCTGAGTGACCACACCATCATGGTTATCCTAGTCATTAAGACCTTTCTTGTGTAGTTCTTCTGTGTATTTCTGATGCACCTGTATAAAACCAGACTTCTTAGGCCATAACTCTGATCCTTATCTGCTGGACCCCTGACTTCAGTGGCCTCTGCTGCCTCCAGAACCAAGTCTCCCATCTTGCCCTGGCATTGAAACATTCTNTCAGTGGCCTCTCCAGAACCAAGTCTCCCATCTTGCCCTGGCATTGAAACATTCTGTGAAATGCTCTATCTTTTCAATGTTATCTTTTCTTACAAGTTTATGTCCTATTCTAAACAGTCAAATTGGATTAGTTTTGATTCTTAAATCTATTTCTTGCCTTGATATACTCATACTGTTCCTTCCACCTGGGACACCTTTCCCACCCTTTCAACTTCACCTTGCATAAATATCCCAACCTTGCTAAAAGGCTCAAGTTAAATTTCTCCCCTATCAAATCTCTTCCTACTTTCCTCCTAAATTAAATGTTCTCCACCTATTTTTCCAGATTCACTCTCCACCTTTGTTCACTGTGATGGGTGCCTGGAGGGCTAGTCTATATGGATTGTGTCATTTACCCTCTGGTTTCTAATTGAGTTTGGCCAATTGTACAGTATCAGAGAGAAGGAGAGAGAGAACAGTCAGGGTATTATTGCCCTGATGCCCTTCTTGTTTAGCTACAGGTGGCAAAGGTTGCACTCTGCACTGAAGGCTGCTGCTCTTGACTGCTTTTGCCCTTTCAGACACTCTGAGGTCTAGAGATGATAATGTGTGTGTGTGTGCTCAGTTGTGTCTGACTCTTTGCAACCCCATGGACTATAGCCCACCAGGCTCCTCTGTCCGTGGAAATTTCCAGGCAAGAGTACTGGAGTGGGTTGCCATTTCCTACTCCTCGGGATCTTCCGGACCCAGGGATCAAATCTGTTTCTCTGGCCTCTCCTTCATTGGCAGGTGAATTCTATACCCCTGAGCCACCTGGGAAGTCCCCTCCTGCATTGGTAGCAGTCTGCTTTTGCTAAGCCTGCAGTGCTTTGCCAGTTTTGCTTGTTTCTATTAATTTTCCCCATAGCTTTGTAAGTAGTTATTTCATGAAATGCTCCTCAATTATTCCTTTTGGATGTTCTATCCATTTACTACCAAATGTCCTGACTGGTGTACCCCAAACTAGATACAGTTACTCTCTCCTTTAAAGCCCTTCTTTCTTAAGGTACTCTCTGTAGTCATCAGTTTCCCTGTTAGACTAAATGCCCATCTTGAGCACTTGTCTTCTATCAATCACTATTCTGGATTCTGGGAAGAGAGTGATGAGTAATGTAGATCTGCCCTCGCCACCTTAAACCAGAGTGATAGAACTAATACTTAATAAGTGGTCACCACATGCCAGCACTTTTAAAAGTTCTTTACATGTAGCAAATCCCTTCATCCACACAAGTACCTTGTGGTATATTTTACAAATGAGAAAATAGAACCTCAAAACATTAAGTAATTTGCCTAAGGTCACACAGCCAGGAAGTAGCAAAACTTGAATTTTAATCCAAGTGGTCTGACTCCAAAGCTTATATTAATACTCTTAATGGCATCACTATATTGTCTCTTAACTATTAATAGCTTAGTGTCCTCTGCGATGACTAGCACGTAGCTGACACTCAGCCCATTTGTTGAGCTGATTTGGGTATATGGTCACATTAGGAATGGAAGGAACCAAAGGGATTATGCCTTCTATAGGTTCAAAAAACTGTTGATTTCAGTAGTTTGCAAGAATAATTTGATTTTCTTTATTTTGTATCATGTTTATCTGCATTAGCAGATGGTAAGAAATAGATCCTCTTCCCCATTTAAACAAAGTAAATCGCTGCTTACATGACTGGATCTTCATCACAGACAGAATTGTGTGTTTTAACCTTGGGCAAGAGGCTGCCTGTCTTGTGACATAGCAATACTCAAGGGATAGTGTTTGCAGCAAATGTTTAGTTACAACAGAATAGCACCCAACTTGTAATCATTAAGAGCAACCCATGTAAGAGTTCGCCACAGCTGCGACTTCTTCCACTGGTGAATCATTCTGTTTGAAATATAATGTACTCAAAAAGCAGCAAAAACTGTACTTAGAAATCACTGTAATGGCTTTCGTGAAAGCTATTGCTAATTTAGGGCCCAATTAAAACTAGAAATCCAATTATTGCTGAATAACATAATTGCAAGAAAGTAACTTGAATTGCATGTATGTCAGTAATTAAGGAGGAAGCTTTAATGAGAGAATCTGTCTGAACCATTACAAGGAGGGGCCAAAGAGCCTGAAGATCCACTTCCTTTCTCCTTCAGGGTGGGTCACAGCAAGAAATGCCCCAGGTTTTGGGTGCAGGCAGTCAGCTCTGAATCCTGTATACATTCTGTGCTTTTACAGCCTAGCTCTTGAAATCCTGGTAGGATAAATGCAGGATTTATGAGCAGCTTAATCTGAATCTGAGTCGACATCCAATGACTGTCAAATACATTGTTAGCTCTGAAAAAATAAGTATCAGGAGGTGCTATATGGCAGGTACTCAAGCTACCATAGAAAGCAGTTGGCAGTACAAGCGTCAAATGCACTACCTTTACAGTTCAAAGTCAGATTTTGACCTTGTGGTTAATTTTGCTACACTGATTCTGTTGTTTGCAATGGAGTGGCAGGTTTCTGGGGACAGAGGCCTCACTTACCAGATTGGGGCTCAGCTCCAGGCCCACTGGCCGTGAAGAGCATAAACTACAGAAGCAAGGCCAAGTATAAGAGTAGTAGTAATAAGAGGCACCATTTCTTGAGGTCCTTTGTGCCAGGTGTTTTAATTGCCTTATCTAGTTTAATTAAAAACATTCTTTTTTAACCTGTTCGTATTCATTTGGCTCATGCTGGGACCATGACGGATGGCAAAGTGCGCCCTGTGAATGAAATACCAGAACCTCCAAAGAAAAAGCAAGAAATCCTATTCTCTCAGCACTGAATCTATAAAGGACCGTCTTACTCAGCAATAAATAAGGGGCGACAGAGGGAAAAGTCAATTTGCCTCAGGAGGAATAAAATAAAATCCTGATCAAGTCCAAAGACAGTGTCCCGTCACCTGTGTGTGTCCACCTTTGATCCCTGTCCTGGTGTCTGTGTCTCCCCTTTGGCGTGGGCTTGCGTGCACTCAGCCTCGTGCTGTCCTTGCAGTCTCCTCCCCAGCCTGATGAGCGCTGCTGGCAGCAGGCTGGGCCCTTCCTGTCCCAGTTCTCGGCTCAGGTCTGAACTTTCGGGTAGATTTGTTTTAATAGTTTGCGACCAAGAGGAAATCAGAGATGAAGTCTGAGCATGTCTGGGCTTTTCTCCACTCTCAGAAATTGGAGAATAGCCCCTGGAAGGCAGGGGTTAATGTCCACAGCCTGGTTCGGCCTCTCCTCCTCAGGGCAGGTAAGAAGCTGAGAAGGAAAAAACTAGGACAATACTATGGTGGGTGGGAGGGCAGGAGGGAGAAACAGGGGAGCCAATTGGGGGATACTTCAAAAGGCCTCCCACACATCTCCCCTTCCATAAGGAGCCCAGACTCAGTTTTCAGGAGTAGGGTAAATCTCAGAGTTCAGCTCTGGCCTAAAAAGCCTGGAAGCAGCAAGATGGCATAATTAGAGTGGGGCCTAGATCTCTAGGCTCAAGGAGAGGCTTAGAGTTAGATGGTTAATGAACTTCACAGACTGCTCTGCTTGGAGTTACATGAAATGGTTTTCCATGTTACAGAAGTTTCATGCAATGTGGACCTTCCCCTTTGCTTGAAAACTTCTGGAACTTTCTATCTACCTCCAGATTCTGGGGCCTCAGGGAATGTTCTTGGCTGTGGTCTTCAGCAAGAGAAAATAAACTTGAGAGGTTTATGTCAAGGAGCCCTTGAGAAAGGTCCCAGCTACTACAGACTACTAATGCTTTTACAAACAAAACTCAAAAGGACCTCAATCCCTTGTGACGGAAACTTTGATAGAATCTTGTTCCAAAGACACTCTGTTATGCCTGCTCCTTAGTTGTGAATCACTAGTTTCTATACATTTTATTAAGCTTTTGCTCCTGTAGTTGGCTTTTGAAACCAACAGACCTTCCCTTTTACTTTCCAAATATGAAAAATAACAAAGGTAAATGTTTCTTTTAAAAAGTATCTATGCCAGGAATTTCCTGATGGTCTACTACTGGGCGTATACCCTGAGGAAACCATAACTGAAAAAGACACAAGTACCCCAATGTTCACTGCTACACTATTTACAATAACTAGAACACGGAAGCAACCTAGATGTCCAGACAGTTTTGGCACATAAATACAATGGAATTTTACTCAGCCATAAAAAAGAACACATTTGAGTCAGTTCTAATGAGGTGGATGAACCTACAGCCTATCATACAGAGTGAAATAATTCAGAAAGAGAAGAACAAATATTGTATATTAATGCATATGTGTGGAGCCTAGAAAGATAGTACTGATGAACATATCTGCAAGGCAGCAATGGAGACATAGACATAGACAACAGACTTGTGGACACAGTGGGGCAAGGAGAGGGTGGGACGAATTAAGAGAGTAGCATACACATCACAAAATGTAAAATAGATAGCCAGTAGGAATTTGCTGTATGACACAGGAGATCAAGCCTGGTGCTCTGTGACAACCTAGAGGGGTGGGATGGGGTGGAAGGTGGGAAAGAGGTTAAGAGGGAGGGGACATATGTATACCTATAGCTGATTCATGCTGATGTGTGGCAGAAACCAACACAATATTGTGAAGCAATTATTCTTCAATTAAAACTAAATAAATTAAAAATAAATAAATATAAGTACCTATGCCAAGAATTCTCTGACAGTCCAGTGGGTTAGACTCTCCTGCTTCCACTGCAGGGGACCTGGATTCAATCCCTGGTCAGGGAACTAAGATCCTAAAAACTGTGCATGTGACCCCCCCAACTCCAAAAAAAAAGTTTAAAAAAAAGTACTATACCCCTTCCCCCAAATGAAGGCTCACCCAGACAAGCAGGTATGAACCAGGGTGGGCTCAAATCTTGACCACTGAATTTTATGATTATTGCAAAGCCCCAACTAAGACCTTGCTGCCACTTCAGACTGGAGAGAATAGAATGGTTTCCAAGAGATCAAACTGAACTAGCTGTGGGTTTATCCCAACTTATTTCACACAAAAGACGAGTGTAAGAAAGGGCATTAATATACAAAAGCACTCCTGGTTGTTTAGACCCTAGACTTGGGTCTCATCCTTGTGGTAAGTCTTTTGCAAAGGTTTTCTTATTTCATAACTTTACACTTAGCCCCAGGGCACAAACACTGGGGCATCTTCCACGTAACAGCCAACCTGGGCTCTACATGCAGTGACGTGCGGTCAAGACAGCCTGATGCCACAGCTCTAGCCAAATAAACACCAACTGCCTGGTACAAACTAAAAACAGAAGAAAAAGGCACTTTTTTATCCAGCTATGAGGAAGGAATGGAGTTTCCACTGTGTGTCTCCACTCCCCCAGTGGTCCCCTGTACGCCAGACTCCCCAAATTTCCCACAGTCTCCAGCAGCACAGTGTTTCAAGGACTTGCTCCGTGGGTCCTAAGCAGGAGGCTGGGCCATGCTCAAGAGACTCAAACTCTGTTTGTTGCTCTATTTCTGGGAGGGGATGGGCTGCACAGTTAAGGATGAAGATAGCTGGTAAAGGGATGACCATGTGATAAGCATATGGTCTGGGATGAACCTGGCCCAACTAGCTCATGTTTTAACCATGGAGCCCATCAGAATACGGAAGGTGAAGTGTGACAGACCTCCTGAAAGCAAGTGGTGTGCACCCTTGCCGTGGTGTCCGTGGAGGAACTCCTCCAAGGTCGTCATCAGATAAGCAAGGTCCCAGGATGCTCATCCTTAGCTTGCTGACCATGCTTTCCCACTGCTGCAGCCACCACAAAACAGGGAGTGGGGTGTGGGGCTGACGGCGGAGAAAGGCGAGGTCTCCACACCTCACATCCTCCCCCTGTGGTGGGTCTCACGTGGGGCTTGGGGAAGCCCTAGGAAGACAAGGTTTGTGGCAGCCCCAGAATTTTTCTTCTGGCAGCCAACAGCTGGCCACACTGCAAATTTCAAGGTTATAGGGGAGGTCTATGATACTAATGCGGGACAGCAGCAGACGACCCTTGCTCGTGGATGGAGATAAGTTGGTAACATCAGGAAGGACATCTCTGGAAGCAGACACCCAAGGGGCTCCAGAAGACCTTGTACTCTCCTGCTCTGGGGTCGCTTCGTCATGAGGTCTCTCCCTTGTGTCTTGGGAAGCTTCCTTTCGTGCAGGATGGGGTGGGGTGTGAAGGTCTACGGCTAAGAGGGGAAGAGGAGGGGAGGGCCAGTGCCTTTGGACCCAGCAGAGGTAGACTACCAAAGGCGAACGGTTCAAGAGGAAAGGCCGGTTTCTTGGCACTTGCTGGGACGGGGGTTGGGCGGAGGCAGGAGGTGCTGCTCCCCTCTCCTCCTCTTTTGCATTAAAAACGAAGAAAGTCCACGGTGATGATTGTGAATGGATGGACGTCAAAAGCTGCATCTCCGGCTCAGGCTCAGTTCAGCGGAAGCCCATTGTGGCCAGACATCCAGCCACTGGCGAAGGCCTCCCTACCCTGGTGGGACCCAACGCCCCAGGGCTGCGGGGCCACAGGTGAGGCGCAGGAAGGCCTGGAGCTGCGCGGGTCCTCGTGGCCAAGGAGGCAGCGCTGGGCACACACGCAGGAGGCGAGTCCCTGCCTAGGCGCCCAGATCCGGGGGCTTCATGGAGCTCGTGGAGCTTCACAACCTCCAGGGACACAGCTGCCCACTAGATAACTCTAGAAATAGCTCTAGGAGGAAGGCAACGTCATCATGATTTCCTGAGAACAAACTGGAGCCTGAGCCTTTACAGAAGTCAGCCAAGGTCTTAGATGATGGAGCTGCCACCTGAGCGCCTTGGTCAGGAAGCCGCCTGTTTCCTTGACGAGTGAGCGGGATAAGTGAAGACAGGACCTGCGGGGCTGGTGACTAAGCATCAGTGCTCTTTCCTGAGGTATCTGGAATTTCAGTGAGGATGGGCTTGAAAGTGAAACTTTTTAGTCCCTCAGTCGTGTCCAACTCTTTGTGACCCCATGGACTGTAGCCTGCCAGGCTCTTCTGTTAATGGAATTCTCCAGGCAAGAATACTAGAGTGGGTAGCCATTCCCTTCTCTAGGGGATTTTCCTAACATAGGGATGGAAACTGGGTCTCCTGCACTGCAGGCAGATTCTTTACTTTCTGAACCACCAGGGAAGTCTCAGGATTGGCTTAGACCTGGCTGAGTTGAGTTTTCAGGGAAAGAACCTTAGGCAGAGTCTCTATTGAAGGGCTGGGAAAGTAGGAGCCATTGACCTGTGAATCTCAATCCTAAAATGGGAGTAAAATGTTTACAGTAGTTACTGCTTATCTGTCTACTCCTTTCCAAAGTTTGTTACCCTTCGTCAGCTGTGGTCTGAAAGTATTAAGTGGAACTTGCCAGAAATAAGCAATTCATAAGTTCAAAATTACACGCCCTTCTGAGAAGGGTGATGAAGTCTCACTATGATGCTCTGATCCTTGTCTAGAGTCTCCTACCTGTTAGTTACTGAGTAGAGAACTGGGTTATCAGACCTCAGGGTGCTGTGCTGCAGTTCAAATTGCCTTTATTTTGCTTAATAATGGCCCTGGGGGCAAGAGGAGTGGCATGCCAAAGCCACAAAGTGCTTTCTCTGGGTAGAAAGGTGAAATCTATGCTGACCTGCTAATATCTATGCTCAGAGTGGATCTTTGATCCTGTGAAGATGTGAAGAGGGAAAGGGAAATTCCTGCTGGTTTTGTTGTCAAACGTCAAACTGCAAAAGTTATACCTGTAGTGTGTGATAAGTGCTGAATTAAGATGGAAAAGGTATCACATTTGTAAGATATTTTGAAAAAGAGAGACCACATTCACACAATTCTATTACAGTGTATTGATATAATTGTTTTCGTATAGTTATTGTTAATCTCTCGTTTTGCCTAATTTATGAATTCAACTTTGTATGTAGGAAAAAAAACAACATAGGGTTGTGTACTATTGGTGGTTTCAGACATCCACTGGAGATCTTGGAATGTATCTCCAGCTGATAAGAGGGACTATTGTCTTAATTATAAGTAGGGAAGTTCCTTGATTAGTTTTCTATGCCTGCTGTAAAAAATTACTGACAACTGGGTAGTTTAAAATAACAGAAATTAATTCTCTGATGTTCTGGAGGACAGAAGTCTTAGATCAAACTGTAAGTAGGGCTACCCTCCCTCTGGAGACTCTAGGGAAGAATTCTTCCTTCCCTTTGGTTTCTGGTGGCTGTGGGCATTCCTTGGCTTCTTTGGCTTGTGACTGCATTAATGTCTGTTTCTGTCTTCACATCACCTTCTCTTTTATGTGTTTTCTCTTCTTGCGTCTCTTATGAAGACAGTAGTCATTGGTCTTAGGGCCCACCTGGGTCATCTATTATGGTCTTATTTTAAAATTAGTAATTTAATGACATCTACAAAGACTTTTTCTAAATAAGACCACATTTATAGGTTTTAGGGATTTGGGCATCTATTTGAAGCCCACAGCCCGACCAACTACAATTGTTAAATGCTTTCTGGGAAATCAAAGGTAAAAGACATTTACAAAAGGAAAATTTTGTTCATGTGTAGATGAGATATTTTCTAAAAAGCCTTAATGAAATAGTTTACTGTTGACTCTGAAGCTCAGATTTTACAAGTAATGTTTTTCCTGTAAAATCATAATACTTGTAAAATTCCTTGTAAAGTATATTAATACTTTCAAAGAGGTTCATCAATGCTTCCTCCCAACAATTCTCTCTATCCTTGTGGGAACATGTGTACATTAGGAGATGGAGTCTGTTTCCTTCCCAATGTACCTGGCCGTGGGTTGTTGACCAACAGAATGCTGTGGAGGTGACCTGGACTTCTGAGCCCTGGCCTGAAGGCAACTTTCCCTTTGCCCTTTGTGACTCAGCTGCTTAGTAAAGAAGCTTGGACCAGAGAACTGAAGAATGTGGAAAGAGAGAAAAGGGGTACCCATTCCAGTTACAAGCTTAGATGCACATGAGTGAAGATGTTTTGGACTTTATAGCTGAACTTCTACCTAATGTGGCCACAAGACTGATCCCAGCCAACAACACGTGGAACAGAAGAGCCTTCTGTCTGTACCTAGACAAGGTGCAGAATTGAGAGAAATAACAAATTGTCCTTATCAAGCCTGTAAGTTCTCGTTCAGTTTTGTTGAAGTAGATGACACAAACAATGCAGCATATTGTGTCATTCAGAATTGTAAAAAACTGTTACATGAGCTAAGGAAGATGACAGTAGACACTGTGTGAGCAAAAAAATGTTTTGATACTGGAAATGGAAGCTTTTGGTGATTTGCTTTGGATCTTGTTTAGAATCTGCCAAGGAGATATGCACAAGTCACAGAGAACAGGAAGATGGGTGGAAGCACCTGTCTTGTGGGTGCACCACCTCTTGTGCTTGCATTTGGGAAATCTAGCTTGGGAGAAGGAAATGGCAACCCACTCCAGTGTTCTTGCCTGGAGAATCCCAGGGACGGGGGAGCCTGGTGGGCTGCCGTCTATGGGGTCGCACAGAGTTGGACACAACTGAAGTGACTTAGCAGCAGCAGCAGCAGCAGCAGCTTGGGGGAAGAGTACTTTAGACAAACTGACTTTATGTTCTGGTTTTATTACTAATTTACTATATGACCTTGACCTTGGGAAAGTCATGCATTTTCTCTGAGCTCCAAATAGGAAATCTGTGTGGCTGATGATAACCATTACTAACTGTTAGGCTCCTGATACATGCTAGGCCTGCAGTAGGTGCCATCCTGAAATAATATTGGACATCATCCTCATTTTTGGATCAGAAAGCAGTGGTTCCAACAGAGTTAGTAGCCAGCCCTAGGTCACATGAGGGTAGTGGAGAGAGGGTGGTAGGTCAAATCCAAGCAGTTAACTTCAAATCTGTGCTTTTGTGGCTGTGCTGCAGCTGCACCCATGGACTCACTTCTTCCCTTTTGGTTTGAGGCAGTTATCAGCCCAGTCATCTGAGCAGGTCCTACTGAGTGTTCACCATTCACTGAGGCTCGTGGACAAGATTCCACAAGCATCCATAAAACCACCACATAATATATTCTTTACGGTTTTTCAATACATGTCTTTCTCATCGTCAGTTCCTCAGTATCATTGCTCTGCCTCCTTTTCTCTCACTCCTAATCAGCAGCTAACTGCTAGTGATTTTTATTCTTCACCATGTTTCTTTTATCTATCACCTCCAGCCACTATCTGCCTTTATCCTACCTTGGCCTGGCACCATCTTTTGCAAGAAGCTCCTTATCTGCCTCACCCACAGTCTCTCCATCAGCCCATTCATCCTTCACACAGCCACCAGCCTTATCTTCTTACACGCAAGTTCGAGATTGTCATTTGCTTCTTCAGAAAACTTTAATGGCTTTTTATTGCCTATAGAATACAGAATTTAACAAATTTAGGGTATAAATAACATGTACTTATGGCTCATGGTAGCTGTATTTACTAACTGAAACAAAACAAAACAGCATCCAACCTTTTCTATTCTCTCTGGCCCTGCAGTGTCTGAAACTACATGCATCAGAGGCTGTTTGCCAGAGATGGAGTGCTTTTGTTTACCTGTCACATAGTGTAGCCAAAGCTCTATACGAGAGTTTACTTTTGCTAGTTTATGTCTCCCTGTGAGTGGTAAGCTCCAGCGGGGGCAGATTTCTATGAAGCCTTTCAGTTTTGGGGCGGGGGGCAGGAAAGCAAAGTATTAAGGAAACACTCGCTTTCTTCTTAGTATTGTTATTTTTATTCCTACCACTCTTGACAGAGAGAGCACACCAAGATACTGTTGCTCCAGTGTCTTCTATCTAGATGGAATGGCTCATTCCTGCCTTGTACCTATCTGCCTTTGTTATTGACATACATATTTAAGCTTACTCTTCCATAAGCCTGGGTGCTCTTTGATAAGGTTCACTCCTAACACATGATCAAAATCTCTTAGTAAAGCCCCAACTCCAGAAATTTCGCTAGCCTGGTCTAGAACTTCCCCCTAGAGAAGCACCAAATTAATCATAGCTATCTTTGCTCAAACCTTTCCTGCAACAAGGATACCCATTGGCATTTCAGGGGGCTTTCATTTCAGGGGCCTCACCAGTGAGCTGAGAGAAAGCAGTTATTGTTAAAACTAAAAAAGTGAAATCTAGGTTGATATTGCCAAGAAAGAAAATATATCAACATTGCATCATTTTGATTATTCAGCTTACAAAAAAACCTGCCTGTAAGCCCTACTCTTCAGGCAGGAGCCATTCTAGGTACCAGGTGGGAGTGATTGTGAGTGGGAGTAACCTGTGAATAGGGATGAGAAAGTGAGAACAAGAATTCCTGAATAGCTTGGCACTCTAAAGCAAGAGCTGCTAAAGGAATAGAGTTTTGTGATGTTTTTGGTCTATTCCAGGTTTTCCCCACAATTCTCAATATCAAGGACTCTTTTAGTGATTGACACCTTCCTCATGTATCCAGTTAAAAAAAAATCTACAAAATAATTTTATTAGGTAATGACATATGTTTATATATATGTATAAATATATATATATATGACAGCAACAACACATGTTTGTCAGTCCAAATATTCAGTGAATGTGGGAAACAATGTAATCAGAGTCCATCACAAACTTTTTGCTGTTTTTGTCTTGTGCAGATGTATTAGTTTGATTTTCATTGGACTTTCAGAAATATAAAAATGCTTAAGGACCTTCATTTGCACTTTTCTAAGTTGCTAGGAGTCTAGGAAGCCCTGGAAATTGTATCAGGTTATTTTATAATCTTTTTAGATAGGAAGTAACCATCCCAGGATATTGAAAAGGGTTAAGTATACAATTTTGGATGTTACAAGGTTATGTGATCAACTTTGACTGAATGCTACTCAAAGACACACCAAAGATAACTGAATTATGAACACTTAAAACTGTTTTGTGCTGACCCATCAAGAGAAATTTATGATTTCATTTCTAGAAATAGGATAAAGAAATGAAATAAAGTCTAATTCCAGTGTGTAAATTAGGGAAATCAACCTCTTCCCCATTTGGTCCTGAATAAACTGCTTTCTATTTGACGTGCTCAAGAGCGTGGTCTTCCCTTTAATTCACATTGTGAAATAATTGCCCTGGTGGAAATCAGAAACATGCAATGTAATATATTAGTTTTACTCAATGATTCTTGAGAGGTGATACCTCAATTAACAAATCCTCAGGGAAAGAGGCAGTGTGGAAAAAAAAATATGTTCCAATTTCATCTTCATAAATCAAGCCAGGCAGAACTGCCTCTAGGCATTTGGCAAGAAAGAAACATCCTTCAGCAGAGTGGTTCTCAGTCCTGCCAGATGTAAGCAAACAGGGCCACTCTTTAGCAAAAGTATGAAATATTTCAGCCTTCTGTCTTTCTCTACTTTTCATTTTATGTTATATCTTCACAGATTCCCCCTCCTCTGACTTAAGGCATTCCACACCCTCTTCTTTCCTTATCTTCCATCAGAGACTGATTTTGTTGGACATTTTCATTTGTTGGAAAAATATTGTTAATGTTGATTTAATGTGAGTGAGTATTCATAGATATGGTAAATCAAGCAGGTCTTGTTTGCTTGTTTGTTGTTTTATTTTGGCACACTGTGCAGCATGCAGGATCTTAGTTCCCCAACCAGATATTGAACCCATGCTTCCTGCTGTGGAAGCACGAAGCCTTAACTGCTGGACTGCCGTGGAAGTCCCAAGCAGGTCTTTGAAGTCAAGCGTTTATCAGCTTTGAGAATCCTGGGACTTGAAACTGCTTGCTATGGTATCCCTAGCTCTAACTCACTGCCCAGTAGGTAAATAACAAACTGTTGTTGAATGAACAATTAAAGACTTAGTTCCCTCTCACTTGAAGGAACTCTTAGTTCCCCAACCAAGAATTGAACCCATGCTTCCTGCTGTGGAAGCACGAAGCCTTAACTGCTGGACTGCCGTGGAAGTCCCAGGCAGGTCTTTGAAGTCAAGCGTTTATCAGCTTTGAGAATCCTGGGACTTGAAACTGCTTGCTATGGTATCCCCAGCTCTAACTCACAGCCCAGTAGGTAAATAACAAACTGTTGTTGAATGGACGGTTCAAGACTTAGTTCCTTCTCATTTGAAGGAATTCAAGTTTAAGGGTTAAGTGGAGGGTGGGGCATGAATGTCCAGAGGCTTATGGAAGTAGGTGAACTGAAATCTTAGTAGGTCTCATCTGATAATGAACCCAACAGTTACTCCAAGGTGTCTGATGGGTATGTCAGAAACGGGGGGTTTAATTCTTCATTCAACACCCCAGCTTTTTGTGTGCCTGGGAGAAACAAGGAAGGACTGTAGACCCTGGATGCTGATACTTCCTTTTACATTTATTTTGTCCAGTTAGGACCAATATATCATTTGCAAGGCCCAAGGTAAGAAGAAAATGAGGGCCCCTTGTTCAAAATTTATTAAGAATTTCATGCAAATCAAAATGACAATGAAATACCACCTCAACCTCATTAGGTTGGATAATAACAAATGTTGGCAAGGATATGGGAAGACTGGAACCCTCACAAATTGTAGCTGAAAATGTAAAATTTACTAACACTTTGGAAAACAGTCTAGCATTCCATCAAAAAGTTAAACATAGAGTTATTATATGATCCAGCAATTCTATTTCTAGTAGAGAGAATTGAAAACATATGTTCACACAAAAACTTATCTTCACAGCAGCATTATTCATAATAGCCAAAAAGTGTAGCTCAGATAGTAAAGAATCTGTCTGCAATGCAGGAGACCTGGGTTTGATCCCTGGTTTGGGAAGATCCCTTGGAGAAGGGAATGGCTATCCACTCCAGTATTCTTGCCTGGAGAATCCCCATGGACAGAGGAGCCTCGCCGGCTGCAGTCCATGGGGTCACAAAGAGTCAGACATGACTGAGTGACTACTACTCCTGCTACCTACTAAAGAGTGACAACAACCCCAGGACCCATCACCTGATGGGATAAACAAAACATGAATATATCCATGGAATGGACATATTGTATCCATACAAGGGCTTGCCATTTAGCAATAAAAGGAATGAAGTACTGATACATGCTACAACATGAAGGAAACTTGAAAACATGCTAAGTGAAAGAAGCCATACAAAGGCCATATATTATAGGATTCCAACATGATGAAATGTTCAGAATATGAGTCCTTAGAGACAGGAATTAGATTAGTGGTATCAGGGCCTAAGGGAGGGGAGAATGGGGCATGACTGCCAATGGATTCTGAATTTCCATTTGGGCAAAGAAAACGTTCTGGAACTAAGTTGTGGTGATGGTGGCACAAGCTTTTGAATATACTAAAAACATTGAATTGTGTACTTTAAAAAGGGGATTTTATGGTATGTGAATTATATCTCAGTAAAAAAAAAATATTGAGAATTTCAAGACAACAGAGCAGAACATGAAGCAAAGTTAGGAACTCTTCTGAGTTTGGGGCCTGGGTGACTACACGTGTGCACCACCCCACCCCTCACTGCAGTGTCTTAAGCCCTCTCCCTTTGCCTCCTCTCTTCCAATCCATATTGCATATTTTCTCCCAATTTAGTGCTGTGTTAGGTATGATATCCCCTGGAGAAGGAAATGGCAATCCACTCCAGTATTCTTGCCTGGAAAATTCCATGGACTGAGGAGACTGGTAGGCTACAGTCCATGGGGTTGCAAAGAGTTGGACATGACTGAACGATTTCACTTTCACTTAGGTGTTGTATATAAACCAGTTGACAATAGAAAGAACAACCATACTGGTTTCCCAGGGACTGGGAGTTTTCCCAGGATGTGGATCTTTCAGTGCTAAAACTGGGAAAATCCCAGCCAAATTGAGATGAGTTTGTCACCTTAGTGGTCAATGAACAATATTTATGCTGTCATTTCTCCTAGCTAAAATCCTGAGGTACAGCTGCAGGTCTTTTAGGTCTATTCATCATCAGTGGTGATAACAGTGCGGTATGGAGAATTGGCTCCCGGCCCCATCTTCACCTAGGTAGTTAGCAGAAATGTGGAACCTGAGGCCCTTCCTGTGTGAGCGTGCTCAGTTGCTTTAGTCTTGTCCAACTCTTTGCAACCCTGTGGACTGTAGCCTGCCAGGCTCCTCTGTCCATGGAATTTTTCCAGGCATAAATAGTAGAGTGGGTTGCTATACCCTCCTCCAGGGGATCTTCCCGACCCAGGGATCGAACCTGGGTGTCCTGCATTTCAGGCATATTTTTCACTGCTGAGCCCCCAGGGAAGCCTGAGGCCCTTCCTAGGCCCACTGAATTAGACCATGCATTGTAATAAGGTCCCCAGGTGGTTCAATATGCATTAAAGATGTGGAAGGTAAGAGATGGCTGAGCATATAGGAGATCTGGGTTCTGGTACTGGATTTGCTATTATCTCTATGCAGCCTTGGGCAAACTGCTTAACCTTTTTGGGTCTCAGTGTTTTACCCTGTGAAATGTGGGAGTTGTATTCTTAAAGCTAGTGGATAATGGATATATAAACATTTGTTAAATTTGTAGCATCTGGATTTGAACAGCCCACATCTACCTGGTTCTAAAATCAGACAACTCTGCTTTGGCCACTTAGTAGCTTGGAAACTTTGGTAAATATCTTCAGTTTTCTCATCAGGGTTGTGGTGGAGAGTAAATGAGATAAATAGTGTTCACAACATGCCTGGCTTGGGGTAGACCATCATTAAGTTGTAGTTATCAGTATTTGTATCATTAGAATCTAAGGTTCTGATGAGAATGTGCTATTAGAATACATATTCATTAAGAGAGCTGGATCTGGGTATCTTTTTATAACTGTGAGAATCTTTGTGTATTGAAAAGCATGTAGAAACTTAATGTTGGGTGGGAGGATGTATTTAATTCCAGATTTCTTATTTAGATTGTTTCAGCTTGGAGGTTACTTAAAAATCCAGTCTATTTCTACCTAACATATAGGTCTTGTGTCTTAGGATAGAGTCATCAATTGCAAAGATAAAAAAATTCAGGGAAAACATTTGCAAACAGGGCACATCAATATGGTTTCCATGGTTAAGCACACTAAGCTTTGATCTTTGAGAAAGAACGGTGACAGAATTTCAGTGCTTGAGGTTTGCTTCGCAGGCTGGATTTTGCTGGTTGACAAGGGCACATGACAGTTCTGAGTCTTCAAGGTCTTTGTTGGATATTTTTTGTTATTCTTGGTCCCAGCACTCCATCAGATTTACATGTTGGAGATATAATTAGCCATAGACTGATTGCAAAGAATCAGCCATAATTTAAAAATATGAATTAACATAAAATGGCAAGCATTAAAAGTTAATGTTAACTTGATGCTCATTTATTTTTGCATCCAAATGAGCCTTATTAAGTTACTTAGTCCATCTAAACATCAGGATTTTCTCTCATATGGTACGATATGATAACAATTTCTTATATGCTAACCTCTGATAATAATTTTGAAAACTGCAAGCCCAGTCTGCTGTTGATATTTAGTTTTCAGTTTCTTCTGTGACTTGGATTAAATAGGCACCACTATACAGTTTGGCATATTAAAATACAGAGTCTAAATATAGATTTTATATTTTCAGTAAGGCTTTCTAATGGAAATTATATTTTGACTGTCAATGCCCTGTGGTTTTCTTCACTGTCAGCACAATCAATAACTTTGCCAGGTGGATGGAGTACAGATGGGAAAGGAATGTATGGAAATGTAGCAGGCTTGTGAGATGTGGGCTTAAAAAAGCAAATCAAGCCAATTGGCTTAGAATTATGATGGCTGGCTTTCTAATGCATATTCAGAGAGGGCTGAAAAAATGTATGAAGTTTAATTGTACCATAAAGCTGTCACAAGAAAATATATACTGAATATCAAGTAGGGTAACACTTCTTCTGGAGAGTTAATCTGTAAAAGTTAAAAAAAATTAAAGAATGTTACAGTTGAATAAATAACAGGAAGAAATAGGTGGTGCTGGGGAACAGCTTTTGGAATAAGAAAAGAATCGCACAAACTCGAATTTAATAGGATAAACGTATTTGATATTTCATAGGTCCTAGAATTTCCCCATTGAATATGTAGAACAAATCTGGAATAAGAGTTTAAAGCATGAGATGATTTTAACATTTCCTAAACCCAAGGTTTAGTAAATGTATCAACAGTATTTGCTGCTGCTGCTGCTAAGTCACTTCAGTCATGTCCGACTCTGTGTGACCCCACAGACGGCAGCCCACCAGGCTCCCCTGTCCCTGGGATTCTCCAGGCAAGAACACTCTAGTGGGTTGCCATTTCCTTCTCCAATGCATGAAAGTGGAAAGTGAAAGTGCAATCGCTCAGTTGTGTCTGACTCTTAGCGATCCCATGGACTGCAGCTTTCCAGGCTCCTCTGTCCATGGGATTTTCCAGGCAAGAGTACTGGAGTGGGGTGCCATTGCCTTCTCCGTCAACAGTATTTAGATAACCATTAATATTGAGATGCTATGTGCATCAGTATCAATGCATGGAGTTTTGTTCCTTTGTGTTGAAAATCCAGTGTTTCTATAAGCCAAGCTGAAAATGACTAAAAATACCTGATATTTCATCTAGTAGAAGTGATTCCTCAAACTTTAATGTGTATATAAATCACCTGGGGGGCGGGTCTTAAAATGCACAATTTTTTTTTGAAATTTTTATTGAGGTGAAACTCACACACAAAATTAATAATTAACTATTTTAAAGGGTATAATCAAATGGCATGTGGTATGTTCAAATTGTTGTACAATCATCACCTCCACCTAGTTCTAAGATATTTCCCCATCAAGGAAATCCAGTACCCGTCAAGCAGTCACTCCTCATTCCCACCTTCTCTCAGATTCTGGCAATTACCAATCTCCTTTCTTTCTATATATGTATTCTCTATGTTTCAAATAAGCCGAGTCACACAAATAAATGGAGTCACACAGTATCTGAGCTTTTTGTGTCTGGCTTCATTCACTAATGTGCAGATTTTGATCTGGGAGGTGTGGGGATGGAGCCCGAGGTCCAGCATTTGTGCTGTACCACCTGATGCTGCTGCTGGCAAAAGGATGGTGCTTAGATGCGGCTGGGACTCCTAGTGTCAGGGCTGCAGCCCACTGAGGAGCAGGGCAGGCCAAAGCATTGATTGGCCTACTTTAGCAGGATAAAAAGCTAATTGAACCACTGATGGAGTCAAATGGACTTGCTGGCTTATTTGTGCTCAGATATACTGAGGATATTATAGGGCTTCCATGATGGCTCAGATGGTAAAGAGACTGCCTGCAATGTGGGAGACCCGGGTTCCATCCCTGGGTTGGGAATATCCCCTGGAGAAGGGAAAGACTATCCACTCCAGTATTGTGACCTGGAGAATTCTATGGATAGAAGAGCCTGGTGAGTTACAGTCCACGGGGTTGCAAGAGTCGGAACAAATAAGCAACTAATAACACGCACATATTGAGGATCTCTGGCAGATCTTTTCCACAGAATGTGTAAAACTTCAGATCATGTGCACTGCCATTTATGCTTTATTTAAAAAATTTTTTTGGCTGCTCTGGGTCTCCATTGCAGCACCTGGCCTTTCTCTAGTTGTCGTGCAGTGGGGCTTAGTTGCCCCACAGCATGAGATCTTAGCTCCCCTACCAGGATCCATTGCACCTCCTCTGTGTTTGAAGGTAGATTCTTAACCACTGGACCATCAGGGAAGTCCCGTTTATGCTTTATTTTGTTAAGTTACCTTTGCCTTCTATATCAGGGGTTGGCAGCCTATGACTAGGGGGCCAAATCCAGTCCATTGCCTGTATTTGTATAGCCTGCAGGCTACTAATAGCATTTTTTAAAAAATAGTTGAAGAATAATCAAAAGAAGAATAGTATCTTAAGGCATGAGAACATCACATGAAATTCAACTTTCAGTATGTATAAATAAAGTTTTATTGGAACACAGCCACGTTTATTTGTTTACTTATTGTCAATGGCTTTTTTCATGCTATGGTATTGTTGACAGAGATCATCTGGCTCACAAAGCTAAACATGTTTGCTGTCTGGCCCTTTACAGACAAAGTTTGTCAACCCCTGATCTATATGATTATTTCAGGCTGCAAATACAAAATAAAGACATCAAGATAACCTGTAAAGTCCTTGTGAAGAGAGAAGCCTGTGATATTATGGCAAGCAAACCAGAGGTTAAATGCTATAAGGAAAAATCAGCTCACAGAGATGAGTTTTACAAAACACATCTTTTGAAGAAATTCTAATTTCTCAGCAAAACAAAGAACTAAAAATCAGGCTTCTGCTTCTGACCAAGCATAAGAACTTGTATTCTTTTTTCTTTCCTTTTTAAAAAAGCCATTCTTGGCCATTTCCTCACATTTCCATGGCTGTAAAGCTGTATGTGAAAATGTCAAGTGCTTTCTAAGAATGGATTTTACACTTGCCATTTTCAAGTGCAGTGGATTTACACTTCAAAAAGTCAGACACGACTTCATAATTGAATTGCACCTGATCTTTTCAAGTGCTAGGGACTGGAACTTGGAGTCAAGGACAAGCTCAGAACTAGACTGAGTTTCTAGAGGTTGAATCTATCCTGAATTCAAGCCTTCAAAACTAATAATAAAAGACTTCTTCAGGTTAAATGTAGGCATGGAGGAAAGACTTTTGGGTTCCAGCCCCGGTTGTTAATGAAAGTTCACTGTGTTAATTTTCCTGGATTATATTTTGATATTTAAAAAATAGTGGCCTGGGTGACCTAGGATTTATGATATACCCACATTTGATTGGTGGGGCCACTAGGGCAATCTCTAAGGAAATGACAGACTAAGCTTTAGGGATTTTCTCCTACCTTAAAGATAAATGGACTAGAGGTTGCCATTATGAAAAGCCCAAAGCTGATTCCAAGAAAGGTTCAGCAGAAGTTGTTAACTCTCCAGGGTCGCAACCACTCAGAGACAGACATGCACATTCATCTAAACCTTCACAGAGACAGTCTTTGTGGCTCTTTTGAAAAAAATAAAAATAAAAGTGGAATGTATCTAAAAGTTAGTGTTCTAGCAAACATTTTAAAAATGGAATAAGTCAGAAAAATCAAATGAAACATGTTTTCCTTTAACTCATTTAAAAGCTGTCAGGAAAATATTTTGGCCAAATTTGTGCTCTCTGCATCAAGGAAGTGCATTGATTTGAGACTTTAAGTTCTTACTTGCTTCTCATATATTAAAAGAGAAAAAGATTGTATAAAATCTTTCTATGAAAAGTTACAGATAAAATATGAAAATAGTGTATGAAAATCTGCCCTAAAGACATACCTTTCATCAAAATAGTTGTGCATCTTTGTAAAATCGAAAGGTACTACGTAGTCATTCCTTCTGTTAAATCTGGTGAATGATGTTTGAGACTCAAAAGAAGCAAAGGGAGAATGTAGTCTCATCTCAAGTGGAGAGCTGAAGTTCCACAACACACCGTCTTCTCTTCTTCCTCTGAATGTGCCCTACACAGAGTTAGACACCCCACAGGTTCATAGGGGCACAGTCCTCCACAGGGCCACCCTCCTTTCTGATACCAACTGTAAGTTTGAGGGTATTCTCAAAACCATCCTCTAGTTCCACATTTTGCTAAGACTCACAAAAATTCATGGAGGAAACCATATGCATGTTTATGCTTATTATTGGGAAAAGATATAGATTAAAATCAGCAGGAAGGAGAGGTGCTTAGGGCAGAGTCTGAGAGTGAATTGAACGTGAAGTTTCTGTTGTCCGAGGGACACATTGCCCTCCCGGGATCAATGTATGACTATACACATGGAGTACTGCCAGCCAGGATGCTCACCTGAGCCTTGATATCCAAAGGTTTTATTGGAGCTTCATTTTATAGGCATGACTGATTGCCCTTTTGACTGAACTCAGTCACCTGATTGACTGATACTATGTGACCCAAAGCACACACCTAAATCACACATTGCTTTTTCTGATGTGGCCAGCCCCCAACCAAAGATTGTCAGGGGTGGCCAGCCTCCACCCTAAACAAAGATACTCCCATCAGGTATGAGGAGCTTCCCCAATGACTCAAATGATAAAGAATCTGCCTGCAATGCAGGAAACCTGGGTTTAATCCCTGGGTTGGGAAGATCCCCTGGAAAAAGGAATGGCTACCCACTCCAATATTCTTGCCTGGAGGATTCCATGAACAGAGGAACCTGACGGGCTACAGTCCATGACGTTGCAAAGAGTTAGGGCATGACTGAGAGACTAACACTTTCAATTTCAGATATGACAGAGATTACCTTCCAGAAGCCAAGGGCAAAGGCCAACCCTCTCTTTGGGGAAAGTCACATTTCTACTAAACACTTCCATTTCAAAATAAAAATAAAGAATTATTTTTGGAGTCAGTCATCTCAAAAGGTTGCCAGTCATTGATTGCAATACTTTCTTAAGCACTTTGTTTTACAGTTGAGATTAGTGTGTGAATGCAGAAGAATTAAGTTTCCTTTGTCCTTAGCTAAATTCCTCATCCCAAAGTCAAGGTTTTTTTTTTTTGTTTGTTTATTTCATTGGCGAATAGTAAGACCTTTTATTTTAGGTGTACAGTTTTAAAGATGAAGCAAATTACTGTGAAAAATGTAGAGATTGTCTGCTATTCTAAATCC
>SJYQ01001996.1:175873-190651 GCA_006410935.1 Redunca redunca
AACCTCAGATATGCAGATGACACCACCCTTATGGCAGAAAGTGAAGAGGAACTCAAAAGCCTCTTGATGAAAGTGAAAGAGGAGAGTGAAAAAGTTGGCTTAAAGCTCAATCAGAAAACGAAGATCATGGCTTCTGGTCCCATCACTTCATGGGAAATAGATGGGGAAACAGTGGAAACAGTGGCAGACTTTATTTGTTTGGGCTCCAAAATCACTGCAGATGGTGACTGCAGCCATGAAATTAAAAGACGCTTACTCCTTGGAAGAAAAGTTATGACCAACCTAGATAGTATATTCAAAAGCAGAGTCATTACTTTGCTAACAAAGGTCCGTCTAGTCAAGGCTATGGTTTTTCCAGTGGTCATGTATGGATGTGAGAGTTGGACTGTGAAGAAAGCTGAGTGCAGAAGAATTGATGCGTTTGAACTGTGGTGTTGGAGAAGACTCTTGAGAGTCCCTTGGACTGCAAGGAGATCCAACCAGTCCATTCTAAAGGAGATCAGTCCTGGGTGTTCTTTGGAGGGACTGATGCTAAAGCTGAAACTCCAATATTTTGGCCACTTCATGCAAAGTGTTGACTCATTGGAAAAGACTGATGCTGGGAGGGATTGGGGGCAGGAGAAGGGGACGACAGAGGATGAGATAGCTGGATGGCATCACTGATTCGATGGACGTGGGTTTGAGTGAATTTCGGGAGTTGGTGATGGACAGGGAGGCCTGGCGTGCTGCGATTCATGGGGTCGCAGAGAGTCGGACACGACTGAGCGACTGAACTGAACTGAACTGAGTGTAGAATAGCAGTCAACAACTAACAGCCAGTAACCAAATCCATCAGCAGCCTGTTTTTCGTAAACAAAGTATTGTTGGGACATAGGCACACCCATTTATTTACATGTTGCCTGGACTGCTTTCATGCTGTGGTGGCAGAGTTAGGAAGCTACAGCACAGACCCTGTGACCTGAAAACTGGAAGTACTTACTATGTTGACTTTTGGGGGTTCCTAGGTAGTGGTAAACAACCAGCCTGCCAATGCAGGAGACATTATAGAGGTGAGTTCAATCCTTGGGTCATGAACATCCCATGGAAGAGGGCCTGGAGAATCCCATGGCCAGAGGAGCCTGGTGGGCTACAATCTGTGGGGTCACTAAGAGTCAGACGCAACTGAAGCAACTTAGCACACACGCTTGTAGACTTTTGTAGAAAAGGTCCATCTCTTCTATGAAACGACGTCTGTCTGTCATTTAGTAAATGTTTGAAAATACTTGTAGCAGAATTGGGTTTTATATGGATTCTATATACTGTGCAAGATGTTTCTTACTAAATAATATTTCAAATATCCTATAATTTTAAATAGTTGTGTTAAACTTTATCTGCATGCTGTAATATATTTTTTATTGGACAGTTAGGGTATTTTTTTATTTAGTTATTTTTTGTGGTTGTAAACAGCAATATAGTGAGCATGCATCTTTTTCTATATATGCAACTATATCAGGGTAAATTCGTGAAAGTGGAGTTTCTAGGTTAAAGGATAGTCATGGTTTTACATTTTTGATGTATTTTTGGCAGATTGTCTCTAGAAAGGTAGTACTGATTTACATGCTTAACAATAGTACATTTCCCCATAGCTGCACCAACACTTTATATTTAAGACCAGGATTTTTATTCAGGCAAGACATAGACATAAAAAAAGTCAGATGTCAGACATTACTTCGAAGCTTCTTTTGGTAATAATGCTGACTTGTCCTGCCATAGTGATGGGAGATATTGATATAAATGGTTTTTACTTGCCAAATTAAGAGCATGGTGGTACCCTTGATTACATTTACATTTACCACTAATTCCCTGAGCTCCTGAACACAGGGGAAAAATCATTATGATAATGAAGGAAGCTATTTTTAAACAAATGTATGCATGTACATTTTGCAGATAGAAATGTTATGTTCTTCTTTAGATAGTGAAATACATAGCATTCATTTATTCTAGGCAAAACTTAATATCCATAGTAAAATATAACTTTTTTGCCCAAAAGTCTCATTTACTTTTAGAAAAGAAGAACGAGATGACAATCCAATTTCCAGGCTCCTTGATGGCAATCTAAAGGTGTGTACTGACAGTGATGTATTTGGAAACTATTTCGGATTCAAGAATTCAAGAAGCCCAGAGCTAGAATGACCATTGCAATCCTGCCTTTCACTGCCAGGAGCTTGTTCATTAGTCCTCTTGAAAGCATAGAAAATGTCCAACTAAAGGTAGATGGGGCAGGAGAGGGAGGGAGGCACCATTCTGTCCTCATCAGCTTTTTTAAAAAGCCAACTGGAAAGTGAAATTGAGCTCCATTAGCAGTGCACTGTGAGGGCACAGCAGGTTAAGTCCTTTGACTTGATTGCTAAGCTTCCTATGTTTTAAATCTTATGTCAGGAAGATTACTGACCTTCCCTTCAGTTCAATTCAAAAGTTAGCAGGTTGAGTAGTAAAATTTCAAATCTCTTCGTCACATATGAACGCTCTCCTGTGTGCTTAGCTGAGGAAACGGATAACTTCATTGTGCAGTAAAGGGTGCTCTTTCCCTCCTGTCTGATGACCAAAACTGCATGGCAAATAGCAAAATGGCTTGGAATGGGATTTAGGTAGTGTGAAGCAGGTAGGGACTGTGAAGGAGTCAAGGGAAGGGAGTTTAATGCCTTGCTGCGTGGCCTTGGTACACAGCTCTGGGGCTCCCTGCTATTCTGTCCTCCACTGCATCGACTCAGCACAAAATGAAATGAAGTGTTGGAAATTAACAGGTGAATAAGGTGATGAAGGGGCTTCCCTCATGGCTCAGATGGTAAAGAATCTGCCTGCAGTGCAGGAGATCTGGGTTCGATCCCTGGGTCAGGAAGTTCTCTGGAGAAGGGAATGGGTACCCACTCCAGTATTCTTACCTGGAGAATTCCATAGACTGAAGAGCCTGGCGGGCTACAGTCCATGGAGTCGTAAAGAGTCAGAGATGACTGAGCAACTAAGCATGCACTGCTTTGCAGATTGGGCCTAACTGAATATCTTCATTTCAGTTTTACCTGTGGTTATTCACGCAATAGGATAGGAGAGAGAACGTTACCAATCATTTGGAAATGTTGTCAGTGGAAATAGAAAATATTGTCAAGCGTATCTGACATGTGTGCAGCCATACACAAATCCCAATTAGCTGGGTAATTGCCATCTTTGTTTTTAACTTCCTCCCAGTTTCTTTTACAAATTACAATTGACAACTAGAACCTAACCAGAGAAGAAAATCCATCTGATTGCTGATTAGATCACTCAGGAAAAAGGAATATTTGTTTGTTAAATGACTTCCAAAGGTTATTTGCTAAGAGACAGCTGCTAAACTGGAACTCCTGAATCAGTATTATTGACTGTAATTCTTGGGTAAAGTCCATTAGAGATAACCTAGCATTATAAAGTGGTGGATTATTATTTTAGTTACAGAATAGTTGGTGAATATCAAGGAATATCCCATTTTAATGAGATGCAGGTCCTAGGCAATTATTCAGTTGTTCTTTAGTGGCTAAGTCATGTCCAACTCTTTTGTGACCCCATAGACTACAGCCTGCCAGTCTCCTCTGTCTATAGGATTTCCCACACAAGAATACTGGAATGGGTTGCCATTTCCTTCTCCAGAGGGTCTCCCAACGCAACAACTGAACTGCATCTCCTGTTGTTAATTCCTCAGGTAGTTTGCTTATGGTTGATGTACTTGAAGTAGCAAGGAGTCTAAATAATTATTCTACAGATGTTTTATTATGATTGATTTTTTGGTTACATCTGCCTTTTTCAATTTCTGATTCTTCCAGGCTAAAATTGTGGTGACCCAATTCTTGGAGTGGAATATTTTTGCTACATTTATGTAGTACAGAAGATTCAAAATTACTTTCAAAGAATTTTGTTCCTGCCCTCAAATGCTCCCTCAGCTCACCAGCAAGTAGAGCACCTTTTTGTGCTTGTCAGGCTTTTCAATTTTCACCCAAGAATGTTAACTCTCTTCCTAGCTCAGCTCAAGCATAAGGCTCTGTAGTGAATTGACAGCATAAAATGTCCATACTTTAGTTATTTTTGGAAGAGTGCACATTAAACTCATTGCTGTCCGCATCATCTCTCAAAGGCTCAGCCAATTCAACAGTATTCATGGAGGTTGTGTGAAGGCTGCTCAGTTTAAATGTGCTTCTGGATAACTTCAAAATATTCCTGGATTGAGCCATGACAGCATAAACCTGTGTGCCTAGACTGATTCATCTTGGCTCCTTGCAGGTTTGCTTTTTACTGTATTGATGTTGGAGTTTATTATCACCAGAGTGATCAACCATCCCAGTTTGCCTAGATAGTCCTGTTAGAACTGACAGTCCATGTCTCAGGGCAATTTCTAGTCTTAGACAAACCTGTACAGTTGATCACCATACCAGTTAATCAACACATCACCTTGGAACTTACTGGTGTATCTAGCATAAGGCTGTGAAAATCTTTATATGAGTTCTCAGGAAGTAATTCTCTTTGGTCTTGATTTTTCTCCTGAGCAGCTATGTATTTAGTCAAACATCTTAAATTTAAGTGAATTGTAAGACTGCAGAGTTTGCTTTCTCTTACACTGACAAAAAAGAGCCACATTAATGGCTCAGCTAAGGGAAGCATTTTTGTGTTAGCCACATACTAGCTCCATTTTATGTGCTTGATTTCTTTATTCTTCCTCTGCTACCTCTAATATGTTAACTTGTATTTACATATTCATGAAAACTGCCTTTGGTGCTTTTTGTTAAAGAGGAAGCATAAATAAAAGTTGCTATGTTACACCACAAACAATATTGCAGGTCAGGTTTTCCAAGAAGTAGACCCTGATAAGGAAATTTATGCATAGGACATTTATTAGGGAGTACTTTCAGCATTTGTAAAGTGAGAGAAGGGGAGGAAGCAGGACACACAGCAGAGGTACTGAGGCTCCATCTGATCCCAGGGGACCTCTGGAACTGGGATGGCCATGTGGTCTTGTCTTGGATTTGGGCAAGGAGGCTAACACTTACATCCTCTCCCCGTTTGATGAGTTATGGAATGTGGCTGCCCCTGGGAGGAGGTATGACCTTGGGTGAGGGGCTGTCTTTAGCTGAGGCCAAATCTCAGAGAGGTCCCACAGTGAGGTGGCAGCAACACTGGTAGCTTGGGTAATGAATCCTCCAGCATTGTATTCTCCATGACTAGCATGCAGTGTGGAGGAGTAGAAAGAGAGAAAGTCTGTACTGTTTGTCAGTAAAAGAAGGATAAGAATACCTTAAGTGCAGTATTCTTATGAAAATCAATCAGAGTGTATATTACTATATTTCAGTCACTTAACACAGAGTGTGCCACTCAATAGATGGTTATTGTCGTTGTTTAGTTGCTAAGTCATGTCCGAGTCTTTGGTGACCCTGTGGACTGTAGCCTACCAGGCTCCTCTGTCCATGGGGTTTCTCAGGCAAGAATACTGGAGTGGGTTGCCATTTCCTCCTCCAGGCATTCTTCCGGGGACTGAACCTGTGTTTCCTGCATTGGCAGGAAGATTCTTTACCACTGAGCCACAATAAATGGTAACCCCTATCATTTCTCTCTCTTTTTTCTACCTGAGCCTGATGGATTAATCTATGTGAAAGTATCATGGATCATTTTATTCAATGATTTTACTGCACATGAACGTAGTTATAGAAGAAATTCAGGTTAAGAAAAACAAAACAAAACAAAAATAATTTGGAACATGCACATTCTAACACTAGTTATAACATAATAGGCTTTCTCTAACAAATTAAGAGCATAAGACAAATGACATAGAATGTTCTAAGTAGATTATTTGCATGTCCCTATTATGGAATTTCTTGTGATCCTCTTGAGTCTTTAGGATGAGGAATTAGAAGCCAGCATAATACATACAGAGGAGGCTGGGCAGCTTTGACACTTTCCTGGTTGTAACCAGATTCCTTCTGTTTTGAGCATTTCTGTGACTCACTTTTTTTCAGGCACTGTGAAAGCAAGAGACCAAAAATAGAAAAGCACAAGATGAGACAAAGGATAGTTAAATAAAATGAAAGGGATTGAAGAAGGTGAGACAGTCATGAAGCTAAAAAATGTTAACTCTCTCTAGTGATATATCTTTAAATAAAATATCTTCAAAGAGCAAAGTATAAAAAGCTTAAAAGGAAACTAAACCCTTGAAGTTAATAACCAGTAAAATAATGCTGATTTAAAGATAAATAGGAAATTTAAAATAATAGAAATTAAAAATAGAGCATAAAAATATTTGAAATTCTTTTTAACAACAACTACAGAGATAACATGGACTTCCCTTGTGGCTCAGCTGGTAAAGAATCCGCCTGCAATGCAGAAGACCTGTGTTTGATCCCTGGGTTGGGAAGATCCCCTGGAGAAGGGAAAGGCTACCCACTCCAGTATTCTGGCCTGGAGAATTCATGGACTGTATAGTCTATGGGGTCTCAAAGAGTCAGACACGACTGAGTGACTTTCACTTTCACTTTTCACAGATATAACATTGCAAAAATGTATGACCAGGGTTATTTTATAAAACTCAAGTCAAAGACATATAAATTAAGACAAAAAATAATCTAGTTAAATCAAAAAATATTTGTATTGGAGCATAGTATATTGTTAGTTTGAGGTGTACAGCAAAGTAAATCAGTTACACATATACATATATCTCTTCTTTTTTAGATTCTTTTCCAGTATATATGTTTTTATAGAGTATTGAGTAGGAGTTCCCTGTGCTATACAGTAGGTTCTGATTTGTTATCTAATTTATATATAGTAGCATGTATATGTCAATCCTAATCTCCCAGTTTATCTCTCACTTCCCACTTACCCCGATAACCATTTCTTTATTTGTAACTTTTGTTTTCTTTATTTGTAACTTTATTTGTGTTTTAGAAATAAGTTCATTGATACCTATTTTTTTTTTGATTCCACATATAAGTCATACCATATGTTACTTGTCTTTCTTTGTCTGACTTACTTCACTCTGTATGACAATCTCTAGGTCTGTCCATGTTACTGCAACTGACAGTACTTCATTCTTTTTATGACTGAGTATAATATTCCTTTGTACATATGTACTACTTTTTTATCCATTCTGCTTTAGAAAGACATTTAGGTTGCTTCCATGTTCTGATTATTGTAAACAGTGCTGCAATGAACTGGGTTGCATATATCTTTTTGAATTATGATTTTATCCAGTTATATGCCCAGGAGCAGGATTGCTGGATCATATGGTAGTTCTATTTATTTAAAGTTAAGACCATAAGGAAGCTATATAAATATGTGAAACAGAGCAGGACCCTGTAAGGCCTTGTTGGGAACAGACCTCCGTATCCCTGTATCTTGTTTGTAGAAAAGTTTTAGCTTTCTAGGCCTTCCCCAAGTTCCAAAGAGCAAATTCAGCCTGTCAGTTCAGTCACTCAGTTGTTTCCGACTCTTTGTGACCTCATGGACTGCAGCACACCAGGCTTCCCTGTCCACCACCAACTCCTGGAGCTTGCTCAAACTCATCTCCATTGAGTCGGTGATGCCATCCAACCAACCTGTCCTCCATTGTCCCCTTCTCCTCCTGCCTTCATCTTCCCCAGCATCAGTGAGGGTCTTTTCCAATGACCAATTTAGCCTGAGAAGTCAGAAAATACAGAAACAAAAGAAAACTGTCAAGTAAGAATAAAAATAAAACATATTGTTTTAGCCATAACACAAAGTCAAGTGTCTTTAGTTCCTCCTCAAGGGCTACAGATAATATTCTGAGCTATGTATTTCGTTGTTTTGCAGATGCTAAGGCCCCCTACCTAGTGGAAGAAGTTAACTCCATATTGACTATCAGCATGTAGATCCCAGACGAGTTGGAACCAGAAGGTTGACCACTGAGATTCCTGAAACATTACGCTGTCACTCACCATCAGCCAGAAGGCTGCACACAAACTGATCGTGTACTCTGTGATCCTTTCCCTCGCAATGTATTATTTTTGTCTATTTATTACTTTTGGCCGCCCCGAGTCTTGGTTGCTACAAGCAGGCCTTTCTCTAGTTGTGGCAAGTGGGGGCTGCTCCCTAGCTGTGGTGCATGGGCTTCTCATTGCAGTGGCCTCTGCAGTTGTGGAGCCCAGGCCCTAGAGCCTGCAGGCTTCAGTACTTGTGGCTCTTGGACTTAGTTGCCTCATGGCATGTGCAACCTTCCCTGATCAGGGATTGAACTTGTGTCCCCTGCCTTGGCAGGTAGACTCTTAACCACCAAACCACCAGTGAAGTCCTCCTTCACACTGTCTTTAAAAGCCATCAAGGAGTTGCTGCCAATCTGGCTTGGTGCCCTGCAGTAAATGCTATGCTTTCCTTCATTACAACCTGGTGTCAGTAGACTGGCTTTGCTATATATCAGGTGAGTGGATCCAACTTTAGTTCAGTGACCTATGTTCACTTTTTAAAGTAATTTCAAATTACTTTTCAAATTACTAATTATTCTTAGTTTTTAGAAGCATGGTAATTTGAAATAGCATAAATCATTTCCTGCGTCTTCAGGCATGCCACATCTTTCATGCTTTTGCAACTGCTTTCTGTTATGGGTTGTTGTTTTACTGTAAATGTTCCTTATTGCCTGCTGAGATTTCTTTGGGGGTATTCTTTTTGATAACATTGTCACTTATTATAGAAAAGAAAAGTTCTTTGGGAGCTGGAAGGGCAGTTAGAAAATATAACTCTACTCTGCCACTGTTATCCCATTCAAACCCTCTCTCCCCCATGGCTGCCAATGCATAGAGATTCAGAAAAGCAAAAATTTGCAGTCCTAAAGAAGTGTTCAAATAGTAACTGCAATTTATTCATTAGTCACTTGGAGCGCTTGTAAAGCACTTATTCTTGGATTTCTCTCCAATCTGATTAGAATAGTCAGTTTGGGCCCAGGAATATGTATTTTAACAAATGTGACAGGTAATGCTGATGTCCACTCAAGTCTGAGAACCACTGTTCCAAATGTTAGACTGGGAATTGAGAACTCCTGGTGACACACTGTCACACAAGACAGCTGAGAGGCAGAAAATAGATCTTTAACATGTATATTTGAAAAATCAGCTATTTCCAAGCTGCAACTGACATACAGATGATAAACTCACATAAAGGATGCTTATCAAATTTGTAGACAACTCAGTAGAAAGAAGGGTTGACATGATAGATGGTGGCATTAAAACTCAAAAGGGTCTTGACAGGCTGTGAAATAGGATTGAAATCAGACACTGAAATGGAACAAGGATAAATGTAAAATCTTCTATTTGGGTTGACAAAAAAGTTCACTGCTCAAGGTCAAGATGGAAGAAAGCAACTTAGTAAGAATTCACCAATGAGGATCCAGGACATTTTGTTGACTGTCACCACGATAGAAGCCGTCAGAGCGAAGAGCCTGCTAACAAAGCTAAGACAGTACGAGGCAGAAGTGGTACAGAGGGGCCGAGGGTGGAGACACGGTCTTGAGTTTCTCTGTGCTGGTCAGGGTGTGCTCCTTCCTGGATGAAACAGTCTAAGAATACTGATGAACCAGAACTCAACCAGAGGAAGCAGCCAGGATGACGGTGCCTCATAATCACGCTAAATGAGGGATGACTGAGATTTAACTCAGAAAAGTCAGGTTTTTCAAATATTTAAAGGTACCTGCCATTTATAATAGGGAACAAAGAACAGATGAGACAGTGAGATCTTCGGGAACCTAAAGGCTGGGGTACAGAAGAATTAAGAAGGATCAAATGGAGCAGAAGCCTTTAGGAGAATATGGACTGAAAAAAAGGAACTTTGCTTTAGTGTGTAGAAAATCAGCTGCGTTGTGTCTCTGCAGATCAGATGCAGACTGACTGGAGATTTGCGAGGATATGGGCTGGCAAATACATGCAGGCCATCTTTGTAGGCAACAAATTCTAGAATTTTGGTGGAGAAGAAAGGGGAAGAATTTGGATGAGTTTCTGCAAAAGGCACTAGTCTGAAATGTAATTTAAAAAATTATTTATTTTTTGTCTGTGCTGGGTCTTTATTGCTGTGTGGGCTGTTCTCTAGTTGCGGCCTGCAGGGGCTGCTCTCCAGCTGCGGCGCCCAGGCTTATTGCAGCAGCTTCTCTTGTTGCTGAGAATGGACACTAGGGTAGGTAGTCTTCCGTAGCTGTGGCACAAGGTCTCAGTAGTTGCGTTTCCTGGGCTCTAGAGCATGGGCTCAATAGTAGTGGTGCAAGGCTTAGTTGCTCTTCAGCCTGTGGGATCTTCCCGGACCAGGGATCAAGCCCATGTCTCCTGCATTGGCAGGCAGATTCTTTACCACTGAGGCACCAGAAAAGCCCCTGAAATATAATTTTGTTTTAAAGGTAAGGCAGTCATGTAGGTTTTGATGGGGTGACTGGATCTCAGTTTGTAGATTTAGGTCTCTTGTCTCGGCATATTACTGATATACTGTCCGCTTTCACTCTCAAGAGTAGGCTGGTGTGGATGATAAATATCATGATGTTGCAGTGTTTGAAGGCTGAGGGAGGTGAGCCAGTGGAGAAGGCATGAGACTGGAGATTTTGCAGTGAACATGCGTAATGAGGAAATAAGTCCTGCCATGTCCTGACTGGGCAGCAGCAGGCTTGGGCTGGCCAGGAAGCCAGGCTGGGGATTTGGTTGGCTAGGGGAGCTCTGGCAGGTGCTGTGAATCCATAGGCTAGAGGCCAAGTCTGGAACTTGGCTGGAACCAGCAGGCCTCTGGCATTGTATCTGGCAGTGATGAAGACTTCTGCATTTTAATAGAGCATTCTCAAGAAGAGAAGGCTTCCTGACTCCAGTGGATGCAGGTGAAGAAGCTCCTCTGGGGCTCCTCTCACCAGACCATTCTAAGGCCAAATTCCAAGTCCATTCGTTTTCAAAGGCATGCTTACAGAAGCTTTCTTCTGCTGGGGTTTCTCTCTCCTGAGTGGAATAAAAAAGAACTTGCTTCATTAGCAGTAGGCAAAAAGTAGAAACCTATTAAATCAGAGCAAGTTATGTAAGTTTAAACCTAGATATTGTGATAAATGGGCCATCCAGGAGGGCTGCAGACGCTGGTACTTTCCCGTGAGTGCACATTTAATAGGACTGAGGATTTGTATGTCATATCCCCACTCACAACAGCCATACACAATGCCCTGGGCTTTTCAAATGTCAGGGAAGCCTGGACTGCCAGCCGTCCTTTTAGCTGTTCTTGTATTGGCCTCTTTGGGGCTGTATTTCTTTTCCACCATGAAGGATAGATGTGATATTATAGCCCCATCAGAGGTTAAGAGCACAGATATTGCAATCAGGGAAACTGGTCTGAAGCTCATTTCCATTAGTTACCACCACTGTTTGCCTTTGGGCAAATAACTTCCTGGGTCTGAGCCTCAGTTTTTTCATTCGTGGAATGGGAATAATGCCAGTACTTTTGTCCTTGATTTTTTGTGGGGACTATAAATGTGATTACAGTGTGAGGTAAAGTGATTACATTGTTGTTTTGTTGTTTTAGTCACTAAGTTGAGTCTGATTCTTTGCAGCCCCTGGACTGTAGCCTGCCAGGATCCTCTGACCTTGAGATTCTCCGGGCAAGAATATTAGAGTGGGTTGTCATTTACATAGTTAGCGTTAATACTGCTCGTGGCTATTTTTATTGTTCTTTGCTGCTCTTTGGTGAGATGTTTGAGGGAAGCTCAAGTAGAGTCAGGAAGTGCTACCATTTTTCAGGTCTCTTCATCAAGCATTTGCTGAGCACTTCATATATACGTGAAGGACTTTGTTGTTCAAGAAAGGTACTTATCAATATTTTACTCTGTGCTAGACTGGTGGATACTGTCTAGCAGGACCAACCAGAATGAATTGCAGTTGATCCCCTCCTGACTCTACTGTGGATTTTTTGAATGTTCAATTACAAGAATGGTAACAATAACAATCATAATACATACCACTTTAAAGGTGTATAGAACAGAGTCCTGGTTCAGACTAGGACTCATATGAACAGTGGTTTACAATTAACCAGTGTCTTCAAACCAAAGTGCGTGTGTGTGTGTGTGTGTGTGTGTGTGTGTGTATAAAGGTCAGTTCCTTTTTATAGTAGCCATGTTGCTGTGAGCAGGGCAGATATTATCTTCTCCATACTTTTGGTTGAACTCATTAAGTTTGTATAACTGTTTTTGGAAAAGAATTTGGATTGAGCAGCTGTTACGAAAATAAAATGGCAACCCACTCCAGTATTCTTGCCTAGAGAATCCTGTGGACAGAGGAGCCTGGTGGGCTGCTATCCATAGGGTCACATAGAGTCAGACATGACTGAAGCGACTTAGCATGCATGCATGTGTTGGAGAAAGAAATGGCAACCCACTTCAGTATTCTGGCCTGGAGAATCCCAGGGACGGAAGAGCCTGGTGGGCTGCCATCTATGGGGTCACACAGAGTTGGACACAACTGAAGCGACTTATATATATTATTATATACAACATTTTGTAGTCTTTTGTAACTTTTTTTGAAATAGTTATGAGTTCAAATGTGGTGGCAAATTTAATCTATGCTGCATGACAGGATTGCAGATTAGCCAAAAATGATTAAGCCCTTTGACACTGGAAATAGCAATTTTTTACCATTTCATTATACTCTTCCTAGGGTTAGAAGTGATGCATTGCCTGTTAACCAGCTATAACAGCTTTAGAAAAGACTGCATTTTCTTTTTTTCTTCTGTCCTTCCCTCCCTCCCTCCCTCCTTTCCTTCTTTCCTTCCATTTTTCTTTCCCTTCTTCCTCAATCATATACTTGACTTCTTTTGTGAATAGCTAAGGTTTGTAATCTACAGATCAAGGTGCTTTTAAAATAAATTTTAATTAAAAATATTTCTGCATATAGCCATATACCTTTTCAGCTAGCTTGATTTCTTTTTCTCCATGGGCTTAGTTTGTGAACCTGGAGCCAATTTACATAAGTGATTAAAGCAAACCTAGATAGTTCGTGACCCATTTTTATTAGAAGTTTTTCTCTTCCTCATCTGCTATTAATATCATGACAATTAAGATGGTATTTACACTAACCTGGCTAGCAATTTTCAGAATCAAATCTTGGTTCTGGAAGCATAAGATTTTTAGAAACACTGAATCTGAGTTCTCTCATCTGCAAAATGACTATATTATCATTTTATTGAAATACATGAGTTGAAATGTACCTTGCAATTCTTGGTTGATGGCTTTTTAAGGATAAAACTTTAACCTATGTAATTCTAAAAAGCAAAATATGGCTAACATGATAATAGAGATTTCTAGGCCATCATCAATATCCTCTTATTAATGGCAATGCTGGTAGTGATGCCAGATGAAAAAAGACTTGTATCTATAATGGCATCATAATTAACATGTCACTAATGGTCCTTTGGCATTATAGTTTGAGGAAATAATGAAAATGTCATTTCAAGTTATTCTATCATTTATTAAGAAGTAAATGAAGTCCTCAAACTGCAGGTTAAGATCAATAGGTGTTCATCAGCCGTTAGCTGCAGGGTCATTGAACTTCAGCTTGTTACTCTTTCCTGTTTCTGCTACACGCTGCTCCATGTGCCCTTTGTGTGTTTGTATGATAGTGCACCCTCTGTATGATAGTGCAGCCTCGGAATGAACAGGGCTGGAGTCACTCACACTAGGGTCAAATCTATAAAATGGTTACTTACACATTGTGTGACACACTTAATTGTTCTGAGTCGGCTTCCTAAAATGTAGAAATGATACCTTTCTCAGTTTGGTTGTGAGGATTAAATGCGATAATGCATAGAAGTACCTGGCACCCAAAATTGGTAACATGTATTGAGTGCCTCCTCCATGCTTTCTGTTTATGTGATAGTTCAGACAGTAAAGAATCCATCTACAGTGCAGGAGGCCTGGATTCGGTTCCTGGGTCAGGAAGACCCCCTGGAGTAGGGAATGGCAACCCACTCTAGTATTATTGCCTGGAAAATCCCATGGACAGAGGAGTCTGGTGTGCTACAGCCCATGGGGTCACAGAAAGTTGGACACATTTGAAGGACAACATAATCGACAACAACCACTTAACTTGGTTGAATGAGTGCTCCCTTTTCATTTTACAAGTGAGAACTCAGGGAGGGTAAATGTCTGTGACTCTTGCAAAGGCAGTAAACAGCTGAGGTAGGTTTCCGGCCTGGGTCTGCATTCTCTGCGGCTTCCGTTGTGGTGCTCCAGCATGGCAGGTCCTTGAGAGACCACAGCTTTTCTGCTCCCTCCAAAGGGTTTTTGACTGAGGGTCTGAAAGAAATAATTTCTTCTTATTAAGCGTGTGTCAACATGACCTTCGGTTAAAATACAAATGTACAGCCTTCTATGCAGGCACACTCTGAATCACCGTTAATGCCAGAGCTCAGAACTGAAGTTCTTTATACCACCTTAAATATTCTTTTTCTTTTTAAAAAGTTTACTTTGACATAACTCAAATTTACAAAAATGTGTAAGAATAGTACAAGGAAATCCCACATGTTCTTCTTTTAATTTATTTATCATTAAAAAAAATTATATTTTATTGAAGTATAGTTGACTTAACAATGTTTCAGGTACACAGCAAGGTGATTCAGTTATATATATACACATATATTATTTTTGAAATTACTTTTCATCAGGTTATTATAAGATATTGACTATAGTTCTCTCTGCTATGCAGTAAACCTTCATTGCATATCTATTTTTTTAATTAGAAATCTAACATTCTATTCATACTAAGTCAAACAAGTGGA
>SJYQ01001996.1:190829-239867 GCA_006410935.1 Redunca redunca
ATCATGAACTCCTTATTGCCAAATTCAGACTTAAATTGAAGAAAGTAGGGGAAACCACTAGACCATTCAGATATGACCTAAATCAAATCCCTTATGATTATACAGTGGAAGTGAGAAATAGATTTAAGGGCCTAGATCGGATAGATAGAGTGCCTGATGAAGTGTGGATGGAGGTTCGTGACATTGTACAGGAGACAGGGATCAAGACCATCCCTATGGAAAAGAAATGCAAAAAAGCAAAATGGCTGTCTGGGGAGGCCTTACAATTAGCTGTGAAAAGAAGAGAAGTGAAAAGCAAAGGAGAAAAGGAAAGATATACCCATCTGAATGCAGAGTTCCAAAGAATAGCAAGGAGAGATAAGAAAGCCTTCCTCAGCGATCAATGCAAAGAAATAGAAGAAAACAACAGAATGGGAAAGACTAGAGATCTCTTCAAGAAAATTAGAGATACCAAGGGAACATTTCATGCAAAAATGGGCTCAATAAAGGACAGAAATAGTATGGATCTAACAGAAGCAGAAGCTATTAAGAAGAGGTGGCAAGAATACACAAAAGAATACAAAAAAGAACTTCATGACCCGGATAATCACGATGGTGTGATCACTCACCTAGAGCCAGAAATCCTGGAATATGAAGTCAAATGGGCTTTAGAAAGCAACACTATGAACAAAGCTAGTGGAGGTGAAGGAATTCCAGTTGAGCTATTTCAAATCCTGAAAGATGATGCTGTGAAAGTGCTGCACTCAATATGCCAGCAAATTTGGAAAACTCCACAGTGGCCACAGGACTGGAAAAGGTCAGTTTTCATTTCAATCCCAAAGAAAGGCAATGCCAAAGAATGCTCAGACTACCACACGATTGCACTCATCTTACACACTAGTAAAGTAATGCTCAAAATTCTCCAAGCCAGGCTTCAGCAATATGTGAACCATGAACTTCCAGATGTTCAAGCTGGTTTTAGAAAAGGCAGAGGAACCAGAGATCAAATTGCCAACATCTGCTGGATCATGGAAAAGCAAGACAGTTCCACACACAGTGTGCCAGCATAGAAGGTTGTACATTTGTATTTTAACTGAAGGTCATATTGACACAAAACATCTATTTCTGCTTTATTGACTATGCCAAAGCCTTTGACTGTGTGGATCACAATAAACCATGGAAAATTCTGAGAGAGATGGGAATACCAGACCATCTGACCTACCTCTTGAGAAACCTGTATACAAGTCAGGAAGCAACAGTTAGAACTGGACATGGAACAACAGACTGGTTCCAAATAGGGAAAGGAATACATCAAGGCTGTATATTGTCACCCTGCTTATTTAACTTCTATGCAGAGTACATCATGAGAAATGCTGGGCTGGAAGAAGCACAAGCTGGAATCAAGATTGCCAGGAGAAATATCAATCACCTCAGATATGCAGATGACACCACCCTTATGGCAGAAAGTGAAGAGGAACTCAAAAGCCTCTTGATGAAAGTGAAAGAGGAGAGTGAAAAAGTTGGCTTAAAGCTCAACATTCAGGAAACAAAGATCATGGCATCTGGTCCGATCACTTCATGGGAAGTAGTTGGGGAAACAGTGGAAACAGTGTCAGACTTTATTTTTTTGGGCTCCAAAATCACTGCAGATGGTGACTGCAGCCTTGAAATTAAAAGACGCTTACTCCTTGGAAGAAAACTTATGACCAACCTAGATGACGTATTCAAAAGCAGAGACATTACTTTGCCAACAAAGTCTGTCTGGTCAAGGCTATGGTTTTTCCAGTGGTCATGTATGGATGTGAGAGTTGGACCGTGAAGAAAGCTGAGTGCTGAAGAATTGATGCTTTTGAACTGTGGTGTTGGAGAAGACTCTTGAGAGTCCCTTGAATTGCAAGGAGATCCAACCAGTCCATTCTAAAGGAGATCAGCCCTGGGATTTCTTTGGAAGGACTGATGCTAAAGCTGAAACTCCAGTACTTTGGCCACCTCATGTGAAGAGTTGACTCATTGGAAAAGTTTTTGATGGTGGGAGGGATTGGGGGCAGGAGGATTCCCTGGTGGATCCAGGGAATTCAAAGCAGGGACGGAGTTGGCGAAGAGAGATTAATTAGAAATTTAAAGACAGATTAGAGAAGAATTATGTAGTGAAAAAATAGAGGAGAAAAGAGGCTGATATTCCTTGGTTTACACGGAAAGCTAATAAAGTCTTAAGACAAGAAACTTGTACCACATATGTTAGGCCACAGGTGCCCATTTAAATAGCAGATGGTGCTCCGCCTTGGGCTCCCTCTCGCGTGGGTCTTAGAAGCCTGGGCAAATAAGTAGACATGGAGAGCCTCTGTGTTCCAAGGGATCAGCCTGAAAAAGAGAGGGAGGGAGAGGGAGGAAGAGAGAGAGAGAGTCGACACGGGGGAGGCCAAGCTTGTGTAAAAACCGCCATAACTTTATTTTCAAAAGGTGCTTATATACCCTAAGTTTTACATAATGGAAGATACAGAGTCATGCAGGGGCAGCAGTCATGACCCTTATTGATACCAGGCTTTCTTTCTGCATATCTTTCCATATACAAAAGGTCTCAGGTGATTTACATTATCTTCTGGCCAAGAGGCCTGTTAACACCTTATGGCTCTCTTCTTTAATGGAAGTTAATCTCATTTCCTCTGAAGTGTTTTTCTTTAATCTGCATCACCCTCAAAGCACTAAATAAAGTTACAACCCTGTAGAACAAAGGTGCAGTGGGTTACAACAAAGAAGGTACTTGACTCAAAGATCTAATGTTGTTAATACCAGGCTACTACCTGTTTTTTCTACATACCAACTATATCAACTAATAAAAGATATGAAAACTTGGCAGCAAGTATTGGCTCAACAATGAAACCCTTATCAATCCTATTTTAATGATTTTGATTCCTTGGAAGCCCCTACATTCCTAGGATGTTTTAAGCTTCCTGTGCCTCTCGTGGTTGGTCTGGAGGCTGTGAGCAATCATATGCGCAGTTGTAAAAGGTCCAGACAGACCTGTCAGGCAAGTTAGAAAGCTACCAGAGTGGTTTGAGCTGAGACACTCCTTTTATATGCAGGAGACTCTTAGCTGGAGCTCTAAGTTAATGTTTTCCAGAAAAAGATGGTGGGGGATAGCCCCCTGTTAATGTCAGAGGAGTTGGTGAAAGGCATAATATAGTAAGGCAGACAGATTTTGGTTTTGGGGGTAGATGCTTGAGAAAATCTGGGGGGACCCCTGAGGCTTGATCCCACCTTTGCATTTTGTCAGGCCCCCTTCCTCATGACCTTTGCCACATGTGGGATTCCCCATGCTGACTCCCAGTAGGAGGAGAAGGAGACAATAGAGGTTGAGATGGCTGGATGGCATCACCAACTCAATGGACATGAGTTTGAGTGAACTCCAAGAGTTGGTGATGGATAGGGAGGCCTGGCATGCTGCAATTCATGGGGTGCCAAAGAGTCAGACACGACTGAGCAACTGAACTGAACTGAACTGAATCATGATACTATGGTAATGTTATTAATACTTGAATAATCTCAATATTAAAAGATATTTATCAGTTTTCACAATCAATAACAAGACATAAAATAAAAGATAATTACAATTGCAAACCATAATCAGAACATGATTAACTTAATATAAAATAACATAAAATTGGGCGGGGATCAAGCAGAGTGATGTGGTATGTGGAAGTGCTCTATGCACATGTTTTCATCCACCCAGCTGGTCTGTGTATTTCGGTTGGTGCATTTAATACATTTCCATTTAAGGTAATTATCAATATGTATGATCCTATTAACGTTTTCTTAGTGTTTTGGGTTTATTTTCTATAGGTCTTTTCCTTCCTTGGTGTTTCCTGTCTAGAGAAGTTCATTTAGCATTTGTTGTAAAGGTGGTTTGGTGGTGCCGAATTCTCATAACTTTCGCTTGTCTGGAAAGCTTTTGATTTCTCCATCAAATCTGAAGAAGAGTCTTGTTGGGTAGAGTATTCTTGGTTGTAGGCTCTTCCCTTTCATCACTTTAAATATATCATGTCATTCCCTTCTGGTTTGTAGAGTTTCTGTTTAGGAATAAGCTGATAACCTGATGGGAGTTTCCTTGTATGTTGTCATTTTTCCCTTGTTTCTTTTAATATTTTATCTCTGTCTTAAATTTTTATCAGTTTGATTACTGTATGTCTCAGTGTGTTCCTCCTTGGGTTTATTCTTCCTGGGACTCTCTGTGCTTTCTGGACTTGGTTGACTATTTCCTTTCCCATGTTAGGGAAGTTTTCAGCTATTAGCTCTTCAAATATTTTCTTAGGTCCTTTCTGTCTTCTCCTTCTGGGACACCTATAATGTGAATATTGGTCAATGTTGTTCCAGAGGTCTCTTATGCTGTCTTCATTTCTTTCTTTACTTTTTTCTATATTCTGTTCTGCAGCAGTGATATCCACCATTCTGTCCTCCAGGTCACTTATCCATGCTTCTGCCTCAGTTATTCTGCTATGGGTTCCTTCTTGTGTGTTATTCATCTCTGTTTGTTTCTTTTTTAGTTCTTCTAGGTCTTTGGTAAACATTTCTTGTATCTTCTCAATCTTTGCCTCCATTCTTTCCCCAAGATGCTGGATCATCTTCACTATCGTTATTCTGAATTCTTTTTCTGGAAGGTTGCCTATTTCCACTTCATTTAGCTGTTTTTCTGGGATTTTATCTTGTCCCTTCATCTGGGACATAACTTTCTGCTTTTTCATCTTGATTACTGCTCTGAAATATGGTTTTTGTTTTAGCCACTGTTAGTCTGTGGTTCTTCTTGCTTCTTCCTATCTGTCCTCAGGTGGATGAAGCTAAGAGGCTTATGTAAGCTTCTTGATGAGAGGGACTGGCAATGGAAAAAACTGGGTCTTGCTCTTGTGGGTAAGACCTTGCTCAGTAAAGCTTTAATCCAATTATCTGCTGATGGGTGGGGTTTCACTCCCTCCTTGGTGTGGTTTGGCCTGAGACAACCCAGCCTTGGGGTCTAGGGTGTTGTGGTAGGTTAATGGTGAACTTCAAGAGGATTTACGCCATGAGGGGCCTTTCAGTGTCCCCATCCTGGTGGTGAGCCCCAGCCAATCTATGCCTCCAGAGAAGGCCCTCCCACACGAGCGGTTAGTTTTGGTTCAGTCGCCTGTGGGGTCACTGCTCCTCTCCTCTGGGTCTTGGTGCATGCAATATTTTGTTTGTGCCCTCCAAGACTGGAGTCTCTGTTTCTTCCAGTACTCTGGAAGTCTTATAATCAAATCCTGCTGGCCTCAAGACCAGATTCCCTGGAGATTCCCAGTCCCTTTGTCAGATCCCCAGGCTGGTAAGCCAGATGTGGGATTCAGAACCTTCACAGCAGTGCAAGAACTTCTTTGGTATTATTGTTCTCCAGTCTGTGGGTCACCCACCTGGTGGTTATGGGATTTGATTTTATTACGATTGCACACTCCTACCATGTCACTACAGCTTCTTCTTTGTCTTTGGATGTGGGGTATCTTTTTTTGGTGGGTTCCAGCATCCTTCTGTCAATGGTTGTTCAACAGCTAGTTGCAATTTTGGTGCTCTCACAGGAGATGAGCACACATCCTTCTACCCTGCCATCTTGAACCAGAAGTTCCCCATATACTCTTGATGCAGACTCATCAATTCTGTATGTGTTTTATCCCATTGCTCTATCCCTCTGTTTGGGTGTGTATGTACATGTGTGCAGTGTACACATATTCTTTCCTATGAACCGCTTCAGAGTAAGTCACAGCTATCGGCTATACCTGCTATTTCACCCCATATATCACTGTGTGTACTTCCTGCAAACAAGGAAACCTTTTGCACAACCACAGTAATATAATGATCAAAATCAAGATTTGTAACACTGACACAATCTGTTAATCAAAGTCATTATCTATATTCAAATATTGTCAGTTCTCAAAGGCCAGTTGAGAATCATATATTGTTTTTGTTTGTCATGGCTCCTTACTTTCCTTCTATCTGAAAGAGTTTTTTGTCTTTCCTAACTTTGAAAATTTGAGTACAGACCAGTTATTTTGTAGAATATCCCTCAATTTGTTTTGTCTGATATTTCCTCATGATTAGATTTGGATTATACAATTTTGGCAGGAAAACCACAGAAGTTATGTGTCTTACTAATTGTATTGTATCAGGAGACACATAATGTTGGTTTGTGCCAATATTGGTGATGTTAACTTTTATCACTTGGTTAAGATAATGTCTGCCAGGTTTCAGCTGTGGGGAGATAATTTGAGATTTTGTACAGGAGTACAAGCTACAGTCCATAGGGTCAAAAAGAGTTGGACACAACTGAAGCAACAGCAGCATTCTTTGAGCATTTCCTTACTTTCTGGCATAAGATGCTCCAGACTCATCTTGTACTGCCTCTGTCCCCACCCTGGAATCAATCTTTTTTCCAGAGTTTTGGTTCTTTGGTTCTTTTTAATGGAGAATGCTATATAGAAATCAAGATCAGTCACCGATACAAGAATTTACTTTTTGTGTAAACAGCTCTCTGTGTATCTACCTAGGAAATACACATATATACACGTAGATATACACACCCCTATATCTCCATTTATTTCTCTTTGGAAATCAAGGTACTTCTGATATCTCCAATTACAACTCAATACCACAGGGTTTTTATAATAGCTTTCCCTTTTCTATATTTGTAACTCCCTTCTCCATCAATAAAGGACTCAACTCCCATTATCCCAAAATATTTATTCATTTATTCAAGTTACATAGAAACTAATTTTAGAATCATTAACTCATAGCACCACCAAAAGAAAACCTAAGGATTTGAATTCAATATTTAGTTAGAGCTTTTGGAGGACAAAAATGAAATATATATAAAATAAAATATAAATATATGCAATAAAAGGCATAAATATTTTTTAACAGAAGTTTAAAAACTTACCTGAAAAGTTAAAATAATTACCTGAGATTACCCAGCTAGTAAATGGCACACAGTAGATTTTTAAATTTAATTTAAAATTTAAAAGTTGAAGTATAGTTGACTTATAGTATTATATGAGTTTCAGGTGTACAACACAATGATTTGATATTTTTATAGTTTGTGCACCATATAAATTACTATGCTACTGACTACATTCTTTGTAATGTCCATTATATCCCTGTGACATTTATTTTATACCTGATAGTTCATACCTCTTAATCTCCTTCACCTTTTTGGCCTATTCCCCCACTCCCTCCCCTTTGACAATCACTAAATTTTTTCTTTGTATCTGTGAAGATATCCATTTCTGTCTTGTTAAATTTTTTGCTTGTTTTTTAGATTCCACATATAAGTGAAGACATACAGTATTTATCTTGTTCTGATTTATTTCACTGAGTATAATAACCTCCAGATCTGTCCATGTTATACAAATGGCAAGATTTCATTCTTCGTTATATATTATTCCATTATATATGTGTGTGTGTACCATATCTTATTTATCCATTAGTTTGTCAGTGGGCACTTTGGTTGCTTCCATATTTTGGCCTTTGTAAATAATGCTGCTATGAACATTGGGGTACATGTTTCTTTCCAAATGAATGTTTTTGTTTTCTTCAGATAAATACCTAGGAATGGAATAGCTGCATTGTATGGTAATTCTATTTTTAATTTTTTGAAGAAACTCCATACTGTTTTCCATAGAGACTGTATCAATTTACATTCCCACCAGCAGTGCATGATGGCTCCCTTTTTTCCATATCCTTGCCAACACTTGTTATTTCTTGTCTTTTTGATGATAGCCAGTCTGACAGTGTGAGGTTATATCTCACTGCAGTTTTAATTAGCATTTCTCTGATTAGAAATGTTGAACATTTTTTCATTTGTATGTTGGCCTTTTTTATGTGTCCTTTGGAAAAAAGGCATAAATCTTGAGTCCAATTTGTTGGGTTTTTATAAATGAATACACTCATGTATACTACATTCCTATAAAGATATAGATGTCTCAGTTCAGTTCAGTTCAGTTGCTCAGTCATGTTCAACTCTTTGTGACCCCATGAATCGCAGCACGCCAAGCCTCCCTGTCCATCACCAACTCCCGGAGCTCACCCAGACTCATGTCCATCGAGTCCGTGATGCCATCCAGCCATCACATCCTCTGTCATCCCCTTCTCCTTCTGTCCCCAATCCCTCCCAGCATCAGAGTCATTTCCAATGAGCCAACTCTTTGCATGAGGTGGCCAAAGTACTGGAGTTTCAACTTCAGCATCATTCCTTCCAAAGAAATCCCAGGGCTGATCTCCTTCAGAATGGACTGGTTGGATCTCCTTGCAATTCAAGGGACTCTCAAGAGTCTTCTCCAACACTACAGTTCAAAAGCATCAATTCTTCAGCACTCAGCTTTCTTCACAGTCCAACTCTCACATCCATACATGACCACTGGAAAAACCATAGCCTTGACTAATGGACCTTTGTTGGCAAAGTAATGTCTCTGCTTTTCAATATGCTCTCTAGGTTGGTCATAACTTTTCTTCCAAGGAGTAAGCGTCTTTTAATTTCTTGGCTGCAATCACCATCTGCAGTGAATTTGGAAGCCCCCCAAAATAAAGTCTGCCACTGTTTCCACTGTTTCCCCATCTATTTCTCATGAAGTGATCGGACCAGATGCCATGATCTTCGTTTTCTGAATGTGGAGCTTTAAGCCAACTTTTTCGCTCTCCTCTTTCACTTTCATCAAGAGGCTTTTGAGTTCCTCTTCACTTTCTGCCATAAGGGTGGTGTCATCTGCATATCTGAGGTTATTGATATTTCTCCTGGCAATCTTGATTCCAGCTTGTGCTTCTTCCAGCCCAGCGTTTCTCATGATGTACTCTGCATAGAAGTTAAATAAGCAGGGTGACAATATACAGCTTTGATGTATTCCTTTTCCTATTTGGAACCAGTCTGTTGTTCCATGTCCAGTTCTAACTGTTGCTTCCTGGCCTGCATATAGGTTTCTCAAGAGGCAGGTGAGGTGGTCTGGTATTCCCGTCTCTCTCAGAATTTTCCACAGTTTATTGTGATCCAGACAGTGAAAGGCTTTGGCATAGTCAATCAAGCAGAAGTAGATGTTTTTCTGGAACTCTCTTGCTTTTTCGATGATCCAGCAGATGTTGGCAATTTGACCTCTGGTTCCTCTGCCTTTTCTAAAACCAGCTTGAACATCTGGAAGTTCACAGTTCACATATTGTTGAAGCCTGGCTTGGAGAATTTTGAGCATTACTTTACATTGATGTCTATCATACTAGAAAGTTCTCTTGTGCCCCTTGCTAACCAGTCTCCCTGAGAATAAACTAATTTTTAGACTTGTTTTGCTATAGTTTGCTTATAAATGAAACCATAGAGTATTTTTTATATTTCATTTTAAATTCTTCTAGATTTTTAGTTCTTTCAGTATTTTTATAGTGTAGATCTGTATGATTATTCTTAAATTTTAATGCTCACCTTCATATTTAAAGGAAGTTCTACCCCTATATAGCAGGATTGCTAAAGCAATTACTCTGAGATAAGATTGTGATGATAGAAGGCTGGAATCATACTGATCTTAAACTAAAAACTCTTTGATGGCTTGGAATTAATTTTTATGAGACCCTGTATAAAACTGGTGGTATAAATGAACTTGTAATGGTACTATTGTACTAACATCGTTCAGAACTCACATCAGTTAATCAGGTGTACATTAACTTATTCTAGCACACTTAACTCATTTATAAATAGAAACATTACTGAGTATACCTCAGATCTTTCTCTAACTGTCAGAAATCTAGCAGTGAGCAAGACAGGTAACACTGCTATTCTATCAGAGCTTGATATATTTTATTTACAGTATTATTCACTATGTGTCTGTAGATCCAAGTTTCAGTCTGATCTTATTATGAGCTGAATGTATCCCTGTTCCTCCACCCAATTCATATGTTGAAGTCAACTCCAGTGTAATGGTGTCTATTGAAAACGGATCTTTGAGAAGTGATTTGGTCCTAACGGCAGGGCTCTGGTCTGATGGGATTGGTTCCTTTTTAAGAAGAGATGCCTGAGAGCTTGCTCACCATTTCTCTGCCATATTGGGCACACAGCTAGCAAGTGGCCATTTCCAAGCCAGGAAGAGAGCCCTTTCTAGACTCTGACCATGCTGGTGCTCTAAACACGGACTTCTGCCCCCAGAGCTGTGAGAATATTGTTGTTTTAGCCACCAGGTTTATGTTTTGTTATCTTAGCCCGAGCAAACTAAGACAGATATCATGTTCCTTTTGTTTGAAGAGCTGCCTTTAACATTTACAGAGTAGGTACACAGCCTATGGTTTCTTTCAGGCTTTGAGAAAGTCTTTATTTCTCCTTCTTTTCTGAAAGATTCTTTTGCTAGGCATAGAATACTGGCTGACAGTTTTGTCTTCTAGCACTTTAAAGATGGCATTCTCTTGTCTTCTGGCTTGCACAGGTTTTGATGAGAAGATGACTGTAACTTCATCTTTGTTCCTTTATGTATAACATGTCTTTTTTCTCTGGCTATCTTCAGCATTTTTTCTTTTCAGCAGTTTGGATATGTTGTGCCTCTGAGCAATGCATAAGGGAAATGTTAGATGCCTTAATTTCCTTGTATGTAGCAAGAGTGTTCTACCAGTAAGTTCCCCTGCTATTTGGCTCATGGGAATCCTTTGCTTGTGGTGCTTTTTTCAATGCAGCTTTCTTATCAAATCTTATTAAGATATTAGGAACTGGCTCAAGTCCTGTCTCCATGAAGCCTTCATGGGAGATAAGTATCATGCCATAATTTCTTTACCTCCAAGCTTTTTCTTCGTTGGCCTCGACACATTTTAGACTAAACCCATTCTTCTGTGAAATGATTTCAAAATATTTCATCATTTACTGCCTTCCTTTAAACATACTCTTTGTTCTAAATATCAGCTTCATTATTTAAGCAGGTTTTTTTTTTTGTTGTTGTTGTTGTTGTTGCTTGATTTTTGGATACTTTGTCAAGAAAATCCCCTCTTCTTTCCTCTACTAGTATCATTAATTTCTTCAACTCACAAGATTAATTTAATTAGGTTGTTTTCCTTTTTTGATGGGTGATTCTAAAGATGAGAAAAGGAAGGCAAGTAAGAGTCTTACTCAGAAGACTTCATACTTGGTTTTATACTATGCTGTTGCCATCTTGAAATTCTTAATAACATTTAAACAGAGGACCTCACACTTTCATTTTGCACTGGCTGATCTGACAATTATGTACCTGGGTCCTACATTTGGGATTAACATTTCAGTTGGAATTTTGGCTAGCTAGTGGTGGTATGAAGATATTAAGTGCTTTGGGCAGAGAGAAAAGAGAATACAAGGAGGCAAAGCCATCTCTAAGTTAGCAACTGCAAAATAATATTCTGCAGGGCATTCCATTTATGTGTTAAATGTAAAAAGACATTACAAGTCAAATTTCATAAATGCGTTAAGGAAGGTTAAATAGATTTCTTTAGAATAGAACTTTTAAATATTTAATCTGAGGAGCAGTATTATGACCAACCAAAATGGGATGTAATCTGCAGCATTTCCAAAATTCATTTAATAGTGACTAATGGTCTGGAGGAACAAGGGTTTTGGGGTCCGAGTTTTGGAACACAGTTTGACAAATGGGGACAATAATTACGTGCTTCCAGAGTGAGGAGACCTGTTCCATCAGGAACTTTGGGAACTAGGCTTATGAATTATTTAGTGGAAGAAATAGAAAGATTCACTCTTCTCTACTGATAGACCAAAGACACTGTTACATGCATGAGTGCAGGGTTGACTTTAGCCCCATTTCTACCCACCAGTACTTCCTGGATCATGTCTTTCTTCCCTTTCTTCTTTAAGATTACCCTTCAATTTGCATCTTAGTTTTTACCTTGGTGAAAGATAAATCTGCCATGTGCATGTCTCTGCTGAGAATTTTAGAGGGATTTTCTCTAGGGGACATTAAAAAAAAAAGAAAAAAAAGAGGAGCCTTGGCTTCTGTACTGAAAATGCACAAAACATTTACTACTAAATGAATAAAAGCAGGGATCAGAGTCTGAATCCCTTCCTGTCTGGGGACAGCTATGGAAAGCATGCTCTGCATATCCCATTATACCAGCCTTGGCTGGGAGATGTACATGTAGCACCATAAGTGATCCCATATCACCTTCTAATGTACCCGTCAGCCTTACTCCATAAATCAGCTGGGAAATGGGCCTGCACTTAAGGAGCTTGTGCCTAGCTCACAGGAGACCACTAAGAAGTGTGTTAGTGAGGTGGGAGTGGAAACTGGGGACACACACTAGGAGCTGTTTGGAAACTGGCACGTTAGTGGGCAGGTTGCCAGTGAGTCTTCGTTATGTGCTTGCTGCTTGCAGAGCGTATTTAACATAACAGCATATATTGAGCCATAGCTCTCAATTCTGGCTCAAGCACATATAAAAATTAAAGAAATGAAATAAAATTGTCTAAGAATCTGATTACTACTTGTATAGGTTGGGACAAAGGATCTTAATCTTCAGCATGTTTTTCCCAGTGCTTCTGATGCAGGAAGTCAAGAACTACTAAATGCTGAGAAATGCTGATGTAGGCAACAGAATAAATTTTAAGCAAAAATCATTAAAAACACACTTCAAAGTCACAGTATCTGACCTGAAAAACAATAGATATTAATGAAATCTGAAGAAAATCTTTGCAGTCTGCATTTTTCTTTTTATTGTCCTTATAGAATATTTGTGGTGATAAAATAACCTATCACTTTAACTGGGATTAAGATATCATACCAATATTCTTTCAATTCTATTCTTATTTCAGGATAGCTGTGACTTTTAAAATCTTTTAATTCTGTTTTTGCAGAGAAATACTTATATGATAGACAATACTATAAGTGCTCTATGAAGCTCCAATTATAATTTAAAAGACTGTATGTATGGATGTGTGTCTACAATTTAAAACATTTTTTCCTTTCATGGAATGGTCAGCAACTGCTGTGAATTTTTTCTCACCAGTGGGTTTTTATAATTGTTTTTCATTATCCTAAATTTTTAAATATTTTATTATGAAATCAACTAATTTTACAATGAACCCTCATAGAACTACTGCCTAGATTCTACCAGTAACATCGACTCTATTTGTTTCAAAACTTATCTGTTTGATTTTTGTCCTCATCTCATCCTTTAATCCATCTTTTGACACATTCAAAGTCAACTGCGGACATCAGCATATAGTCTGAAGTATTTATTTACAAGTTATCTTTCTTTTGCTATAAAATATACATATTACAAAGAAAGTAAAAAGTTTAAAGTGTTTATTTACTGATTTTTGACAAACGCAAACCTCTATGCGATGCAAATCCATGTCAAGCTGTAGAACATTATCACCATATCATGCCCTTTCTCAGGCAACCCCCACCTTTTGCTTATTGCAGGGTTTAATCATATAGTATGAATTGTTCTTTCAAGTAGCATAATGTTTTAAGATTCATGCATACTGTTGCATGTATTAGTAAGTAGTTCTTTTTTTATTGCTGAATTGTGTTCCATTTATGATTACACCACAGATTATTGGTTTTCCTATTGATGGATATCTGGGCAATTTCCAGTGTCTGGTAGTTATGGATAAAACTTCTATGGACATTCTTGTTCAAGTTTTCTGTTAATATGTGCTTTGATTCTCTTGGGTGAAAACTAGGAATAGAATTGCTCATTCATAGTGTATGAGAGTTCTGTTTACTCCCCATCCTTGCCAACATTAGATGTTGTCAATTTTAAAAAACATGCACAATTTGGATGGGGATATAGAGTATTTCATTATAATTTTAATCATATCTCTGATGACTGCTGCATACTTTTTCATGCACTTATTGATAATTTATATATTTCTCTTTTGAAGTGCCTGTCAAAATGTATTGCTTACTTTTAGTGGGTCTTTTTTTTCTTTTGGAAATTAGTAACTGTTTTATTAATTATGCTGTGGGCCTCATGGGCTATCTATTACTGGGTAAATGGTATTTCTACATACAAATTTGTTTTTATTCTATGGCTTGCTTCATTTTTTAACGTAAAACAAAAACATTCCTGAAATCTATTATTATCAACTAATTATAAATCTGAGTTCAACCTTTTGCTATTCAATATCTATTATTTAAGGGCAAGAGGAGAAAGGGGTGACAGAGGATGAGATGGTTGGATGACATCACTGACTCAATGGACATGAGTTTGGGCAAACTCCGGGAAACAGTGAAGGGCAGGGAAGCTTGGTGTGCTGCAGTTCATGGGATCTCAGAAAGTCAGACATAACTTAGTGACTGAACAACAAAAACAATCTATTATTTAATTTCTACATTCCCATTTATATCCAAAATTTTAAAAATTGAAATATAATTGATTTACAATGCTATATTAGTTTCAAAGTGATTCAGTTATACATATATTAATTATTTTTCAGATTCTTTTCTGTTACAGGTTATTACAACATATTGAATATATTTCCATGCTCTATATAGCAGATCCTTGTTTATCTATATTTTATATATAGTAGTGTGTATTTGTTAACTCCAAACTTCTAATTTCTCCCTCCTCTCCCACACTTTCTCCTTTGGTAACTATTTGTTTTCAATGTCTGTGAGTCTATTTCTGTTTTGTAAATAAGTTCATTTGTATAATTTTTTTTTAGATTCCACATATAAGTGATATCATATATTTGTCTTTCTGATTTACTTCAGTTAGTGTGATAATCTCTAGGTCTATCCATGTTGCTGTAAATGCTAATATCTTTTTCTTTTTTATGACTAACATTCCATTGTATTTGTTGTTGTTCAGTTGCTAAGTTGTGTCTGACTCCTTACCACCCCATGGACTGCAGTACACCAGGCTTCCCTGTCCTTCACTGTCTCCTGAAGTTTGCTTGAATTCATGTCCACTGAGTTGCCGATGCTATCATCTGTTCATCTGTTGATGGATATTTAGGTGGCTTTCATGTCCTATCTATTGTAAATAGTGCTGCTATGAACATTGGTGTGCATGTGTCTTTTCAAATTAAAGTTGTCCTCTTTTCTAGGTTTATGCTCAGAAGTGAGATTGATGGTGGGCTTCTCCAGTGGCTCAGTGGGTAAATAATCTGCCTGCAATGCAAGAGACACAGGAGATGAGGGTTCCAATCCTTGGGTCAGGAAGGTCCCCTTGATAAGGAAATGGCAATCCACTCTAGTGTTCTTGCCTGGGAAATCCCATAGACAGAGGAGCCCGGTGAGCACACACATCGGAGTTATTTACATATCTCACATATTAGTTTGTCAAATAAGTTTTGCAAACATTTTCTCTTAAGTCTTTGGCTTATCTATTTGATACACTGAAAACTTACATATTAATAAGAAAAGTGAAAAAGAGAGATAAAGTTCAGTTCAAAACATGCTGATTGGTGGCTAGTGGGACATGCAGTTGACCTTTGTAGAAAACAGTGATCCCTGAAGCAGGGAGTAGGAAGAGTAACTTGGAAACAGAAATGGATATACAGAAATTTCTGTATATCCAGAAATACACAGGAAGCCCTCTAAAACTTTAGTTTTAAAACTAAATGATACACAGGGCTTCCTGTGTATCATTTGACATACATTTCTGATTTAAATTTTTCAAAATTACTTACGAGTTAGATTTGTTCCACTCCTCCAAATCTTCAGTAAAGTGGACACTCCAAGAAGAACCTCCATGTGGCTGTGTGCCCTTCTCAGGAAAGCATAAGATGGAAAATGATTCAGGAATGTGTTCATTATATTGGATTTTTTATTCAACAAAATTCATTTTACTTTTATTAGCAAAGCATTACGCTGTGCACTGATAAAATCATGAACATTTTATTATGTGTCTACTACGTTTCATTCCCTATACTAAACACTTTAATATGTATTATCTCTTTTTATCTTTCTGCAAACCTTATTTATCTCACTTTTACCCTTTCTTTTAGAAATGAAGAAACTGAAGTAGCTTGTTCACAGTGAGGATTCTAACTCAGGCTGCCTGGCTCTAAGCCTACACTCTGGATTGTTAGTGGACAGGTAGTCATCTCATCTCATTATACCAAACATTATGGTGATATTTATTAACTTGGGAGCCATGAAAGTAAGGAGTGAAAGCAAGTAGTAATATGAGTGTTGGAGGGAGGAAATACTTCATTATTTCCAGTGACTGTTTAGTACGAACTTCTTTTCTCAAACCCCATGTTTTCCCTCCATTTCATTCCATAAGAGCACTAGAGAGTCAGACTGGTCTATATCTGGTGGCTGTCTTGTAAGGTGAAGGGCTATGCAATGCAGTGCTTAAAGGGCAGCTGATTTCCACCATATCCTGTCTCACAGCTCACTTATAAGAAGAGCATCCAAGAGCACACATTCTAGGATTTATGACTTGGGGAGCATGGTAAAGACCTCCTAAAAACAGGTTCTTTTTTAACTGTAAGGTCCTTCTTCCATTTAGATCTAACTGAAGATGCTCCTGTAAGAAATATCTTTAACTTAATAGTTAATATTTATTTGTTTAAATCATTTATAGCCATGTTTTAAAAGGCATTGTCAAGTGCAAAAGTAGGTCCACTTTGGCTAACATCAAGGTTTATTTTCTAAGAAGATTCAGATATATTGATTAGAATGAGACTGTGATATTTGTTTCATCTTAATACTTGAAAAAATTCTCCTTAAATACTGATAATAATTCCCCATTGAGTACTGCCTTAGATCAAGACATCTCTGACCTTCTAAACTAGTGCTACTTTAGCTCTTCATACACCCAAAGTGAAAGTGAAGTGAAAGTGAAGTCGTTCAGTCATGTTGGACTTTGTGACCCCGTGGACTGTAGCCCACCAGGCTCCTTTGTCCATGGGATTCTCCAGGCAAGAATACTGGAGTGGGTTGCCATTTCCTTCTCCAGAGGAATCTTCCCAACCCAAGGATCGAACTCAGGTCTCCCACATTGCAGGCAGGCGCTTTAACCACACCCAAAGAAGGTTGATTACAATCGGGCCATCTTCTTCTTCTCCTATAATACTCCTATTCTTTCCTGGCTCCTTGCTCATGTTGGTTCCCCAACCCATTTCTTCTCTAAGCTTATTCAGAATAAGCCAGTCAGGCTCTAGGTCTGCATCTTCTTCGAACCTTTCCCTGGCATTATAGTGGTTAAGAAGGCAAACCCTGGGTTTAAAGACATTTGTGTTCAAAATTTGGCTTAGCTACTGACTGATGCTTTATTTTACCTTTCTTAGTTTATTTTTCATTTGTAAAAAGAGAATGATGATACTTGGGTAGTAGATAGATTTTAAAAGTGGCTCCTATGATCCCTGCCACTGGTGTTGGTACTCATATGTAATTCTCTCCTTATGAATGTGGGCAGGACCTATGACTTGCTCCAAACCAATAGAATACAGCTTATACAGATGTACATGCTTACATATCTATGATTATGTTTCATATGATTGGAACATCTGTCTTGCTAGGAAAATCTCTTCCCTGCTAACTTTGAAGAAGCAAGCTGCCATGTTATCAGTTGCTATATAAAGAGGGTTGTGCAGCAAGGAACTGAGAGTGGTTGATAGCCAGTGAGAAACTGAAGTCTGCAGCCTAACAGCTTGCAAGGAGCTGAATGTTATCAATGATCATGTGATCTTGGAAGCCGATCCTTCCCCGTCAAACCTCAGATGACAGTCCTGGCCCATACCGTGAATGCAGAGGACCTAGCTAAGCCTGGCCCAGACCCTTGACCCATGGAACTATGAGATAGTACACGTGTGTTGTTCAGGCTGCTAAGGTTATGGTAATATTGCTATACAGTACTAATAAGTAGATATTCAGTGCAATAGATAACTAATAAGTGTGAAAGTGTTAGTTGCTCAATTGTGTCTGACTCTTCACAACCCCATGGACTATAGTAGCCTGCCAGACTCCTCTGTTCTTTGAATTTTCCAGGCAAGAATACTGGAGTGGTTAGCCATTCCCTTCTCCAAGGATCTTCCTGACCCAGGGATCAAATAAGGGCCATCTGCATTGCAGGCAAATTCTTTATCATCTGTACCATGAGGGAAGTTGAATATCAGATAATTAATAAAGATATTAAATATCTGTCACATAGTAAGAGATTATATATTTCGTCTCTGCCCCCATTTCCAGGCACACAGTTCCTAAACCTCTTGGAATCTTCAAAGTGGTGAGTGTCTTTTTGTATGATAGTGACATAGCATACAAAAGGTGGCTGAGGGCTCTTATGATACCTCAAGAGGGGGGCTGGCTGGATGTTAGGAGGGACAACCATATAATTACAGGATTGGAACTTTCAGCCACACTCCTCCACTTCTGGGAAAGACAAAGGGTCTGAAGGTTGAGTTAATCACCAGTGGCCAAGGATTATCAGTCATGCCTAAATATGAAAACTTCATAAAAACTGAGGAGATTTAGAGAGCTTCTGAGTTGGAGAACACAATAGAGTGCTGGGAGGGTGTCAGCATAACTCCAGGCAGACAGAAGCCGCTGTACTTGGGACCCTTCTAGGCCTTGCCATTTCTTCATTTGACTGTTCATCTATATCCTTTATAATAAACTGGTGAACATAAGAAAGTGTTTTCCTCAATTCTGTGAGCCAAGCTAGTAAGCTATATAACCCAAGGAGAGGGTCATGGGAACTCCAGTTTATAACTGGTTGATTAGAAGTACAAGTGACAACTTGGGACTTGCCTCTGGCATCTGAAGTGGAGACAATTTATGAGGCTGAACCCTTAACTTGTGGTATCTGACCCTTAACAGAGGGTCAGAACTGAACTGTAGTACACCATGCTGGTATCTGAGAATTGGTCAATGTGGCCACCATCCCTTCCCTCCTTGCCCATATCTGGTGACTTGAAATGTGACTGTTGTATGTAGAAAGAAAGAAAATGGAGAGTGTTTTTCTTACACTATCTTAAACAGTTGTTGTGAGAATTAAATGAATTAATGGATGTAAAGACTTCACATAGCCCTTGGAGTACAATAGATACTAAAAAATTAAAGACTTCTTTCTCTGACTTCCACCCTTTGCCCTCCAGTTCTTACTGATCTACCAACAGTTGAATTCCTGTAGGCACTTAACAGTGTTGGAAGGCACATTTAGATTTCACCTTTCATCTGGATTTATAGTTCTTTACACATTTCTGGTGTTCAGTCTCTGCGTAAAGAGCTCCAGTGACAGGAAGCTCACTCTTGAAGCTTCCTCTTTTACAAAAGTCATGGCCTCAGCATCATTAGCTAATCAGGACATAGGTAGCCTGTTGGAGGCTTACAAGATCAAAACTCCATCCTGATCATTTGAAACTTCAGCCCATCTCAGACATATCTGTTGGAGCTTTATTTATGAAAGAGGATATTCAAATAGTCAATGAGCTTTTAAAAAGGTGTTCAACATCACTGATCATTCAGTTCAGTTCAGTCGCTTAGTCGTGTCCAATTCTTTGCGACCTCATGAACCACAGCACACCAGGCCTCCCTGTCCATCACCAACTCCCAGAGTCCACCCAAACACATGTCCATTGAGTTGGTGATGCCATCCAACCATCTCATCGTCTGTCGTCCCCTTCTCCTCCTGCCCTCAATCTTTCCCAGCATCAGGGTCTTTTCCAATGAGTCAACTTTTCACATGAGGCGGCCAAAATATTGGAGCTTCAGCTTCAGCATCAATCCTTCCAATGAACACTCAGGACTGATCTCCTTTAGAATGGACTGGTTGGATCTCCTTGCAGTCCAAGGGACTCTCAAGAGTCTTCTCCAACACCACAGTTCAGAAGCATCAATTCTTTGGCGCTCAGCTTTCTTTATAGTCCAACTCTCATATTGATTGGAGAAGGCAATGGCAACCCACTCCATATCCATACATGACCACTGGAAAAACCATAGCCTTGATTAGATGGACCTTGGTTGGCAAAGTAATGTCTCTGCTTTTTAATATGCTGTCTAGGTTGGTCATAATTTTCCTTACAAGGAGTAAGTGTCTTTTAATTTCATGGCTGCAATCACCATCTGCAGTGATTTTGGAGCCCAGAAAAACATGCCACTTCATGGCAAATAGATGGGGAAATATTGGAAACACTGATCATTAGAGAGTTGCAAATTAAAGCCACAATACCTCACCAATACAGCTACAATTAAAAGATCAAAAATACCCAAGGTTGGCAAGTATGTAAGGTATGTGAAACTCTATCTCTAGTGAGTGCTGCTGCTGCTAAGTCGCTTCAGTCGTGTCTGACTCTGTGCGACCCCATAGACGGCAGCCCACCAAGCTCCCCCATCCCTGGGATTCTCTAGGCAAGAACACTGCAGTGGGTTGCCATTTCCTTCTCCAATGCATGAAAGTAAAAAGTGAAAGTGAAGTCGCTTAGTCGTGTCCGACTCTTAGCGACCCCATGGACTGCAGCCTACCAGGCTCCTCCATCCATGGGATTTTCCAGGCAAGAGTACTGGAGTGGGGTGCCATTGCCTTCTCCACTAGTGAGTGCAGGTTGGTACAAATATAGTAAGTCCTTTACATAAGAAGAGTTCTGTTCCAAGAGTGCATTTGTAAGTCCAGTTTGTTCATAAGTCCAACAAAGTTACCCTAGGTACCCACAAACAGCTATACATACTGTACTGTTATACATTTATAATAATTTTCACACAAATAATATATAATAAGTAAAAAGTTAATCTTACAGTACAGTACTTTGAAAAGTACAGTAGTACAGTATAATGGACTGGCATCTAGTGAACATACAAGACGAATTATTGCCTGGATGAGGGAGAGGAGGTGGGAGATGGTAGAGCTGAAGGACAGTCAGCAATAGGAGATGGAGAGCAGGCTGCAATTTCACTCATGCCTGATATTGATGGCATAGATTTTGGTTCCTTAGTGGATTCAAATTTTACCTACCCTATTGAAAAAAAGATTCAGTGATATCTGGGTATTAGCATGTTTGTGTCTTTGCAAGTTCACAATTTGAAGTTTCATACATAGGAGACTTAATGTACTTGAAAAACTGGTAGAATCTGCCAAGGCTAAACAGATACCTACTTAGCAATTCCACTCTTTGGTTTATGCCTAACATAAATCTGTGCTTATGTCTACCAAAAGACAGTTACGAGAATGTTTGCATGTAATGTGGAGAGAAAGAAGCCAGACACCAAAGGGTAGCATACTCTATGACTTCATTTATATGAAGTTCAAATAAAGGCTAAACTAATTTGTTGTGGTGGAAATAAGAACGATGGTTACCTTTGGGGCAGTATTGATTGAGGTAGCATTCTTGGGTATTGGAACTGCCTGTATCTTGATAACGTGTGATATTTACATAGATATACTCTAGATTTTGAACTGTGGTGCTGGTGAAGACTCTTGAGAGTCCCTTGGACAGCGAGGAGATCAACCAGTCAGTCCTAAAGGAAATCAACCCTGAATATTCATTGGAAAGTCCGATGCTGGAGCTGAAGCTCCAATACTTTGCTACCTGATGCAAAGAGTTGATTCATTGGAAAAGACCCTGATGTTGGAAAAGACTGAAAGCAGGAGGAGAAGGGGAAGACAGAGGATGAGATGGTTGGGTGACATCACTGACTCAATGGACATGAATTTGAGAAAAATCTGAGAGATGATGGACAGGGAAGCCTGGTGTGCTGGAGTCCATGGGGTCATAAAGAATCAAATATAACTTAGCAACTGAACAACAACATTACTACATAAGTGGAATTTCACTGAGCTATAGACTATTACAGTTTGTGCACTTTATAAGTTATATACCAATAAAATAGTTTTTAAAACTATTAAACTATCTCTTAGGTGCTAAGTAACTGGATTTTTCACCCACCAGTCTAGAGAACAGCAGATTATCATTAAAGAAGGTAACTCCACAAAATAAATGTTTTCAGTGTTAGTTTTCAGAGCTTTGGCTTTTACGTTGTAGTCTCTTGTATGTCACTAATTGATTTATGCCACTTGTTTTGTTGACAAATTAGAGGCCAATATTCGTGCAGCCCAAACCACCCAGGAAAGAGCAGGACACTTTTGTACATTCATAAAGATTTCCTGAGAGAGACACTAAGGAAGACAAGTTGTGTCTTATCAATATTTTGTTGTTTAACAATTGCCTTGTGGTATACAGGCATCTTTAGCTATCTCTTTTTTTTTTGGTATGATATTTTCTTAACATTCGTTTAATATGGATTGAGATTCTATTTAAACCCTAAACATCCTTGCTCCTGCCTGACCATCATACTGTTCATTTAAATGTCACCACAGAGATCAGAGATAATAGGGTAAACTCAGATTCCTTTTAAGGCAACGTGGGATTTTTAATTTCAGAAACCCTCTCAGAAACAAAAGAAAGTAGAACAAAACCAAAACAGATCACACCACCATGAGAAGCCGGAGTCAGTCGTCAGGTTAAGACCCCAGATTAGTCTGTTGCTGCGCACTGTGGGCTCTTTGTTTTGACTTTTCAGGCGCCGCCTCGATCCTGGAGGCACAGCCTCCTGCGGACGAGCACATGGATGAGCCTGACTGCGATAGACGCTGCGGGTCGCACTCTGCTCCCTTAGCAAACTTCTAAACTGGGATTTGAACATCTGTCCTCACTCAGAATCTTTTTGTTTAACAGGGAAAAGGAAACAATATCTATTCTTGTAGACATGTGCGAATCCACCAGGGTCTCTTTTAGGATACCAGGAGTCTCTGAGTATCTATTTCCATACAGTCTTGGAGTACCACATCAGGAGTATCTAATGGATAAAGGGACTTGGTTTTCAACAGAGCAGTGAGAAGGAAAGAGGGCTTCTGGCCTCCCGGGTTCCTAAGGGATGGATCCCTTTTCTCGCTGTTCAGTTGGCCAATTCCCTGGTTTACTGCTGGAGCCCATACAGATGCCTGTGGTTCCTGATGCCACTGTTCCATTAGCACGTTTTGCACATTTTATTGCTAAGCAACAATTAGCAGTGTGAATCCTGCCTTCTGTGATTTCAATTTAGGCTTCACACATGGAATTTCGCTTTCATCTTAGCAACACAGCAACAGTGTTCATGGTTCAGCTAAAGCTGTTTTAGGAGAATCTGCCAGAAAAGATGGAGGAGGGAACCGCAGGTGTTTAGCTATTCCATGGTGCGGTTTAAAAATGTTATTTATGAAAAAAAAACTTCTCTAATTAGACAGTCAATAATTTGAAAGGAATACTAAAGGTTGGAGATAAACTCAAAGCAATTCATTTGGCCTTAAGGAGATATTGATAACAGTGGAATAATTATGAAAACCCTGAAAGAGAGCAAATGAAAGGTCCAGAGGAAGAAAAAAAAATTTTTGCCAGAATATTTCTTATGATAATAATAAAAAGAAATGCCCTCCTTCTATCCTCAATACCACACAGAATTCTTTTCATTGAGTTAATAGATATTATGAAAATTTAATGGGAATAATAGATCTAGGAGGAGAAGTGAAAGAGTAGAGCAAACAGGGAAAATAGCCCATTAAATTAAATATAAGCTGGTTTCCTTTTACCCTTAAGAGAAGAAAAATGATGATGTTTCAGCTTAGATACTGCTTTTATGAATACACAGTTCTTTGTGAAATACTCTTGTTAGCAAAATAAAACTGTCAATATTTAATAATTTGGTAGTAGAAAAAGTATTTTTATACACATAAGAATAATGTTTTTAAAAATTCTACTGGGTAATTGGGCTGCTCTGGTGGTGATAGTGGTAAGGAACCCTCCTGCCAGTGCAGGAGACATAAGAGATGTGGGTTCCATCCCTGGGTTGGGAAGATCCCCTGGAGGAGGGCACGGCAACCCACTCCAGTATTCTTGCCTGGAGAATCCCATGGACAGAGGAGCCTGGCAGACTACAGTCCACGGGGTTGCCAAGAGTCAGACACAACTGAAGTGACATGTACGCAGTAGGTAATCGTATTCTTTTCTACTGGAGAAGAGAGGAAACTGTGGTTAAATCATTTAGGGAAAATGGAATATAGACATGTTACTGTTTTCATGAGAGTTCTAATTTCTATCATCTTCTTAGAATCATGAAGAATGACTCAGAGAGAATCATAATAGAGTCAGAGCTGAAGGAGAGAACGTTGTATTTTTGATCCTCCCTTACAGCTCTCTGAAAAACACATGAAAAATGTTTTAAGTATATAGGGGCTTATCGGGGATTTTAGAGTTAAGAGATATTGGTCACGGAATGTCAGATTCCCTCATAATGTAAGAAACTCTTTGACTGAAAACTCCAACTTCAAGTATGATGAATTCACAAGCAAATGGTTCTACTTTGAACAGTGATTGCTTAAGTCTCTGATTTCGGCTTTATTGAACAAAAGCTGCTTCTCTTTAACTTCACTTTCATTCAGTTTGACAAATATTTATTCAACTTGCTATGTGATCTCCATGCATTTATCCAGATAATAAAATTCTTCTTGTCCTTAGAGAATACACAGTCTAATGGGCAAGTAAATAGATAGAGCATCATGTTGAAGCCAAGGATAGAGAATGGTGCCCGTGCAATGGCAAGGCAGGAGAAGCTTCCTTAGCTCATTTTGAGGGCAGAGGGTCAAGGAAGGATTCCTGGAGGTCATAGCATCTGAACTGCTTGGTTTTTACATGAAAATGCAAATAACGAATCTGTGACTGGATACCTGCAGCTGTTAACATGGATTACTCTGGAGAAGGGGAATTGGAGAGACAGACAAGGGATGAACAAGGACTGCCATGGTATTCTCTGTGTCCTTCTATATTTTTAGAATGTACTACAGTGAGAATATAGGCATGCATAATGAAAAGGACATAAAGAGATTTAAAAAGAGAGACAAATTTTTTCCCTTAAAATGGCCCTTCAAATTTTTGAAGATGTTACCTCTGCTGCAGGTTCAATACTATCTCCCAGAATTGAATGGCATATTGGAAGTAGAATGCCTTGCAAAGTGGTTGTTACTGGACTTAAATAAATGTTTGCCTAAACCCTCTTTTTTTTTGTCCCCTTCTGCTACCATTCTAAGCTTCCCCTTTGGGTCATGCTTTTGATTGATGTGCGTGCTTAGTTGTGTCTGACTCTTCTGAGACCCCATCGACCCACCAGGCTCCTCTGCCCGTGGAATTTTTCAGATAAGAATCCTGGAGTGGGTTGCCATTTCCTCCTCCAGGGGATCTTCCCAATCCAGGTATCCAGCCCGTGTTTCCTGTGTCTCCTGCATTGGCAGCGAGATTCTTTACCACTGCACCACCTGGGAAGCCCTTTTTGTTTGTTATAATCCCTTTTAAAATGTGTCACCCAGAATTGAACTCATTTCTTCAGAATACTGATCGAACAGATTTGACTACTGAAAAAGTATATATAATCAGCTTAGTTAAATGTACGACTTCTAGACTTACATACCCATTATATTTACTTGTGTAGGCTAAAGTTAAAGAAACAGAAAGATCCAGAAAATCAGTAAGTTAAAGGACAAACAAGCTTATTTCTCTTACATTTAATAGTCAAAAGTGAATATTCCAAGAAGCTGGATGGCAGCCATGTATAGGTTCTGAACAGACTGACAGGAAATGACAGCAGGAAGACAGACTCACTGTGGGCTTCCAGTTAGGTTCTGATGGCAAGAAAGGCATATGGCTATACCATCTACAAAGGCTGAGACATTTAGTCTAGTTGGCAGCCATGTGACTTATAACTCTGCTGCAATGGAGGAAGGGAAGAATGGATTTTATTAGACACCTAACAGTTAATGCCACACCCCTCAATGTTGTATTAGCCTTCCTTAAAAAACTCACATTTTGCATTTATTACATCAAACTGAGTTTTTAATAATTAAATTATTAAAAAATTTTGTCTTGCATTATTTTGGTGTAGTTTATTCTCTCAAAAGTTATTGTGCAATTAATCTTATGTAAAAGTATTGCCTCAGTTTTTATCATTTCAAATTAGGTCCTGATTGTTATAAAAATGTATATTTCTATATTGAAATCATTTTTATGTATCTTTATCACTTAATATTATTTCATGGACACATGTTCTTCTAATTTTAGTCTATGTAGTTGCTCTTAATGCCATGTAATAGTACTTTATTATCTCTATGGCTGCATATTTCAAGTTATTGATTTGTTTCTTTTTGTATTTTCCCAAGTGTTTTCCTCCAATCCAGGCAAATAGCCTGTACTCCCCTTGTGCCTCAGGGGAGGGATATGTCAAGGCAGAAAGTGTAATAGAAATCATGTATGTCAACTTCTGTATTTTTCTTCTCTAAGCCTAAAGCCACAGTGGAACTTCGAATGTTTATTGAGGTGGTATAAGGGCCAAGGAGATTTGCTAAGGAGAAAAAAGAAAGTGCCTCTGCGGGTAGGATTTCCTGTGACCAAAAAGGAGGTTAGAGATTAGGAAGGAGTAGGAGAAAGAAGTATGTGTTCCTCAGTAGTGGGGCTCCCACCCTACTTCCAGAGAGCAGAGCCAGGGAGGTGGGGAATAGAGAAAGCTCAGCTGCAGAACTCCCAGTTTTTAAAAAGAGCTGATGGTCCAACAGTGCCATTGAACAGTGGGGCTCCTGGGTCCATGCAAGCTGTGCAGGTAGATGAGAGGGGACAGGTGGAGCCACCCTGTTTCCAGGTCTCACCACTATAGCTTCCTTGAAACTTCCTGGTGTGGTAAGGAATCTCAAGAATGAATGAAGTAAAATTCTCTGCTTGGCAGATTGAGGTTACCAAGATAGAAGTTAAACTGAGTTATAGAAAACAGACATTTCTTGCACATCTAAGTTTGGTGACTGACATTCACATCTGCTGCACAAGTGTGATTTGTTTAATCATTCTTTGGCTGCATCCAGGCTTTTTTTTTTTTTTTTTCTGCAAGTTAAGAAGAAAGTGAATTCCCCATTCTAAATTTATATTATTGAGTTTCAGAACTTAATTTCAGACTTTAATTCTACTATATTTAATCTTGGTTTTGTGTCATTGTTTCCATCCACTGGAAAAATTTTAGAGACTGATTTTGTCATCTGAAATATTATCTCCCTCTACCAGGTTAGTGTTATGTTCAGAAATGATCAGCACGTTTTCTGTTTTCATTGAAATTGTGATTAGCAATGTTGAAGAGTTCAGAAACAGGGACAGAGCTTTGTGGCATGCTGTGATGGCCCCTTCCCCAGTTTTAACATGTATTGATTATTCATTTCTGAGTTTTATTATTACTTATTCAGTTTTGATTCTATCTATCTGTATTCTTATTCAGTCTATAGTTCTTTATCTTGATCATGTATATATTGTGGATAATGTTGTTTATTGCTTTGTGATAAATAGCTGCTTATCTATCATCTATTAATATGAACAAACATGAGTGTTTGTGATGGTGTAGGAAAGGAATATGAGTAAACAATGTGCAAGTGTAGCGGCAATGTCCTGAAGGGGGAAAAAAAAGTTATTCTCATGAAATGTCAAAAATTCATGGAATAAGCCACTTATGTAAAGTATATGACACTGTCCAATAAGTTTCATGTTATAAAGGACAGTTAGAAAACTGCTAAAGACTGTTTTCTCTGGAAGAGGTGTATTTGTATTTGTATTAGTGAGGGAGACAACAAACATTAATTATGTGTTCATATAAATGCACATAAAATGGTACTTGTGATAGGTACTTTGTGGAGAGGCACGTGGTACCATAAGAGGGCAGGGTATTTCTTATGAGGATAATATGATCTGATCAAAGAGGTGCTCCTGAAGAAGTGATGAATAAGCTGTTGTTCAGTTACTGAGTTGTGTCCAATTCTTCGCGGTCCCATGGACTGCAGCATGCCAGGCTTCCCTGTCCTTCATTATCTCCTGGATTTTGCTCAAACTCATGTCCACTGAGTTGATGATGCCCTCCAACCATATCATCCTGTGTCACCCCCTTCTCCTTCTGCCTTCCTTTAAGATTGACTGGTTTGGTCTCCTTGCTGTTCAAGGGACTCTCAAGAGTCTTCTCCAGCACCACAGTTTGAAAGCATCAATTCTTAGGCTCTCAGCCTTCTTTATTGTTCAGTTCTCACATCCATACATGACTACTGGAAAAACCATAGCTTTGATATATGGACCTTTGCTGGCAAAGTGATCTCTGTTTTCTAATACACTGTCTAGTTTTGTCAGAGCTTTCCTTCCAAGAAGCAGGTGTATTTTAATTTCATGAATGAAGTTACCATCCACAGTGATTTTGGAGCCCAAGTAAAGTCTGTCACGGCTTCCACTTTTCCCCCTTCTATTTGCCAGGAAGTGATGGGACCAGATGCCATGATCTTACTTTTTGAATGTGAGTTTTAAACCAGCTTTTTCACTCTCTTCTTTCACCCTCATCAAGAGGCTGTTTAGTTCCTTTTCCTTTCTGCCATTATATGACTGTCATCTGCATATCTGAGGTTGTTGTCATTTCTCCTGGCAATCTTGATTTCAGCTTGTGATTCATCCAACCTGGCATTTTGAATGATGTACTCTGCATACAGATTAGATAAGCAGGGTGACAGTACAGCCTTGTCATACTACTTTCCCAATTTGGAACCAGTTTGTTGTTCCATGTCTGGTTCTAACTGTTGCTTCTTGACCTGCATAAAAGTTTCTCAGGAGACAAGTAAAGTGGTCTGGTATTCTCATCTCTTTAAGAATTTTCTGCAGTTTGTTGTGATCCACACAGTTAAAGGCCTTCACATAATCAACAAAGTGAAAGTAGATCTTTTTCTGAAATTCCCTTGATTTTTCTAGGATCTAATGAATGTTGACAACTTGATCTGATTCCTCTGCCTTTTCCAAAGCCAGCTTGTACGTCTGGCAGTTCTCAGTTCATTTACTACTGATGCCTCGTTATAGGTATTGTCAAAAGCCTTTACTATGTGACTGGACATTACGAATCTCCAAAAAGGAGTTTCTCAAATTTTAAATCCTTGGCCATACAATGTCACAGATGTCTTTCAGGCTGGTATGAGAAGCACACATTGGAAAATACCCTACTATATTGTCAGGGCTGGTTCTTAGCGGCCCTCATCAAATACAGCTAGGACACAAGGAGTGGGGTGGGCAGCCTAGACCACTGTTGAGACCGGAAGAAGCCAGTAGAGGGCGACTGCAGAATGCTGTGAGCCCAGAGAGGAGTTCTGGGAGAAAAGAGGGCTCCAAATTAAAAAAAAATTAAAATAGCAGGCGGTGAACTTAACCCTGACCCTCAGATGCCATCAGTGATAAGTAGACTGTGTTGGGACCCCCAGACCACAGGGCTGGGGTCTGCAGGGGCACTGCATCCTGTTTCAGCAGGTTTTGGTAACATCATGGGCCAGACAAAGCTCATGTCTAGGGAATGGTAAGAAAAATAAAGCTAAGCCTGTTCCTTTTCTATCACCTTTTCCAGGACTTCAAAGTGATCAGGTCAAGAATTTTCCTGCGATATTGTGCCCAAGGGTTTAAGATTCTTATAATTTAAAAGACCAGAACTCCCTGGCTTCTTAATGTTTGTGAGTCCTCAAGTATCACTGATACTGATTCCCTCATTGCAACTCCTGGGCCTGAAATCTTGGCTTCATCTATCAATAATACTGACTTGAAGCTGCTTTATAATAATCGCCTCAAGTGTCTTGGGCTCCTGCTTTGTGTTTCTTTTTACTTTTCTACTTCTGTGTTCTGATTATAAAAGGACAAATGTTTGTTGTTTGAAGGTTCATAAAAATATAACATAGAAAAATATCTGTAATCTTACCAGAGGCAAACAGTGTTATTCTGGCATATGATCACCTGGCATATTTTCTCTGATTTATATTTTTATAAATCAAGATTATTTGTGATTCAGTTTGTATCCTGCTTTCCTCTCCACTCAATCTTATGCTGTGTTTTTTTTCCCATGTCATTAACAACTCTTCAGAAACATAATTTTTTGTAGCTGCCTAAAATGCTAAAGATGAAAATATTATGATTTACTTAGCTGTTCTCAACCATAACTATTTTTACCCCAATCTGAATGCCTTTTTTTGGTGAAGACAGACACTGTCAAGGGCTTGTGTTCTCTTCTTTTTCAGTCATTTATTACTATTAAACAGTCTTTCTCAAGAAGTAGGTGTATCCCTTCCATTTTCATTGATTTATCGAACACGGTTAACCTTTGTGTTGTCTTAGCATTTTCTCCTAAGCCTCAGCTCACTGTGCTATTTAACTTTACTGTCCATCTTACAGATGCTACTGACTTGCCCTTTTTCCTATCTTTGGTACATGCCCTTTCAAAGTATCAATCTATCAGAAGTTTTTCTGTGCAGACAGGATGGGTGGTTTCAGTTGATGCTGAGAATAATCTTGCCTTAAACAGTCCTGCCTCACTGCCTGAAACTTTCACTCACTTGCCATGTAACACATTGCTTCATCCATGGAAAAGATGGACCCCCTAGACAAATCATTATGAGAAAAGTTTTGATTTGCAGGGGTTGGGTTGTTTTGTTTGTACCCTCTGGAAAATGTACGTGATTTTCAACAAAGAGATGGTATTGGTTGGCTTGGGCTACCATAAGAGATCACAGACTGGAAAGCTTAAACAATAGGAATTATGTGTGTGTGTGTGTGTGTGTGTGTGTGTGTGTGTGTGCATATATATATTTAGTCTTCCCAAGTGGCTCTAGTGGTAAAGAACCTTCCTTGCCAATGCAGGAGATGCAAGAGATCTGAGTTTGATCCATTTGTTGGAAAGATTGCCAAACCACTCCAGTACTCTTACCTGGAAAATTCCACGGGCAGAGTAACCTGGAGGGCTGCAGTCCATGGGGTTGCAGAGAGCTGGACACAACTGAGAACACACACACGCACACACATGTTGGGCCGTGGCAGGTCTTAGCTGTGGCACGTGGGGTCTTTGTTGCATCATGTGGGGTCTTTCCTTGCAGCACTCTCCAGCTGTGGTGCACAGGCTCTAGAGCATGCGACTCGGTAGTTGCAGAGCATGTGGGATATTAGTTCCCTGACTAGGGATTGAACCTGCGTCCCTTGCGTTGCAAGGTGGATTTTTAACCACTTGACCACCAGGGAAATCCTTCAGTAGGAATTAATTTTCTCACATTTCAGGACGCATAAGTTCAAAGAAAGTTTAATTTCTGGGTAAGGCTTATCTTCCTGGTCTGCAGACAGCCACTTTTTCTCTGAATCATCGTGTGGCCTTTCTTGTGCCCATCTGCGGAGGGAGAGGTCTTTCCCTTCTCTTATAAGGACATCAATCCTATTAGATTAGGATCCTACCCTTATGGTCTCACTTAAGCTTAACTATCACCTTAAAGGTCCTTTCTCCACATGCAGTCTTGTTGGGGGTTAGGGCTTCAAGACATGAATTGAGTGGGAAGGAGCACAAATCAGTCCGTGACAAGAGGTCACACAATATCATGATGTTCAGCAGTTTTTGTGCTTATTCTGTGTCGTGAGAATATTTGTTTGCTTGCTGTGTGAAATATTGTTTTTTATGAAAGAAAAGAATAATCTTACCTCTCATTGGCCACAAAAGAAAAGGTGATGTTGTCATTGGATGTTGGTTAGTTAATCATTTGAAAGGTAAAATTCCAACCTAAACAATAACCTAAAATATAATTCTTACAATTTTAGAGACCTTGACCATGGACAAACCTGATTCCTTCAATTTTTCTAACTGAGAATACAGGGAGAAATTTTCTTCTATATTGCTTTTAAAGATTTATTTTTCAGTTCAGTTCAAACGGACCTTTGTTGGCAAAGTAATGTCTCTGCTTTAAATATGCTGTCTATTTATTTTTATGTGTGGAAAAGACCCTGATGCTGGGAAAGATTGAAGTCAGGAGGAGAAGGGGATGACAGAGGATGAGATGGTTGGATGGCATCACCGACTTGATGGACATGAGTTTGAGCAAGCTCGGGGAGTTGGTGATGGACAGGGAAGCCTGGCGTGCTGCAGTCCGTGGGGCTGCAAAGAGTCGGACACGCCTGAGCGACGGAACTGACTCACTGACAATGTGACAGGACTGCTCCAGGAACTCAGGATGCAGAGATGGACAAATAAAACTGCTAGCCTCTGTGGGCCAAAATGTAGTGAGGAAACAGACAGTCGGGTAGACACATAGTTATGCACTATGCAGGTGGATAAGTGCTATAAAGCAGAAAGCAAGGTAAGTGGCTAGAGAGGTACTGGAGTTGCCATAGTAGCCAAGAGAAGTCCCCTCTAGTGTGAGGGAGGGAGCCATGCACACAGCTGGAGAAAAGTGTTCTGGAGTCATGCGCTTGTTGATAAGACATTTCTGTTTGTCTCTTAGATGTCTTTACCATTCACTTATTGCCTATAAATTGAATCTATTAATAAATACAGGATGTTGCTAAATATTTGACCAAATACTTCCCCTAAGCAAGATCCTTTTCCAATTTTCAATAAGAAGATGAGTTTTGCACTTTTTCTTCTGAGAAGCCCTGTGACCTATGTGTTTGCAAAGCACAGGCATCTTCAGGTACTTATAATGATTTTAAATTATCATTATTAACTTTACACAGAGTGAGCTCTGAAGAAAGTTTGCATTTTTTCTTCACACTCTTAAACAAGTATTTCACAAAATTTAAATTGTGATACACTGTCTAGTGAGATGCTGCTCTCCTTTAAAAAGTGTCCTCTGATAAAACGGAGCTGACTGTATCTGTCTCTTGGTCATTACCGTGTACATTAGCATAGTGAAGGCTCTGATAAGTCTTTTAGTAAAATGATTAATTTTGTTTAATGTTTTTCAGGCTTATTGACTATGAAACCCTTAATATGGGGCCTCCATATTTAGAGTGGATTCCGTAATTAGAGTTTAGACTTCTGAACTAAAGCAATATAAATACCATTCAGACAAAATACAAATGTAACATTACTTATGATTGTTTTATTTCTAATTGTCAGCCAACAGGTGATCAGTAGCTTTTCTGACTGCTCCTCCTGGCTGACATGCCAGTTTGCATCACAAACACAGCTCTTGTTAGGGACCCATGTGTCTGGGAGGCCATAGTCCAGACGACATAGAGTGAAGCACAGCCCTGTCCATAAGGTTTTCCCACTAAGTCTCTTTATATGGCTTCTTTGTCAGGCTTTGCTGTGTACTTTCCTGGTCCTGATCCTATTCCTTTTCACCTTTTCCTCTCCCTGGCTGGTCTTTTTAGCTAGATCTGTCACATATTCCAACTGTGTGACCCAGGCTTTCATTCTCTTTGCTCCATTCTTGGGAGATGCTAATACCAGTAGTAGCTGTGGAAATGATTGGGGCTGTCTGATACTTGGGCTTGATTCCCAGCCCTGCCACAAACTTCACACACAGAGAAGCACTGAGCACCTCACTCTGGGGCAGCAGATCTCTGTGGAAATGCTGTGTGTGTACAAACTCCAAAATTCTTTCTGTTGTCATTTTATAGAGCAGACAGTTTTAACATTTTGTCCTCTAAATCAGATTATAAGATTTTCTATCGTCGAAGTTGAAAATCCTTTTAATTGATGAAAACCATTTTTCGGTAGAGCTTCTTTACAATGTACTGTATCCTCTTTTCTCTACATTCAGCACTGTTCTCTGTTCTTTTTTCTGCATCTATTGCATATAATCTTTAACCTTTTCTTTTGTTAATGTACTGTATCATGTTGATTTGTGGATTTTGAAACATCTATGGATCTCTAGAAAAAAATCTTACTTGACCATGTATATGCTCTTTTTATTGTAATGTTGTATTTGGTTGGCTAACATTTTGTTGAGAATTTTTACATCTATATTCACCAGGGATACTATCTTGTAATTTTCTCTTTTCTTTGGTAACGCCTTTATCTGATTTTGGTATCAGAGTAATGCTGGCCATTTAAAATGAATTTGGAACCATACTCTTTAATTTTTTAATGATAGTTTAAGAAGGATAAGAGTTAACATTTTTTAATATTTGGTAGAATTCATCTGTGAGTCATGAGCTTTTATTATTTGTGACATTTTTATAACTAGTTTCATTTCTAGTGACTGGTTTATTCAGATTTTCTATTTCTTCTTTATTCAGTCTTAGAAGATTATATATTTCTAGGAATTTATCCACTTCTTTTAGCTTGTCCAATTTGTTTGCATGTAATTGTTTATAATAATCTCTTATGATCCTTCATATTTCTATGATATTGGTTATAATTTTTCTTTCATTTTTATTTTATTTATTTGGACCCTCTCTTTTATTTTCTTGATGAGTCTGGCTAAAGGTTTATCAGTTTTATCTTTTCAAAGAACCAACTCTTAGTCCATTGATCTTTTAAATTTTTTAAAGTCTCTGTTTCCAGTCAGATATTCAGTATTTCTCTTCTTCGACTAACTGGGCTTTGTTTGTTCTTCTTTTTCTACTTCCTTTAGGTGTAAGGTTAGATTGTTTATCTGAGATTTCTCCATGTTTTCTGAAGTAGGCCTATATTGCTATAAACTGCCCTCTGACAACTGGTTTTGCTGCATCCATAGATTTGTTTCCATTTTCTGTTTTCCAATTTCCATTTTCTGTTCCATAGATCTGTTTCCATTTTCATTTGTCTCCAAATATTTTAAAATTTCCTCGCTGATTTCTTCATTGCAATTGGTTGTTTAGAAGCATGTTGTTAGCTTCCATGTGCTTGTTCTATTTCCATTTTCCTCCTTGTAGTTGATTTCTAGTTTCATACCTCTGTGGTTTGAAAATTTGTTTTTTAAGATTTCAGTCTTCTTAAATTTATGAGACTTTTTGTGGCTTAATATGTATTCTTCCTGGAGAATGTTTCATGTGTATTTGAAAAAAAGTGTATTCTTCTGTTTTAGGGTAGAATGCTCTCTATATCTGTATTAAACTCATCTGGTCTAATGTGTTGTTTAAGGACAAATTTTCTTTATTACTTTTTTGTATTGATGACCTACTCATTAATGGAACAACAGACTGGTTCCAAATAGGCAAAGGAGTTCGTCAAGGCTGTATATTGTCACCCTGATTATTTAACTTACATGCAGAGTACATCATGAGAAACGCTGGACTGGAAGAAACACAAGCTGGAATCAAGATTGCCGGGAGAAATATCAATAACCTCAGATATGCAGATGACACCACCCTTATGGCAGAAAGTGAAGAGGAACTCAAAAGCCTCTTGATGAAGGTGAAAGAGGAGAGCAAAAAAGTTGGCTTAAAGCTCAACATTCAGAAAACCAAGATCATGGCATCTAGTCCCATCACTTCATGGGAAATAGATGGGGAAANGGAAGGAATGATGCGAAAGCTGAAACTCCAGTACTTTGGCCACCTCATGTGAAGAGTTGACTCATTGGAAAAGACTCTGATGCTGGGAGGGATTGGGGGCAGGAGGAGAAGGGGACAACAGAGGATAAGATGGCTGGATGGCATCACTGACTCAATGGACGTGAGTCTGAGTGAACTCCAAGATTTGGTGATGGACAGGGAGGCCTGGCGTGCTGCAATTCATGGGGTCGCCAAGAGTCGGACACAACTGAGTGACTGAACTGAACTATAGTGCAGGGGATTGTCAGTATCTCCCTCTATGTCTGTTAATATATGCTTTAGATACATTTTCTTATTTAGGTATACCTATGTTGAGTTATGGGCTTCCCAGGTGACGCTAGTGGTATAGAGCCTACCTGCCAATGCAGGAGACTAAGAGATCCACGTTCGATCCCTGGGTTGCGAAGACCCCTTGGAGGAGGACATGGCAACCCACTCCAGTATTCTTGCCTAGAGAACCCCATGGACAGAGGAGCCTGGTGGGCTACAGTCCATGGGGTTGCACAGAGTTGGACACAACTAAAGTGACTTAGCACTCATGCACATGTTGAGTCATAGCTATTTACAAGTGTTATATCCTCTTGTCAGATTAAATTTATTTATTATAATGTAATGTCCTTCTTTGTCTTTTGTTACAGATCCTATTTTAAAGTATTTTATCTGATGTAAGTATTGCTAATTTTCTTTTCGTTCCCATTGTGTAGAATATCTTTTTTCAATCCCTTCACTTTCAATGTGTGGATAACTGTAGGTCTGAAGTGGGTCTCTCATATGCAGATATTTATGGATCTTCTTTATTTAATCCATTTCAGCTATTTCTTTTGTTTGAAGCACTTAGCTCACTCACATTTAAAGTGATTATTGCTAGGTATGTACTTACTGCCATTTTGTTGTTTTTTGTTTGTTTTTATAGCTTTCTGTTCCTTTCTTCTTCTCTTGTTCACCCATCTTGTGATTTGATGACTTTCCTTAGTGTTATGCTTGTATTCTTATCTCTCTCTCTCTCTGTTTATCTGTTATGTTTTCAGTTTATGGTTATCATGAGTTTTATTTATAACAGTCTATGTGTATAACAGTCTATTTTAAGTTGATGGTTTCTTAAGTTTGAATGCATTCTAAAAGCACTCTATTTTTACCTTCCCACCCATGTTTTATATTTCTTCTGTCATATTTTGTATCATTTTATTTTGTGTATTGCTTAACTAATCATTTTAGATACAGATGATTTTACTACTCCTGTCTTGTAACCTTCTTGCTGGCATTATTGAGGAGTGATCCACTATCTGTAGTATGTGTTTACCTTTTCAGTGAAACTTTTTCTTACATAGCATTCTGGTTTCAAGTTACAGCCTCTTCAGAAAGTCCTTGAACACTTCTTGTAAGGCCAGGTTAGTACTGATCAACTCCATTAGCTTTTACTCTTCTGGGATACCTGATAAACTTGCCAAGTATCATTTGGTGGTACAGTATTCTTGATTGCAAGGTTTTTCCTTTTAACAGTTTGAATGTATTATGCCTCTGGTCTGTAAAGTTTCTGTTGGAAAAATCAGCTGAGAGTTTTATGGAATTGCCTTGTATTAAGTAATTGTTTTTTTTTTCTTCTGCGTTTAATGGTCTCTTTTTATCTTTTGACAGTTTATTACAATGTATCTTGGCGTAGGTTTCTTTGGGTTCATCTTGTTTGGACTCTATGTGCTTCCCAGACTTGGATATCTGTTTCCTTTGCCAGGTGAGGAAAGTTTTCAGCTATTATCTCTTCAAATAGCTTTTCTGTTCCTTTCTCTCTCTTCTCCTTTTAGGATCACTATAGTGTGAATGTTAGTATCCCTGGTGTTGTCCCAGTAGCCCCTTAAACTATCCCCTTTTCTTTGGATTTCCTTCCTTTTTGTTGTTTTGATTGGCCAGAACTGCTATGGACAGACTTGTGGGTAGAGCTGTTATCTATCCTGGCTGGCTATGAGGGCTAGTCACAACTTTTTTGGGCGCACTGCTGTATGGCGCTGGCTCTCCCAGAGCAAAGCTGACTTTGAAGTGGCCCTGGTATTGGATGGCATTGTCTGTGGGGCGGGGCATGGTGGGGGATGCTTTAGAGGGGCCAGCTGCGGTGGCTGGGGTGGGCAGTGCTGGTGTTCAGGGGAGCATGGGGCAGGTGCGCAGTGCTTGCTAGGCTGATGGAAAATGACAGAAATGGCATCTTCCAGTGGTCCCATCCCTGGAGAAAGTGCCACCCAGTCCCTGCCCCTGTGTGCATACCCTGAAATTAGCCCTTGAATCTCCTTCTTTTCTGACCTAGGCACCTTTCAAGCTGCTACTTAGGTGCTGGGACTTGGAATGAATAAGTTTGTGCATAAGATCTTCACAAGTGGAGTCTCCATTTCCCATAGCCCTTTCGCTCTCCTGGATGTAAACCCCACTGGTTTTCAAAGCCACACATTGTGGGGGTTCATCTTCCTGGTGCAGGTCTTCTAGACTGGGGAGCCTTGATGGGGCTCAGACCCCTCACTCGTCAGGGTGGACCTCCTGCCATCATGATATTCCTCCTGCTACATTGCACCGGGCTGGATGAAGCACAAGCTGGGATCAAGATTGCTGGGAGAAATATCAATAACCTCAGGCAGGCAGACGATACCACCGTTATGGCAGAAAGTGAAGAGGAACTGAAGAGCCTCTTGAAAGTGAAAGAGGAGAGTGAAAAAACTGGCTTAAAACTCAACATTCAAAAAACTAAGTTCATGGCATCCAGTGTTATCACTTCATGGCAAAGAGATGGGGAAACAGTGACAGACAATTTTGGGGGGCTCCAAAATCACTGCAGATAGTGACTGCAACCATGAAATTTAAAGACACTTGCTCCTTGGAAGAAAAGCTATGACCAACCTGCTGTTGCTGCTGCTAAGTAGCTTCAGTTGCGTCCGACTCTGTGTGACCCCATAGACGGCAGCCCACTAGGCTGCCCCGTCCCTGGGATTCTCCAACCTAGACAGCATATTAAAAAGCTGAGACATTACTTTACCAACAAAAGTCCATCTAGTCAAAGCTATGGTTTTTCCAGTAGTCATGTATGGATGTGAGAGTTGGACCATAAAGAAAGCTAAGTGCCAAAGAATTGATGCTTTTGAACTGTGGTGTTGGAGAAGACTCTTGAGAGTCCCTTGAACTACAAGGAGTCAATCCTAAAGGAAATCAGTCCTGAATATTCATTGGAAGGACTGATACTGAAACTGAAGCTCCAATACTTTGGCCACCTGATGTGATGGACTGACTCATTGGAAAAGACCCTGATGCTGGGAAAGATTGAAGGCAGGAAGAGAAGGGGATGACAGAGGATGAGATGGTTGGATGGCATCACTAACTAGATGGACATGAGTTTGAGCGAGCTCCAGGAGTTGGTGATGAACATGGAAGCCTGGTGTTTTGCAGTCCGTGGGGTCACAAAACGTTGGACGTGACTGAGCGACTGAAATGAACGGAACTGAACGTTGCACCAAGGTTATTGGTTCTTACCAGGTTGTGTGTCTGCCCTGCTTACCTGTCTTAATATGGCCTTTTCATCCTTAGTTGTAGAAAATATGTTCTGTTAGTCCTCAGGTTGTTCTCAGAGCGTTGTTCTATATGCAGTTGTGATTTTGGTGTGTCTGTGGGAAGAGGTGAGCTCAGGAGCTTCCTACTCTGCCATCTTGATCTGAGCTCTTCTATTATCATTTCATTTGGAGCTCTTTAAGCCTAAATGTCAAAGAGTTCAGATTGCAAAGAGCTCTGATGATTTTTTAAACTTTCTCAAAATGGACCTTTTTATATGAGTTAGACATACATTTAGCTGAGAGCAAAAAGATCTGAAAAATAATGGCTTAAATCAAGATGCATTTTATTTTTCTCCCATGAATCCTAGAAGTGAGTGTTCCAGGATTTGGGAGTGGTGCCACGTTGTCAGAGGTCCAGTTGCCTTCTCTGCCATGCATTATTTCCATTCTTAGAAAGGCGTGCTCCCTCCTAGAAGTACTATATGACATTTTTACTTGTCTGTGCTTCAAAATGTAGTCTTGAGGCCACACCAAAGTGAATGGGAGACTGTTTAAAGACTCTTATGGTTGCCTCGTAAGGAACCCACATAAAATATGAGGGTTCTTTTATCAAGGAAGAAGGGGTGATGATATGGAAAGGAACCGGCTGTCTCTGCCATAATTTCATTTTCCCAATTTGAAAGAAAAATACATGTATAGTATAAACATACAAAAAATAGAGAAGTAAAAAGAGGAAAATACTTTCAGATATAAGCTCTCAACACTCTGATTTAGGATTACAAGCTCACTCTCTTTACCCTACTCTCGTAACCTCAACTTTTAAAGAAAGACGTGAGAAAAATTAGATCTTATACATACATATATATATATGTATGTATACACACACATTTTTTAAGGTATGGAACTGAGCATTTATTTAGTTTTGGAAAATGTGACTCCATGGACTATACAGTCCGTGGAATTCTCCAGGGCAGAAAACTGGAGTGGGTAGCCTTTCCTTTCTCCAGGGGATCTTCCCAACCCAGGAATCGAACTGAGGTCTCCTGCATTGTGGGTGGATTCTTTACCAGCTGAGCCACTAGAGAAGCCTGGGAATACTGGAGTGGGTAGCCTTTCCTTTCTCCAGTGGATCTTTCTGACTCAGGGTCTCCTGCATTGCAGGTGGATTTTCACCAACTAAGCTACCAGGGAAGCTGGAAAATAAACCATAGCACATCACTGGAATCTTGGAGATTGGTTTCCCTTCCTTTTGAAATCTCCCTGGACAATTTATCTGAAACGTTTCCTGATGGCAACCTGGCTTTGCTCCTCATGCTGCTACTGCTGTTAAGTCTTCACTTGTGTCTGACTCTGCGCGACCCCATAGACGGCAGCCCACCAGGCTCCCCCGTCCCTGGGATTCTCCAGGCAAGAACACTGGAGTGGGTTGCCATTTCCTTCTCCAATGCATGAAAGTGAAAAGTGAAAGTGAAGTTGCTTAGTCGTGAGGACTACCAATTCTAGCCTCTCCAGCACGCATCAGCCTCAAGGTAAATCCTTGCCAGTAAGTCTCCCAAGGCCACTTCCTTTTCTGTCTTCCACAGGGACTGTTCTCTGACTGCTCTATGGAGCTTGTATGCAGAGCTCTCCTCCTCCTTTCTCTCTAGAAAACTGTCTTATTACTTGTTCTGGGTGATGTGGAGAGTACTGAACTGGAGCTACAACATGTGGCCTCTGTCTTTACTTCCCTATATGTCCTTGGAACATACAGGGACTCAGTTTTTCTATCTGTGAAATGAGGACTTGGACAGAGCTGTCCTGTGACCTCCCAAATGAGTATCCTGGGGCTGGGAGGGCTCTAGAAGGGTTCTGGGGTTGCTGAACTCAAACTGTGGAAAATTCTTAAAGAAGTGGGACTATTAGACTACTTTGCCTGTCTTCCAAAAAAACTGTATGCAGGTCAAGAAGCAACAGTTAGAACTAGACATGGAGCAACAACTGGATCAAAATTGGGAAAGGAGTGTATCAAGGTTGTATATTGTCACCCTGCTTATTTAACTTATATGAAGAGTATATCAAGGAAAATACCAGGCTGAATGAATCACAAGCTGAGAATTAAGATTGCAGGGAAAAATAACAACAACATCAGATATGCAGATGATACTCTAATGGCAGAAAAGGAAGAGGAACTAAAGAGCTTCTTGATGAGGGTGAAAGAGGAGAGTGAAAAAAACTGGCTTAAAACTTAACATTCAAAAAACTAAGATCATGGCATCCAGTTCCATCACTTCAAGGCAAATAGACGAGGAAAAAGTAGAAACAGTGGTGGATCTTATTTTCTTGGGCTCCTCATGGGGACCTGTGGATGGTGACTGCAGCCATGAAATTAAGACACTTGCTCCTTGGAAGGAAAGCTATGATGAACCTAGATAGCATATTAAAAAGCAGAGACATAACTTTGCTGACAAGGGTCCATATAGTCAAAGCTATAGTTTTTCCAGTAGTCACGTAAGGATGTGAGAGTTGGACCATAAAGAAGCCATAGCACTGAACAACTGATGCTTGTTTTAAACTGTAGTATTGAACACGCTTGAGAGTCCCTTGGATAGAAAGGAGATCAAGCCGGTTCATCCTAAAGGAAATTAATCCTGAATATTCATTAAAAGAACCCGCACTGAAACTGAAGCTCAAATACTTTGGCTATCTGATGTGACGAGCTGACTCCTTGGAAAGACCCTGATGCTGGGAAAGACTGAGGGCAGAGGGAGAAGTGGGCAGCGGAGGATGAGATGATGGTATGGCATCAGCAATGCAGTGGCCATGAATTTGAGCAAACTTCTGGAGATAATAACGAACAGGGAAGACTGGTATGCTGCAGTCCATGGGGCTGCAAAGAGTTGGACATGACTTGGAGACTGAACAACAGTTTAAGTGCTGTCTTACGACCCACACTTCTGTCCTCACAATTTATTAAGAAGGAAAGCCAGGTATTAGTTTTACCTTTGCTGCTGCCTCTGGATTACCTGCCTGAAACTGATCTCTTCTTTCAGAATTGTTATATCATTTTGAACACATACACAACCAAAGTGGACTGCTACTGTATAGGTTTATTCACAATTAACATTTTGTTGTATTGCTCTGACATATATCTTAATATGTAACCGTCTTTATGCTCATCTATCAATCCATGTGTTTTCTGGAAGCATTTTAAATATATTAGTAATTTAAGTTACTGCAGATATTAGTAACAAGTCTTTAAACAGTTTAAACATATCTTAAACTGAAGTACAATATTTTTTCTTTCCTTTTTGAGGTAAAATTAAATACAGTGAAATGCTTTACATTCAATTAGATTATATAGATTACATTTACACTTAATTTTTTGTCCACTGAAGATCCCCTTATTGTGATTAATATGTGAGGCCTGTATATGTCAATAATGTAGATCAAAATTCTGATGATTTGTGGATACATTTAACCAGTTCCTTATTGTTGGACTTTTTGCTTGTCTCCCAAGTTTTTATTGTTTTAAAGAAGCTTGTGTGAAACATTTTCTATTATCTATAAAGACTCTATATCTATTTCTATTTATCCATTGATCTATATTTATCTATCTTTCCATCAATTACTTACTTCCTTAGGCTAAATTCTTAGATGTAAAGTTTCTGGTTCACATGATGTATATAGAGATGTTTAGGGTGGTTGATTTATATCGTCAGGTTGCATTTCAGAACAACAGTCTTATTTACTCACACCTACAGGGTATATGATTGACTGACTACTTCTAATTCTTTTTATGCAGAGTTTTGAGATTACATAGAAATTTCACAAAAGAGGCAATCTTATTATTATTTTTTCCCAACCTTCCTATTAGTGATTTCTAAAAATCTCCCTTTACTGTATATATTCAAGGCTAATATTTATTTATTTCACTAGACAAGTCACGTTCTTTTTTTCTAGTCCATATTTTTATACAGAAAAACTTAAGCCACTGGCAGATTTGTCTTCACTCATCCTTATCCAAATCGAAAGCCTGAAGGTGTACCTGGTTGTTTTATTAAAATTGTCAGCGAGTAATTCAAAGGTTACCATATTTGCATTTCTGTTTGCTAAAGGGAAATTTATTTTTAATTACCACTTACTACAGCAAGACTATGTATTCTAAGAACTTTGTGTTAATTTTATTTTTAAAGAATTTAGGTTGACCCTTGAGCACCAGGGATTTGAACTGCATGGGTCCACTTGTATGGGGATTTTTTTTTCAATAGATGCTGCAATAGTATGTGGTCCACTGTTGGTTGAATTCACAGATATGGAACCATGGATATGGAGGGCCGACTAGAAAGTTATACGTGAATTTTCAACTGCACGGTGACTGGTGCCCTTAACCCCGGTGTTGTTCAAAGGTCAACTGTAAGACTTTGAGAAATTCCTTTTTTTGTTGTTGATACATAACTGTTAATGAAGGTATGGTTTTAAAACCATTTGCTCTGGTAGTGTCCAAAACTCTACATTGTTTTCACATTTGAAAAGTTTTCCTTCCTTTCAAAGTGGCCCATTCCTGAAATTCAATTTATGTTCTTATTATAGGTTTACTATTGTGCACTGACGCAGCAGCAGGGATAAAATCATGAGGTCCAACAGCTCACGCTAAAGATGAGAAAACTAAAACCCATAGGGGGCTGTGAGGAATTTTGTCAGATGTCAAAGGAGGGGGATTTTTACTGAATTGACCTGAAAGGATTCTTGTTAAAATCTGGACTAAAGGAGCCAAGGACAGAACCCAAAGGCAAAGCGTAGTTGAAAAGAGGACTCAGAGGAGACTGACTAAAGACTAACGTTTCATCAAAAGAGTCTACCCAGAGAGAGGTACTAATATCTCTACTTCAAGAAGTTGTGGGTCACACTTTCCAGACTGTCTTATATTTTTAAAAAATTATGTGCTGGCTCCTGGGTGTAAACAGGAAAGACTGATGTAGATAATATTTGCCCAGAAGAGCAGTGGCCCCTCCTTCTGTACCACTAGGATGAGGGTGATCTCTCTGGTGCACCTGAGCTGAGATGAGTAGGGCTGGGTCGCACACGTCAGTTCAGTTTATCAGTGGTTTCTGGGTGGTTCTGCAAGTGGACTCTGGCTCCTTCCTCCAGTAGCTTGAGATCTAAGCACCCAGGAGTTTGTTGAGCTTCCTTTTGCTACTTAGTTCTGCCTGCTGCTTTCCATTCCCCTGAAGGTCTCTGTGCTCAGCCACAGGTCCTCAGCTTTCTCCAGTTTTGCATCCTGTGAAGGTCCCACGGAGAAGAATAGATGGGCCATGAGTCTTTTGGGCTCCTCCTTGTTCCAATCCACATGCCAGCTCAGGCATGGCTGTTAACAGCCCAGATGGTTCCTTGTTACACTCACCAGGTCCTACAACAGGTGGTGTCTTTACCTGCTCTGCTCCCAGGGACCAAGCAGCTACCCTATTCTCACATGGAGAAAGCACATCCCTCTTTGTCATGAGACCTTTAACAGCCTAACTGAAAGCAGAGCTCTTTCTTCTTGGTCCTCATTTCTTGGCCTTATACTTCACGTTCTCTTGCTGGATCTTCAGTTTATGGCTTCCTTCAGCTTCCCCCTCTCTGTCTGAATCCAGACCCTTCTTTCTGTGTTGTGAAAGCATCTGGGCTACTTAACAAAACATACTCAACTACACATTACTACTTGTCTGCTTCCCAGTGAATTTGTAAGCTCTTCAATGGCAAAGATTGCTACCAGCACAGTGCCTCCATATACATAATAGGTGCATAATAAGATATGTATTAGTGGAATAAGCTGCATGTTCTTTAATCTTTCACCATTCATTTGTTCCTTCATCAGAAATTAATTAATTAGTTCACTGCTCAGGCACTATAGAGCGTCTACTGTCCCAGGAGTTGGGGGGGAGTATACCAGGAAAGATGGTTATTACTCCAAAGACAAGTTTCCTGCTTTTAAGGGACTAGCTCTGTGTGTGTGTTTTGTGTGTGTGTGTGTCTCTTCTCCTGACAAGGCTCAGCAAAAACTCAGGCCTCTGCACTCCGGAACATGCCTGCTGCATTTCTGGGCTCTGTTGGAGTGTGGGTGGAAGGCCCCATGGGGCAGGTGGGAGGCAGTAAGTGGGCGTTTCTTAGTAGACTTGTGGGAAGGCAGGGAGGAGCTTCCCAGGAGGGGAAGGCCCTTTGGATCATGACAGGTCCTGCCCGTACTTCCATTCTCTCCCTCCAGAAAGAAAGCATTTTTAATTTTTAATTAAATAAGTGAATTACAAATTATAACATTTGTAACTGCAAGTTACAGAGACAACTTCAACAAATAAAATAATAAAACAGTGAAGATGTGAAAAACGCATCCCCTTTCCAAACCTCTGGTTTTGAATCTAAAATCAATTCCAAATTCGGCATACAGATTACATTTTTGCTTTCTAGGTATACAGGCATGTTACCTCCCCTCCACCCCCGCCCCCCCCACCACCACAAATACATGGTGTTGAAAATATTTAAGAGACTTGGCAAGAAATAAAATCATGCCAGACAAAAGTACAAAGGTGCTGGACTCGGAAAAGAGGAACAAATGTAAACAGAATCCATGGAGTCGCTAAGTACGCACGAGCACTTTAAATATATGGATGATTGAAGAACTGAACCGGTGGGCTTGGTCTGGGGAAGGATGTGGCTCCGGATGTGCCAGGTGGGCAAGGAGCCCATAACGTTGTAGTCAAACTGGAGAAGCGATGCAGGCTAATTAAAAAGCACTTAGATTGGAAAACAGGAAGCAGAACGCCGCGGCGGGGATGCGAGCGCGAGGCTGGGCGCGGCGCCAGCGGAGGAGGAGGAGGCGGTGCTGCGCGGGCCTCAGCGAGCGGTGCGCCGACGCCAGTGCGCCCGGCTCCTCCCGCGGCCTCAGCGGGCGAGAACCCCGAAGGCCTGGGGCTGGAGAAACCTGCAGAAATTCCGTATTCTTACTGATTTCCTCCTCATTGCAGATTTCGCTAAAACACAGTGCTAATAACGTTGGTGAACGAAACTCTGAGCCTCTTTACGGAGAGGCTGGGGCAACGACGTTTGAGTGTTTCAGCAGAGCTTTTCCTATTCACTTTAAAAATGGAACAAGAAGTTTCTGATGAGGTTGGATTAAGAATGATGAGCTGCTGGCGGCGGCAGATAAAGAGCTCGGGGTGAGGACTCCCCAGACTCTGCCACCTCAGTTCTCGAGAGTTTGGGTAGTCTGTCAACTTCTTCAGAGCCTGAGGTGTAGAGCCACTCATTTCCACTGCTGCATTCCTAGTTGCACTTCGGGTTTTTAGCTTCTGAGTTACGAACTACTAGACTAGTGGGGTGCTCTCTTCCCTGGGCACCTTGGAAAATCCTCTCCGTAAGGTTGCACACACCCACTCCAGTGTTCTTGCCTGGAGAATCCCAGGGATGGGGAGCCTGCTGGGCTGCTGTCTATGCAGTCGCACAGAGTCGGACACGACTGAAGCGACTTAGCAGCAGCAGCAGCAAGGTTGCACACAGTCAGGAAACCTCCTTGACCAAATCTTTCCCTACTTGGCTCGATCGAACTTATCATATCATTATTTTATGAACGCAGTAGTGAGTCTTTAAAATTAGTCTTGTCAAGCCGCACCCCCGGAAATCACAACATATATATATATATATATATATATAATCAGCTGCTTCATTTCTTTACTAAAAGCTCAGAAGTTTAATATAAGCAACTCTTGATTTTCCCCTGGCAAAGCAGTTTGGAAATTTATCACCTGCATGTTTATAGCGTTGTGTTGGACAAGGAGATTTAAATTCAAAACTGCTCTCAGAAGACCTACTAAATACTAACCATATCTTAAAGACGATGCAGAGATGTTCGTTATAATCATTAAACACACAAATTCAGAAGGTAAAAGTGCACCTGTAAATTATGCAGCAAATTGTTGTTGTTCAGTCGCTAAGTCGTGTCTGACTCTTCCATCCCACAAATTGAAGCTCTCCAGGCTTCCCTGTCCTTCACGATCTCCTGGAGTTTGCTTAAACTCATGTTCACTGAGTTGGTGATGCCATCCAACCATCTCATCCTCTATCATCCCTTCTCCTCATGTCTTCAATCTTTCCCAGCATGAGGGTCTTTTCCAATGAGTTGGCTCTTCGTATCAAGTAATAAGCATATATTCAAATAAGCCACTGTGAGGGCAGGTGTGTGTGTGTGTGTGTGTGTGTGTGTGTGTGTGTGTTTCCACTGTGTTCTCTGCTCTGTCCCAGGAGGATCTGTGGAAAAATGCTTGGTGCACAGAAGGACTTCAATAAACATTTGCTGAATAAGTGAATGGAGAAGGTACTTGTTTCCAAAGTGCTTACTTAAGATACAAAGCACATTTTAATAATACTGTCATTGCTCAGATTATTTTTTGGAAAGAATTTTTCTTTGGGAATTTCCGTTAAAGCTGGTGCCATTCCTTTAGAGCCATATTTCAATTTTGGGATCAAATCAATACACTCTGAATGAGTGAATTTACTTATGTTATTTATCAGGCTTGGATCCAAATAACTCTCTCAGTTCATTCTCAAAAGGTGAATTTACCATCCTGGAGGTTATTAGAAGAATGCCATAGACTCTAAAGGCAATTCTCCAAGGGATATGCCAAAATGTTTGCATTAATAAAAGCTTCATTGGAAAAAGTGTCTAACTTCCTGAGGCGAATACCTTGAAGGAAATAGAACTCATCTGATTTATTCTTGGATGTTTGATAAAAAATCAATTCCATTACTCATATTTACATTATACTCCTGGAAAGAGCTTAAGTGTATTTGATTGAGTAAAGAAAGAGGCATAGGAGTTGTTTGTTCTTTACCACTACTTTCCCACAGGTTTTAAACTGGCTGAGAATAGGAGTTATTTCTTCTTTATTGATTCAAGTTCCATTTTCTAACATTTTATGCACTTTTATTCACTTTCAGAAATACCAGAATCTTTCATTCCCTAAGGTTCACAAATTATTGCCTTAACTGCAAAATAATGCGTTGTCTTAATAATAATCTTTTCTTAAAAACACACATACTATAGAATTGTATGGAGTGAAATATTTTAATCTGTTTGGAATAAAGAGAGCAAATTCAACACATAGTCACAACCCAAATTCCACTACCATAAAAACAAAGGGCTATTTTTCACCCTAAGCATTTCTATTTTGAAATGTCTTTCTTATGAAAAGGTGCTTAAAATGTAAAAGTTTAAACAATTGTTATAAAATTGATGCTAGGTAACCCTTACCTATGGCACCCCACTCCAGCACTCTTGCCTGGAAAATCCCATGGATGGAGGAACTTGGTGGGCTGCAGTCCATGGGGTCGTTAAGAGTTGGACAGGACTGAGCGACTTCACTTTCACTTTTCACTTTCATGCATTGAAGAAGGAAATGGCAACCCACTCCAGTGTTCTTGCCTGGAGAATCCCAGGGACGGGGGAGCCTGGTGGGCTGCCATCTGTGGGGTTGCACAGAGTCGGACACGACTGAAGCGACTTAGTAGCAGCAGCAACCCTTACCTAAACAAGTGAGCATCACCAGTGCCTTGAAGTTCTCCTCGGGCCCATTCCTTCCCTTTTCTTTCCTTCCTCACTAAAGAGAACCAATGGCTTCTAGTTCTGGAGGCAATGATCTTTTTGATGTTCTCTATACGTTTCCATATAAGTAGGCATCTATAAACACCATGGGTTACTTAGCTACTTTTGAACTTCATGGAATTATTCATGAGGAATGTCTGACCTCTTTCAGTCAACATTATGCTGGAGATTTATCCATGCCTTTTATCACGGTTGCTTGAAATTCATTGTATGAATCTGCATACTTGGGTTGTTTCCAGAGTTTGGTTATTATGTTTAGTAATAACTAATCTGCTCTAGGCATGTTTGTACATACATCCTGGGGCACAAGTACATGTATTCCTGTTGATATAGAATGAGGAGTGGAATTGCTGGATCACAAGGTATGCAATGTATTCTCTCCAAAGTACTGTTCTGTTACTCTATATCCTTTCCAATAGTGGGTATTTTCAATTATAAAAATGTTTGTATTTTGGTGGGTGTATAGTCCTCCAACTTTGCTCTTCCTTTTCAAAGTTGTTTTGGCTCTTCTGGGTCCTTTGCATCTCATATAAATTTTAGAGTTTGTCTATCAGTTTCTTCACAGATATCCTGCTGAACTTTTGAATGGCAATCTGTTGAATCTATAGATCAATTTGAGGGAGAATTAGCATGTATTATTGTCATGTATTTTTCCTTTACATATTTTATAAATCCTACTA
>SJYQ01001996.1:239879-305918 GCA_006410935.1 Redunca redunca
ACTTTTGTTTAATCAACTATTTAAAATTTTTATTAATTGTTTAAATTGAGATGTAGTTCACGTACAATAACATTTACCATTTAAGGCTTACAACTCTGTGGTTTTTAGAATATTCATAAATTTGTACAAACTTCAATACTATCTAATTTCAGAACATTTTCATCACTCCAAAAAGAAACCCCATGCCTGTTAGGAGTCATTTATTATTTTTTAAAGGTATATAAAGAATAATAAAAATGTCATGTATTTACTAACATAGCATCTCTTTCATTGCTCTTACTTTCAGTGCTCTTCAGATCCATAGTTCCATCTGGTATCGTTTACCTTTCAACTGAAGCACATTCTTTAACATTTCTTATAATATGGATCTGTTCATGATAAATTCATTCAGCTACTTTATGTCTCTAAAAGCCTATTTTGCCTTAACTTTTGAATGCTATTTTCACTGGGTATAAAATATAAGTTAATAATTTTCTTTTAGTGCTTTAAAGATTTTGCTCCACTGTTTTCTTACCTGCACTGTTTCTAGTGAGGAATCTGTGTTCACCCTTTTCTTTGAACATTATGTTTTCTGTGGGTAACATGTTTTTTTTAAATCCAGTTGATTTTAGATTTTCTATTTATCACTGGCTTTAAATAATATGATTATAATGCACTTTGGCATAGTTTCTTTCTTTTCTTGCATTTCTGTTTCTTTGAACCTCTTGGATCTGCAGGTTTATAATTTTCATCAAGTTTAGGAACTATTTGACTGTTATTTCTTCAAAGGGAATTCTCTCCCTTTCCTGTTTTTTGTATTCTTCTGAGATCCCAATTACGTACTTACTAGGTGGATAATGTGGGTGTTCTTTTCTTTCTCTCTTTCTTCTTTCATTTTGGAATTCCTTTTTTCTCTGTGTGATTCATTTTTAAATGTCTCTATTGGGATATGTTCAAGTTAACTAAATTTTACCCTACCTTTTCTAATTTGCTATTGATCCTATCCAGTTTATGTTTCTCTGAGGCATTATAGCTTTTATCTCTAAAATTCAAGTCTTCAAATTACATGTTACATGTCTACTTAAATTTTTTTTTAACCATCAACATTTTTGCTGTTTAATACGATTAAGATCAGATTTTCATATAGCATCTTAATATTCAATTTTGGCCTATTATGTTAATTATGTATGAATGCATCCTGTCTTTATGGTAACTTAAACAGTGACTTGGATGACACTGAACTGCTGGGTGAAAAGTCTGCCAGTTGGTAAATATTTTCAAATGAAATGTGCCAAGTTTTTCATTTGCCCCAAAGATGAAAAACAGAAACATATATATAAAGAAAAATAGAAGAATCGTTTGAAGGAATAAAATCAGCTATAGTCATTAAAACATACTGTACATCAAGAATTGTCAACCAAAGGTTTTAAAGATTTTTATAATAATATCAATAGCAATCTCCTCATACAACCATAGGGACAAATAGATGTGACTTCAGTTCAGTTCAGTTCATTTGCTCAGTCGTGTCCGACTCTTTGCGACCCCATGGACTGCAGCACGCCAGGCTTCCCTGTCCATCACCAACTCCCAGAGCTTGCTCAAACTCATGTCCATCGAGTCAGTGATGCCATCCAACCATCTCATTCTCTGTCATCCCCTTCTTCTCCTGCCTTCTATCTTTGTGACTTAACAGCAGTTAAATAAGAAGCATTTACGAAGCTCAGGAAGCCACAGGGCCATGTAAGGATGTGAAGACATTTATTCAGTAACTTTAGTCATGCTCCCCCCATGATTATAAAGCAAGATTATAAAGTCCTGCTCTTGCAAATGAAGACAGATTATCATTTTACAACAGAGAGGGGCCAGGTCCCAAATCAGGAATGTAATAAGGGTTCCACTCAAAGTGGTTCCTTGTGTATCTGTCTGATTATAGGCCCTGCATTTGCAAACTCTAAAAGGTGGTTTACCTGTGGCACCTCTTCAGAGATGCCACCTGCCAGGAATTCCAGGTGTCAACATTTCATTCTTCCTCCCACCACTTGCCAACAACCACGCTTAGACCCACCAACCTCTACTGGGATGAAGTCTGCATGCTGACAGAATACAAAACATTGACTTCACACCACCTCTGAAAGGCCTTCTTAAAAACAAAACGAAACCCATGTTAGGGAAAGCACATGAAAGCCCTAGATTCCACTGTCTCCCAAGAGCAGGAAACTTAGTGATAAATGACTTTGCTCAAAATAGATGCTGTTGAGGAAGGGCCCAAGCTTCCCCTGGGGTGAAACAGCCAGAACTTCTGTTTGAATCCTTTAGGGCCAGGGCGCGGAGAGCCCTGTCTCAGATCCTCAGGATTCTCTGCTGTTTGAAGCCATGCCCACTAGCTCACACATGCTGTGGCTGAGATTTCAGAAGTGGAGTCACTCAAGTCCCGCTAGAGAGCAGTGGTTTTCTTTCTTTCTGTGGCACAGACTTTGGCTGATGTTCACCCTCAAGTTTGCCTAAGACTCTTCAACACAAAGTATGATTACCTAAAGACTTTTTTTGAAAACAACCCTGTGTGGCCGGGCTGGGGGTGAGGGTGGGTGGACTAAAGAACTGTCCACCCCTTCAAGGTCAGTAAACCCGAAGTCTCTTACAATTCACCGGAGGGGAACTTTGGGAAGAGCTTTAATACTGAGTCATCTGCAGGTTCTTGCAACTCATCATCTCACTTATTTCTTGAATTTGTGCGTATTTTGCTTTCCTCCATTCATTTTGAGCTTTTTCTTGCTGGGTATCATGGCATGAGCACAGTTACTCACGTTTCCCTTCTTTCGAAGACCTGTGTGTGCTGGTGCCCGGGCGGCCCTGCAGCCGTCCGTGGGATCCAGGACCACGGCTGGCGGCCGGGGTGCGCGGAGGTCCCATTGCTCTCCATCTTGGGGCCACCGTCCCCATGGGATGAGTCTCAGGGCTGCAGCCTGGAGCTCTTGCTGGATTTGTTTTTCTTCTCTGTCTGCACCTCCAGGGTTTGCTTCTGAGGACATAATCAGCTACTGCTCAGCACATCAAGAGGTCTGGGGGAAGCCTCACCAGTGTAACAGAATGGATGGACTTCCTTGCAGAGAGTGTCTTTCTTTAGAGAAGGGCTTGACTTCAGAGGCCCTTTCCTGCTGAGGCCTGGACAGAGCGCTGGGCATCAGCTTGCTTCTCCCAGGGCTCTTCAGGGCCCCCGAGGTCCCAGGGGCAGTGGGAGGCCTCCCTTTGGTCACCTTGCCTTTCTCGCACTGGATGGTCTGGATTTGCAGCCACTCCAACTGGACGAGCCTGTCGATGTACTTGCCCAGGAGCCCCCCGGTTTGGGACACGGCCTCTGTCCTGCGCTCGGAGTGCAGGAGCATGGCCATGTCCCGCAGGTCCCAGGAGTTGCACGGGGGCGGGAGGAAGTCGGGGTAACAGTATTCGGGCCACGTAGGGCCCTGCCCTGGGTGCAGATTGAAGTGAACCGGCTCCATCTCTTCCGCTCGAAGGTGAAGATCAGGAGGCGTGAGGGGGAAACGGGGGATGGCGATCCTTTCTGAATCAGAGAGGTCACTGGCACTGTCCTCCTCCTCGGCATCTTCTCTGATGATTTTCATGGACTGAAAAGTCCAGAAACAGCTTGTTCCCTGAGAGCCCCCGATACCTGGGGCCTTGGGGACTCCTTTCCGGGTTTCCTTCTGGGAAAATGCTTTCCTTCAGCTTATCCTCAGTCGGTTGGGGGACACCTCCTCTGAGACTGCTTTTCAGCTGGGAAGAAATGTGGGGGACTTGGGGTTTACTCTGTCTTTTCCTGGAATTCTTGGGATGTTGTACTTTAGTCCGAGATGGGCCTGCATTCATATTGCTGGTTTTCTGGTAAGATTCATTCACCCTATTCCCTTTCTTGAAAAAGTGACATGGCTGATCATCATTTAGGGTTGGATAGACTGTCTTTTCTGTAGTGCCTGAGATATTTCTGCTCAATCTGTTGGAAGATGCTGACAGCAGGGGAAATGACTTCTTTCTTCCTCTAATATTTGGGCAGGGTGCCTTACCACCGGGCCAGACCTGTTTCGCGGCCGTGGAGGACACGGGACGCGGGGCCGGGCGGGAGGCAGACGGCTGCGCTGGGCGGCAGGAGTCCGCGCTGGCCGTGTCACGAGGGGCCTACTTAAATTTTTGAACCCAAGGAACAGTGAAATAACTGTTTTAGTTTCCTTGTCTGCTATTTTTGTTATATGATAGTGCTGCACACATTGTGAACTGTAGAAGACATTTTATTGTTATTCTTTTACAATAACGATATTTATTTTTACAATCAGTGTTCACTTACATTTACACATATGTTCACTATTTTTAAAAACCTATTTGGTAGTATTTTTTAAATCCTAGAAATATTTAATTTTGTTAGTGGTTCTACCTATCAGTGATTTTCCTTAGGCCTCTAGGTCTTACTTAGGAAGGCCTTCCCAAACCAAGATTATAAAAATACTGTTATATAATTCTACCTGTTTTTTTGTAAATTTAATTTTTTAAATATTTAGACTTTTAATTCATCCAGATTTGTTGTTCTATATTCTGTGAAGCTAAATTTCTTAGTTTTTTCTAGGTGACTAGCAAAATGACTCATTCTTACTTGTTGAATTTCTATCCTCTTCCTCTGATTTGTAATATAACCTTATTATATAATTATTTCTTTATAAACATGAGTCCTCTATTTTTTTGCACCATTTCCCTGTTTTAATTACTGTAATATGCAATAATTAATATGGAACTACAAAGTGACAGAAACATTGCTTTGTATTCTATAATGATAGGCCATTGCAGTTGGATAAGAATCTAGCTTCTGGCTTTATTTATTACAGAAGATATATAGCCTGAATGAGATAAGCAGCAGGGCTTGCTGGATAAAACTGTGATGTAAATGAAAGAGGCAGTCCTTTCTCATTTTTTTCTGAACATCTTTTCAATATCTCTAGGTTTCAGGGTCTTCATGCAATCCCAGACTACATAGGGCTCTTCTCAAGGCCTGTTTCCCTGATGGAAATACTTGTTTCTCTAAATCTACTCTCATCCAGTCCATATTGGAAAGACTTGAGAAAATACTTTATACTGAGGTGTTGATGACTGATATACTGATTTAATGTAGGCATGGCAAATGTGCGGCTTCATTTCAGCATGGATCCCCCGGCACCTGAAGTCAACAGCCATGGTGTGTCCTCCTTGTTGTTGTTGATCTTGGGTTTGACCTAAGAACCTTTCTTGACACAGAACTCCAGGAGTTCCTAACACTTCATCAGAATTGGAAGATAAGTTGGAATCAGTTTTCTACTCCTGAAATAACGTTTTCTCTTCCCAGGAGAAACAGGCGTTGGAGAAAGGGAGTCACAATGTTGACTGTAGCGGTTTCCTAGGGTTGTACAACAAAGTACCAAAGGTGGAGGGGCTTAAAATGACAGACTTTTATGGCCTCACAGTTAGAAGTCTGAGTGAGCTGTAGCAAGGGCCTGCTCTCTGCCATGGTTCTGGAGGAGACCCAGTCCCTGCCTCTTCTGGAGTTTGCTGGCAACCCTTGGCGTTTCTGACTTGTAGACGCATCACCCTAAGTACTTGATGGCCTTTTCCCTGTGTCCTCACACTCTCTCTCCTCTGTGTGTCTATGTCCATATTTCCCTTTTTCATAAGGACACCAGTCAGATAGTAGGTTACTTCAACGACTGGTTTTAACTCTGTTGCCTCTCTAATGACCCTATTTCCGAATAAGATCACACTTTGATGTACTAGGGGTTAGGACTTCAACATATGAATTTGGGGGGGACACACAAATCCTCTTTTTACAGTGGCACTCAAATCAAGCTATGGATGGAAAACTCTTCATCTGTGTGTATGAGCAGTCCTGTCAGGATCAGCCAGTCCTGTACTAAAAACATAACATTGCCTGATAGTGGAAAGGCACTGAAGACAGTTATTATTATTTATTTGCACGGTTAAAGAGATCCTGGGCTGAGAGTCATAATCTGAAATTAAGCCCTTGACAATTTCCAGAGGATTTAACAGGATTATTTCATCTTTGTCCTTGTTGAGCTCTGTTTTAAAGGGATTTTGAGGGAAGTGTGATTGCTCACTGAATATCCCCAGCCTTTTTGCTGTAGACACAGCAATTTCATCATGACCAAGTTCTGAACGCACTGGCACGTTTCTAGAACAGGTGTGTTTGTTCATGGTTTGTTTTTAATGAGCCTGCGAAGTTTTGAGCTTATGAAGGAAGAATTTAGTTCTGTTGTATTGACCTTTTGGTATCACAATTTACAGGCCAACTTAAATTTATGAGCACAGGCTCAACACGCCTCATGTGAGATTTCAGTTCATCTGTGGAGAATGAGCAGAGGCAGGAAGTAAATTATGAGGTAAGGAGTAGTATTCACTAGGCATTTGCGCGATTTCTTGGTCAGCATATTAGTTGATTCATGATTAAAAAAAGAACTTATTAGATGGTGCTTTATGAAGTATTAGCTTTTTATTGCTTCTATGAAATAGGTATAATCTAATTTTATTATTAATGCAGAACAAATGTGCTGAGTCTTGAAGGTGTGCTCATCCGGGAATGGATGAAAAGTGTTCTCGAGTACGAATTTGTTTGGTGTATAGTGATGAGTCAGACACCTGGGTGATGCCACCCAGCGATCTGCTCTTTCTTGATCAGCTAATAATAAATCCAGTATTGCCACTTCATTAAGGAAATTGTGACAGAAGAGTACAGTCATTTAATCACAGAGAGTATACTGATGTCTCTTGCTTTGCATGTGGTTTACTAGGGGCAATCAACTTAAAAAGCTGGGCTTGTAGCAGGCATGGAGACAGCACAGCGTAGCGCTCTGGAGACAGTCCTAACTCCAAATTTCAGGGTCATTTCTGGGCTCTCACAAGAACCTCAGATTTCTCACTTTTAAAATGTGGGCAATGATACCTCTCTTTCAGGATTGTGAGGATTAAATCAAATCAGCTTATTTTTGTAAAGTCCCAGCCCCAAATTAAATTAGCAACAAAATTAGTTTCCTATCCTTTCTCTCAAATCCATTTTTTTTCAGTTACATGATCTTGTGATTTGATTTTCATATTCATAACTTAAAACTAAAACCTAGCTCCATTTGGAGGAAGAGTTGGTCTGGTAATTCTTTTATGTTTCGTGACTCCACAGAAGAGGTACTGTTAAAACTGTTTAGGTTCAGCATTTTAAATAAAACCACCTCTTTGCAGGAGAGACACTAGTGTAAAATAGGTTAGGAGAAAGTATAAATATGCTAAAAGCGTATACTCAGGTGCATTGCTCTTGTTCCAGGGAGTTACATTAGATTTCTTATGTAATTTGGAAAGAGAGGAGCTCTAATATTATTTCCTTCTTTGTTTCACTTAGAAGGGTCACTCATGTCCTCTTTTAAAAAAGTTATTTGGCTGTGCTGGGTTTTAGTTGCAGCACTTGAGATCTTCAATCTTTGTTGCAGCATGTATGATCTTTAGTTGCTGCTGCTGCTGCTAAGTCGCTTCAGTCGTGTCCGACTCTGTGCGACCCCAGAGACGGCAGCCCACCAGGCTCCCCCGTGCCTGGGATTCTCCAGGCAAGAACACTGGAGTGGGTTGCCATTTCCTTCTCCAATGCGTGAAAGTGAAGTCGCTCAGTCATGTCCAACTCTTTGCCACCCCATGGACTGTAGCCCACCAGGTTCCTCAGTCCATGGAATTTTCCAGGCAAGAGTACTGGAGTGGGGTGCCATTGATCTTTAGTTACAGCATGCAAACTCTTAGTTGTGGTATGTAGGATTTAGTTCCCTGATCAGGGATTGAACCTCGGCACCCTGCATTGGGAGCGTGGAGTCTTAGCCATTGAACACTCAGAGAAGTTCCCATTAGTCTTTTTATGCCACTCCTGCATTATTAGAGAGAAATTAAGTTTGGCCTTATTTGCCAAGTTTGGAGCAGGTAGGATGACAGAAAAAGGACCCTCAGGTTCTTGCTTTAATTTTATAAAACTTTGTAGTTTTGTTTGGATAGTTAAATTGACTATAGGATTTTAAAACCTTAAATTTAACAGAGAAGTCTGGTAGGCTACAGTCCACGGGGTCGCAAAGAGTCGGACACGGCTGAGTGACTACACTTACTTACTTAGTGTTCAGAGTCTTTACAGAAATCATCTACTTTGAAAATATTGTCTTCTTATAATAAGAGTGACGTCTTTAAACCATGGCTACAAGCTTTAAAAAGTAAACTGCATGGATTGCAATTTTTATTTTAATGACAAAAATGAATGGATTGCCTTATATATGGCTATTAAATAGTATTCTGTGATTTTTTTATTCCCCTGAAGAGTTTTGTTATGCTAAATGCTCACTGGTTTCATTGTTTGACTCACAAATATATATCTCAGGTTTCAAAATGTGTGGTAGTACTAACCATCTGTAATTTCCTTCATTTATCAGTAAAAAATGGCATTGGATGGTCAACAATTAATTACTTAACAACATATTATTTTTAAATAATCTGCTGCTTTTCAGGGTCTGGAGAAAAACCTATCAATGTGCTTGGTCTATGACTGGGACAGAATTTTGCTACCATAGCTCTTCTTAACAGCAATGGATACCAGCAGGTTTATGACTCCATCTCCAGAGTTATTGCCCCAAGAAATAATATTTCAATTGTAGCTATCTCTGTGAGATATCTCTATACAGATTCCCTTTTACCTTTTGCTTTGAAACTGTCAATGGATCAACCCTTCTTTTGACCAAAACTGTCAATGATGTAAATAGCAGTGGTGTATATTTCAGTAAAGATTTAAAAAAATTGAAATATAGCATGAAAGCAATGAGGTCTGTTGGAAACCACAGCAATATCTAAGGCTCAAGCACTTCCCCAAATCTACATATTAGATGTATGTAGAAAATAAGAAATATTCATGATAATCTAGAGTGTCTTTCAGTTTAGTTGGGTGATTTTCCACCCAAACGTGAAAGTCGCTCAGTTGTGTCCAACTCTGTGACCCAATCATACAGTTCCAAACCTTCTCTAAGTGGCCTGATAATCTATGAAAGTCTATTTAGACATGTTGTACAAACAAGCACTATATTCTCAAACACACATTGCTTGAGAAGTGTGTTTTAAGAAACAGTGTGGTGCAAGCTGACACACTGTTACAAATGTGTGAAAATGATAAATGTAGCAGACAGTTAAAGTGCTCCTCTGCTCAACACTTGATATATAATTTCCAGTGAAGTTATCTTTAGTAATTAACCTCTGATGTTTCTTCAAAAGGTCTGCTAATCTGAATTTTCTTTTGGGTGTCTTGGAGATTTAGATGATTGTTTTAGACACTTAGAATTACTGCTGTTCTTCTGAGGCTTGTCTGAAGAGGGCCTGGTTTTCCTAATGCAGCAGCAGCAAGAACAATATTTAGCACTTATGAGGCTCCACTTCTCAGTTTCAAAGCACTTTACAAATATCAATTAATTGCTTTGAATGGGGAGTTCTGCAGCTGCTGGAGAAAAAAAGAGCACACAGTGATTGGCTCATTATCATTTACAGCTGTTGAAAAATGGTTTTCAAAGAAATAATTACAGATTTTCATATATATTTAAGGAAAAAAGGAGCAGGTTACTAAGGATCTTTTTAAACAAATGACTCGTGTCTTTGTGTTCAGTTTAGAGAGCAGCAGCTTTATTGCAAACGATTACCCTTCCCTAGACAAAAAGAAGAGAGGTGCTGTAATTCTCTCTCTCCAAGAAAATGTGGACAGTAAATCCTCTTTTTGGAAATAATCTCAATCTCACTGCTTTTCGATTTTTGGCTACTTAGAATTTTTGTTTACCAGCAGTAGGGCCACTGCTGGACTTACTTAATGTCTGATCCCTCTTTAATTATGCATGAAAACAGAACAAGTAGACTATAATTGATAGTGCTTCTTGCATTGTTTTCCACAGAGCTTTATCTCCATAGGGGGCCCCCAAAACTATGCAAACGGTCTTTCTGTCACCAGGAGGAAATAGAGGCAACCCGGGCCATGGAAACAGTTTTCTCTCTTTTTCTTTTCTTTCTCTTTCTCCACAACCCGCCTCCCCTCCCCCAACTGCTGCTGCTTCTTTTCATAATGTGAATCTCCTGTTTGGGCAGATAAGCTGCTAATTCTATTAATTTTCTTATCAAAATCAGCAAGGTAACCGAAGCTTCCAATTTAGTGATTTATTATCCCGAGCAAGCTATGCGAAGTGCACCTTTCATATTCTGTAATTGGCACGAGAGGGGAAGAGACTTTCAAGGGAGATGCACTCAGCTAACCGTTACCATTTCAATTGACTATTGAGCAAACAGATGCAGTGTCCTTTCATTGGTTTAAATCATTTAAAATGATAAAGCTAGCAATTCTGCATTTGAATATATGCCAGTGGATATCTGTGGGCAATATTCTGACCCCTAAGACATTAAAATATGAGCACAATAACATCCCTCTATAGGATTTCACATCAATAAAACATCCAAGTGTGATATGTTAATTGACATGCAAAAGGCCAAAATTGATCACACATGTAATCTGACCATTATTATTACACCATCTCCCAAGCCTCTGGAAATAAACATCTTTCCTTTGCACATTGAGTGCTGGGTTCTTTTATATATAGAAGGTGGCTGCAAACAGTGGATTCCAGTATTTAAGCATTGAAATAGAAACCAGTATCAGAGGCAGGAACATCAGCAGTTGGAAAGGAAAGAAAGTGGTGAGATGTTGGATGCCAAAGGTGAGTGGGAGTGATTGGGATGTAAATATAGAAGGTAAACTAGATTTTGGGTGGGCAAAATAGCTACTTCTTTTTATTGCCATTTGGAAAGCTCCAGAAGGCTCCTGGGCCCCAGATATTATCATTAGTAAAAGAACTTGAATTGTAGGGATCCATTTCTTTGTTTATGATCATAATTTTCCTTTAAAATTAGCTATCATATAATCAGTATCAACTAGTTTAATAACTGCATATAACACCACATATGTTGCCCTATTTAAATTTAAGAACAAAGTGTTAATTCCCCCATTCATAGATGATGCTTAGAGAGGCTGGAGAAATTAAAAATGTATGTAATGCTTAAGAGGCTTAAGAAATTAAGTAACTTGTCTGACTTCACTGGTTAGAAAGTATTCAAGCTGGGATTTAAATTTAGAATCATGAGATCTGAACCTCTTTTCTCTAATAATTGTACTTTTCTTCCTCCTGCCACCTTCTATACATATAATAAAAAACCTAGCACTCAATGTGCAAAGGAAAGCTGTTTGTTTCCAGGGGCTTGGGAGATGGTGTAATAATAAGGGTCAGATTACATGTGTGATCAGTTTTGGCCTTTTGCATGTCAATTAACATATTACACTTGGATGTTTTATTGATGCTAAGTCCTATTCTTATTTCGCATAGGATATTTGCATATCCTATGTGAAATACAATTCTTCCTTGTATTTCTGGAAAAATTAACACCCCAGACCATTAAATCTTCAATATAAATCACACTTTGAATTATACCATACACAAACCTTTGAATTAGTTTTTTGGTACTTAAAACTTCAAAGACAATTCATAATAAAAATGGGATCACTGTTTTCCATGAAATATAGTTTTGACAGTTTGGAACTTCCCTTCTAATTCTTTGGGATCTTTTTCCCTTGCCTTTCCTCGAGGAACAGGCCAGGGATTATTTTCCCCTGTGGAGTGCTGTCCACGGTGCCTATGGCTGGGAGATGTACTGCAGAGGTGCACAATGATTTAGACATTTGTTTGGGCTTTTAATCTTTTCTCATCTACACGTACCACCAAAATAAAAACCAGTGAAGTATGAACCCTATAAATCTGCTTGTTCTCTCACTCCTCAGAAATATTTCAGGAAGAACTTGACACTTGTAATCAGAACTGGGCTTACATGCTGCCTCCTTTTGATTCAGCGATTCTGTACCCCTTCCTTTTCCATTTTAAACAGCATGAAAATAATGGGAGCCAGAAGGGCATGGGCTGGGGTAGTGCTGCTGTTGGAAGGATGTAAAATATACTTATATAAAGTGAATTTCCACCTGACTTCAAGTATGTAGATTATTGAATTAAGAGAGCAAGTTGTGAGGGCAGTAGGAAGCTACCATGCTTCTCAGGGGATGCAGCAAAAAGGCAGGTATATTTTCTTGACTTCTTGGACCTTTCCATATGAAACTAATGTTTTTATATCATAGGCATGATCCTATGCTAGTTTTAAAAATCAATCCGATTGCTGGGTTTGTGGGCGATTACCTCTGTCTAGTACTTCTGGGTTACCTTGATGAATTTCTGCCCCCCAAGACTAATTGGTTGGACCTGAGGAAATTTACTTTAAAGGAAAAATTGTAGTCATGTTCTGGCCATTATTGATATTACTAGATGGTACCTTCTCACGTGGCCATGCTCTGACCCTGACCATACATTGAAATTTTCTTTTTGGGCCACTCAATTCAGTCAGAATGATGAGCTAAGTCTCAGTCAAAACCTGTAACCTCTTGTTTATTAAAAGCAAAATTTCCATGATTATGGGATGGATCTATATGGTTAACAGCAGGCTGTGAAAGTGCTGCATTCAATATGCTAGCAAATTTGGAAAACTCAGCAGTGGCCACAGGACTGGAAAAGGCCAGTTTTCATTTCAATCCCAAAGAAAAGGCAACGCCAAAGAATGCTAAAACTATTGGACAATTGCACTCATCTTACACGTTAGTAAAATAATGTTTAAAATTCTCCAAGCCAGGTACCAAAGTACATGAACAGTGAATTTCCAGAGGTTCAAGCTGGATTTAGAAAAGGCAAAGGAACCAGAGATCAAATTGCCAACATCTGTTGGATCATTGAAAAAACAAGAGAATTCCAGAAAAACATCTACTTCTGCTTTATTGACTATGTCAAAGCCTTTGACTGTGTGGATCACGACAAACTGTGGAAAATTCTTAAAGAGATGGGAATACGAGACCATCTGACCAGCCTCTTGAGAAATCTGTATGCAGGTCAAGAAGCAGTGGTTAGAACTGGACATGGAACAACAGACTGGTTCCAAATAGGGAAAGGAGTATTTCAAGGCTGTATGTTGTCACTCTGCTTATTTAAGTCATATGCAGAGTACATCATGAGAAACTCTGGGCTGGATGAAGCACAAGCTGGAATCAAGATTGCTGGATGAAATATCAATAACCTCAGATATGCAGATGACACCACAGTTATGGCAGAAAGTGCACAATAACTAAAGTGCCTCTTGATGAAAGTGAAAGAGGAGAGTGAAAAAGTTGGCTTAAAACTCAACATTCAGAAAACTAAGATCATGGCACCTGGTCCCATCACTTCATGACAAATAGCTGGGGCAACAGTGTCAGACTTTACTTTTGGGGGCTCCAAAATCACTGCAGATGGGTGACTGCAGCCATGAAATTAAAAGGCACTTACACCTTGGAAGAAAAGTTATGACCAACCTAGACAGAATATTAATGTGAAGTCAAGTGAGCCTTAGAAAAAATCACTACAAACAAAGCCTGTCTAGGTGATGGAATTCCAGTTGAGCTATTTCAAATCCTAAAAGATGATGCTGTGAAAGTGCAGCACTCAATATATCAGCAAATTTGAAAACCCAGCAGTGGTCACAGGACTGGAAAAGGTCCGTTTTCATTCCAATCCCAAAGAAAGGCAATGCCAAAGAATGCTCAAACTACCACACAATTGCACTCATGTCACACGCTAGTAAAGTAATGCTCAAAATTCTCCAAGCCAGGCTTGAGCAATACGTGAACCGTGAACTTCCAGATGTTCAAGCTGGTTTTAGAAAAGGCAGAGGAACCAGAGATCAAATTGTCAACATCTGCTGGATCATCGAAAAAGCAAGAGAGTTCCAGAAAAACATCTACTTCTGCTTTATTGACTATGCCAAAGCCTTTGACTGTGTGGATCACAATAAACTGTGGAAAATTCTTCAAGAGATAGGAATACCAGAGCACTTGACCTGCCCCTTGAGAAACCTATATGCAGGTCAGGAAACAACAGTTAGAACTGGACATGGAACAATAGACTGGTTCCAAATAGGAGAAGGAGTATGTCAAGGCTGTATATTGTCACCCTGCTTATTTAGCTTATATGCAGAGTACATCATGAGAAATGCTGGACTGGAAGAAACACAAGCTGGAATCAAGATTGCCGGGAGAAATATCAATAACCTCAGATATGCAGATGATACTACCCTTCTGGCAGAAAGTGAAGAGGAAGTAAAAACCTTCTTGATGAAAGTGAAAGAGGAGAGTGAAAAAGTTGGCTTAAAGCTCAACATTCAGAAAATGAAGATCATGGCATCCGGTCCCATCGCTTCATGGGAAATAGATGGGGAAACAGTGGAAACAATGTCCAACTTAATTTTTTGGGGCTCCAAATCACGGCAGATGGTGATTGCAGCCATGAAATTAAAAGACACTTACTCCTTGGAAAGAAAGTTATGATCAGCCTAGATAGCATATTCAAAAGCAGAGACATTACTTTGCTGACAAAGGTCCATCTATTCAAGGCTATGGTTTTTCCAGTATCATGTATGGATGTGAGAGTTGGACTATAAAGAAAGCTGAGCACTGAAGAATTGATGCTTTTGAACTGTGGTGTTGGAGAAGACTCTTGAGAGTTCCTTGGACTGCAGGGAGAACCAACCAGTCCATCCTAAAGGAAATCAGTCCTGAATATTCATTGGAAGGACTGACGCTGAAGTTGAAACTCCAATACTTTGGCCACCTGATGTGAAGAACTAACTCATTTGAAAAGACCCTGATGCTGGGAAAGATTGAAGGTGAGAGGAGAAGGGGATGACAGAGGATGAGGTGGTTTGATGACATCACAGACTAAATGGACATGAGTTTGAGCAAGCTCTGGAAGTTGGTGATGGATAGGGAGGCCTGGCGTGCTGCAGTTCATGGGGTCCCAAAGAGTTGGGCACAACTGAGTGACTGAACTGAACTGATGGTAACTTGGGTTTAAAGTCTCCTTTATGTTTGGAACAATTAAATCGTATTAAGGATCGTCAGTCTAGTAATGGGCTTCCCTGATGGCTCAGAAGTAAAGAATCTGCCTGCAGTGCAGGAGACCCAGTTTCAGTCCCTGGGTTGGGAAGATTCCCTGGAGGAGGGCATGGCAACCCACTCCAATATTCTTGCCTGGAGAATCTCATGGACAGAGGAGCCTGGTGCATTATAGTCCACAGGGTCACAAAGAGTTGGACACGACTGAGTGACTGAGTACATTATGATATGACACAGGGCAAGCATTCTCTGAGAATAGAAATGTTCTTTGAAAATAGAATAGTATTTTCAAACAGAAGAGGCTTGAAAATAATTAGCAAGATTTGGGTCTAAAGAAAGATTATTTGGGACCTTGTTAAAAGGAAAAGAGGAAGGTAATACTTATTATACTTATTATGGGATAATAATTCCCTGGGCTTCTGGGAAAGATTCACTATGTAAGAGTAGGGCAGAAAAGTAATCTGGTAAGCAGAATTGTGGAAAAGTTGACCAGATGAAAGAGGAAAAAGACAAAACTGTGTTTGTGATGATTATTATTTACAAAACACTTTGTGTTAAGCACTGTGGTATGTGATTTCCCTGTATTATCTCATAAATTATTTCCATTTTGCAGATGAAAAAATTGTCTAGTTATCATTATTATGCTCAAAATTGTTTTGCAAGGGCATGACAAATATGATTTTTAGAATTCTTTTTTTTTTTAATTTTTATTTTAACTTTAGTTTACTTTACATTACTGTATTGGTTTTGCCAAACATTGACATTAATTCACCACGAGTGTACATGCTTTCCCAAACACGAATCCCCTCCCACCTCCCACCCCATACCATCTCTCTGGGTCCTCTCCTTGCACCAGTCCCAAGCATCCTGCATCCTGCATCGGACATCGACTGGTGATTTGTTTCTTACATGATAGTATAGATGTTTCAATGCCATTCTCCCATCTCATCCCACCCTCTCCCTCCCTCTCTCTCCCAGAGTCCAACAGTTCACTCTATAGATCTGAGTCTCTTTTGTTGTCTCGCATACAGGGTCATCATCCCTATCTTTCTAAATTCCATATATATGCGTTAGTATACTGTATTGGTGTTTTTCTTTCTGGCTTACTTCACTCTGTATAATCGGTTCCAGTTCCATCCATCTCCTTAGAACTGATTCAAATGTATTCTTTTTAATGGCTGAGTAATACTCCATTGTGTATATGTACCACAGCTTTCTTATCCATTCATCTGCTGATGGACATCTAGGTTGTTTCCATGTTCTGGCTATTATAAACAGTGCTGCGATGAACATTGGGGTACATGTGTCTCTTTCTATTCTGGTTTCCTCGGTGTGTATGCCCAGCAGTGGGATTGCTGGGTCATAAGGCAATTCTATTTGCAATTTTTTAAGGAATCTCCACACTGTTCTCCATAGTGGCTGTACTAGTTTGCATTCCCACCAACAATGTAAAAGGGTTCCCTTTTCTCCACACCCTCTCCAGCATTTATTGCTTGCAGACTTCTGGATCGCAGCCATTCGGACTGGTGTGAAGTGGTACCTCACTGTGGTTTTGATTTGCATTTCTCTGATAATGAGTGATGTTGAGCATCTTTTCATGTGTTTGTTAGCCATCCGTATGTCAATTCTTGTGTCTACTATCAGTGAAATACTAGCTATAGAGACTTGGGTATTATGAATTAAAGCGAAAAAGAATTTGTGTATGGAACAAAATTTCCATAGCTGATTCAGTGGTTTGTTGTTGTTCAGTTGCTCAGTCATGTCCATCTCTTTGCAACCCCATGGACTCAGCATGCCAGACTTCCCTGTCCTTTCATCTCCCAGAGCTTGCTCAAACTGATGTCCACTGAGTTGATGATGCCATCCGACCATCTCATCCTCTGTTATCCCCTTCTCCTGACTTCAATCTTTCCCAGCATCAGAGTCTTTTCCAATGAGTCAGTTCTTCGAGTCAGGTGGCCAAAGTATTGGAGTTTCAACTTCAGTATCAGTCCTTTCAATGAATATTCAGGACTGATTTCCTTTAGGATGGACTGGTTTGATCTCCTTGCATTTCAAGGGGCTCTCAAGAGTCTTATCCAACACCACAGTTCAAAAGCATCAATTCTTCAGTGCTCAGCTTTCTTTATGGTCCAACTCTCACATCCATGCATGACTATAGGAAAAATCATAGCTTTGATTAGACAAACCTTTGTCAGCAAAGTAATGTCTCTGCTTTCTAAAATGCTATCTAGGTTTGTCATAGCTTCTCTTCTAAGGAGCAAGCATCTTTGAATTTCACGGCTGCAGTCACCATCTGCAATGATTTTGGAGCCCAAGAAAATAAAGTCTGTCGCTGTTTCCATCATTTCCCCATCTATTCGCCATGAAGTGATGGGATCAGATGCCACGAACTTAAGAGTATTGAATGTTGAGTTTTAAGTCAGCTTTTCACTCTTCTCTTTCACTTACATCAAGAGGGTCTTTATTTCCTCTTTGCTTTCTGCCGTATAAGGATGGTGTCATCTGCATGTTTGAGGCTATTGATATTTCTCCCAACAATCTTGATTCCAACTTGTGCTTCATCCAGCCTGGCATTTTGCATGAGGTACCCTGCATATAAATTAAATAAGCAGGATGACAACATACAGCTTGACATACTCCTTTCCCAATTTTCACTAAGATTATATAAATCCTGATGACTAATAGTATAGTCTTAGTCAAGTCACAAAAATTCTCTAATCTTCAGTATAAAATAGAATAAAGTGTCTACTCTTATATATTCTATGAAAGTCTTTTGAAAGTAACTGAAACAGGCTTAATAAGGCAAAGCATAATTGTGAAGAAAGGTGTTTATGAGAAAAATTGTTTGTGATTTTAAAGAACAGACTTTTGGACTCAGCTGGAGAAGGTGAGGGTGGAAAGATTTGAGAGAATACCATTGAAACATGTATATTATCATATGTAAAACAGATGACCAGTGCGAGTTCGGTGCATAAAGCAGGGCACCCAAAGCCAGTGCTCTGGGACAACCCAGAGGGTTGGGATCAGGAAGGAGGTGGGCGGAGGGCTTAGGATGGGGGGGCACGTGTGTACCTGTGGCCAATTCATGTTGATGTATCACAAAAACCATCACCATATTGTAAAGTAACTATTCTCCAATTAAAATAAATTAAAAAAATTTGACTGTGGATGCTTTTCATAAATCTAGCTAGAATGAAACTAGAACTTGATTCTGTTTGCTTCCAAGTTTCCATCTGTATCTTCTGTGTACAAGGGTGACTTTGACTTCAAAGGGCAATGGGAATTGGATCTGGTATAATAATGTGGCTAGGAAATATATGGTCTTTTAGTAAAAGTTTATTACATACTGTACAGGAGCTCAAGTTTCATTTTGATTGAATACTTTTTTCAGTGGGATTTACTAGCTAATTATTCACAGCTTTGTGCCTTGGCAAGACTTACCTAATCTATAATGCCTACTGAAGGACTTGAAAGCCTCAAGGTTTGTATGCTTTTATGTAAAATTATTAATATTAATAACAATTAACCATAAGTGGTAACTAGAGTAGGCCAATGGCCTTTCCTTCTTTCAAAAACTTCATGTTCTTAGTTTCAAAAGGTAGAGGTGATAATGCAAAGATATCAGTGACAGTTTAAATTAATTATTGATCTTGGAGTGAAGTTTGAATAATTAACCCAACAAGGGGACTACCTTTCACTTGTGTCAAATTGGAAGCTCTAAATACCATCTGCTTATGTCACAGGAAAATTTTTTTGTCTGTTTGTAGTCATGCTGAGTTTGGGGTTCCTGTTAGTCTCATTTTTAAAACCCTCATCCATTAATCTTAGTAGGTATTAGTCAGTATCACCGGTAATTAGTCTTTTAAGTTGCATGCAGATGGAAGGTATAAATTATTAGAAGTTTCCTGCCAGGCACAAGTGTAGATGATTCATGGGCCTATAGTACTTGCCTCTTTCTCTGTTCAGAAGCTGGAAGAGTACGCAGTTGAAAAGATTACCCTTCATGCTTTGTCTCAACTTCAGTAGTTGCTGGCTGTTACATCTGGTGTATCTGGCAACACAACAGGCTGAACTCCTTCTGAGTTTTTCAGACTTACTCTACAGTCTCTTTTGGTTCCCTTTTCTAGTCTTCCTTCTCCAATGTCAGTAGCATTTCTCTGCAGAAGTAGCCTTGACTGCAGTGAATATAGTTTTGCAGGCAGTCTCCTGCCTTGGCCAGTGGGAGCATAGTGAGGGGTGTACTCCTGTAGGAAGGGTGACCAGATTAGATTTTTCTCAATGAAGATTTAACTTTGAATATATGTGTCCTCTAGTTGCAATCTTAACCTCAGTCATGCTAGGTCAGGCATATAGATTAAAGAAAAGAAATCTGGCCACCAGGTTTATGTGATTCTCTGGTACCTGTTACTTAATATCGCATTTTCCTAGCAAAACTTTTCCCTTAGATAAGCTGTGGTAGCCATCACATTTTCTGTGTTTGTATTTAATCAGAGAAACATTTCTGGAAAAAGTGAGATGAGATTGGTAAGGCTAAAATTTTGTGGTTACTTCATAATTAATATGTGTTAGACAGAAATGCACCTAAGCTACTGAAGCAAAAATGGGAATTTATTGGCTTATGTAAGCAGAAAGGTGAAGGAGTGGTCAAGGTTTCACCATGGCTGGATCTGTACGTTCAGAACAGTATCATCAGGGTTCTGCTTTTTTGTTCAGCTTGATGACGGGGTGACATCTAGCATCCTTAACTAAGCTTACATTTTCTCTGTACTTTTAATAGTAGTGAGAGGGAAAGAATGTCCTTTCTAATAACATTAGAAATTTTCAGGCTATTGTCTGATTGGCCAAGCTAGCGTCATGTGCTCATTATTAGATCAGTAATTCTAAGTCTACCCTTGAAGTCAAAGTCTAGGATAGGTCCATTTAAATCTCTTGGGCTGATCAGGCTTATCATAGAGTGAAGAGAGGAACATCCATGTAAACAATGAAATTCAAAAGTGTTCTCAAAACTGTTCGGTGCCTCTTATTGAAATCTTCTGGTCTGAGCTGGACTTCTGATGTTAAAAGCAAATATTTCAAACCATCTCTTCTGTTATCAAACCTCTGATCTTTTCCACCTCACCTCAATGTTTTCTCTCTCAGTGATGAATGACCTTTCTTTCTATTGATATCTTACCAAAAAAGCTCATAGAAGATGGAAAGCCCCACCTTCTATTTCCTGCTACCTAACATGCTAATACAAGAACTTACATTTACATTCCACCTCTTCGGTCTCTTTCACTGCAGCAGGGGCTCTTCTTTGTGTTTATGGCCAGTGCCATTATCTGTGCTACCTCATGCCCTCTGACACCTAAATACTAACCATTCCCCATCTTTATCGTGCATATTCCACTGTATTCTCCTATTGGAACATACTCATTCTCTTTCTCTTCAGCTTTTTAATAAAGCTTGTTATTAATCACACATTCCTTCTGAAGTTATTTCCTTAAAACTTTCCTTCCATCAAAGTCAAACTTCTTATGGATAATGAAAGTTCTTATCTCCATTGTCTCATCCCCACTTGTTTTTTTGACCAACATTGATCTAACTTTGACCAAAACAGAAAACCTTATTATGTCCCTTCTGCTTATAATCCAAATTCTTAGGATAAGAATCTAAATTCTCAAAATGGTTAAAAAAGCCCAAGACAGTTTTGCTCCTATGGGGCTCTCCAGCTGAGGCAGGAGATAGATGAACCCCAGGCCGAGCAGCTGGAATTTGACCTCTGTGATAGATAGTCCAAGATAAGAATAATACTAGGAGCAGAAGGAACTGAGTAACAGATAAAGAGACCACATATTTCTCTTTCTCTAATGTTGAGGAGACCTCCCTGACCACACATGCATAGAATGTCTCCTTGGGGGGTCAAAAGGAAGGGGTCTCCATTATGTAATGGGTGTGGTCAACCTACCCATAGGCCTCTGTGCTGGAATCCATCTTGGCTAAAAGACGCTCACACATGTCAGGGACCTAGGAGAGGCCAGGTGGGAAAAAAAGAAGATAATTGGTCAGAGGTAAACAAAGACCCAGAAGAACAAGTGACTTGAACACTCCCCTGGGCACTCCTGCTTATTAGGGAGGACACATACACTCTTTCTCTCCAAATGTGTATCAGGTGTGTATCTCTGTCTTGCTTCTGTCTTTACTAAATAGTTTCTCTGTGTGTTTTCCCACATGTTGTGCTGGGTCTCTAATAAGAAACTTTATACTTATTTTATTTACAGTTTTTATCTCTTTGAAACATTCTTGCTTTCAAATGGGGCAAGATCCAGGGGAACTTTGCTTCTAACCTCCAGCTCTTGCTGGTCTAGTGGCTAGGATTCCTGGCTTTCATCCAGGTTATTGGGTCCAATTACTGGGAAGGGAACTAAGATCTTAATTCAAGCAACCACTCCCTGCTGTCTCCCCTAGATCACAGCCATGTCTCATACCACTCTCCTCATTTCACATTACAGCTATGAGCTTGCATTTCACTTCCTTTCATATATTATATCACATTCCCAGCAGGAACTAGCTAATATATCCCAACTGCATGCTTAAGGGGAGTTTATGATGGACTATTTACAACCTATATTCAAGATTAAGGGAAAATAAGAGATTATGGAGCAAGCATCTGAGAGCTGTTACCAAGAATGTAGATCCCTATAGGTATCAGATGGAAAAGGCAATGGCACTCCACTCCAGTACTCTTGCCTGGAGTATCCCATGGATGGAGGAGCATGGTGGGCTGCAGTCCATGGGGTCGCCAAGAGTCGGACATGACTGAATGACTTCACTTTCACGCATTGGAGAAGGAAATGGCAACCCACTCCAGTGTTCTTGCCTGGAGAATCCCAGGGACAGAGGAGCCTGTTGGGTGCCATCTGTGGGGTCACACAGAGTCAGACATAACTGACGCGACTTAGCAGCAGCATAGGTATCAGAAGAAGGAAGGACTACAGATTCCTGAGGTGGCTTTGCTATCGTCCTGGAATAAGACAACGTATCAGGGGCTATGCTCTTAGAGAGAGAGTACACAGTAATTCCCAACCAAGAACAAGCAGGGTGAGAACCAGAATAAATGTCTTAAACAATTGGCTAAAATCAGAATCCAGAGGACAAAGAAATTGGGTGATACTCAGAAGTAAACATTTGGAGATACAGAGCAGGGTAAAGAGGGTAGAGAATGGATTAGGAAGGACGACGAATAGTCTCCAGCTCCTTCTCATCCTGGCAGTTCTGCTTCTCTGTCTAGATACCCCTTTATGATGCTGATCCTCTTCAGTTATTAATAGTTAATTCTTTCTCATCCTTCATTTCAACTCAAGTGTCTGTTTCTAAGGGAAGGAATCTTTAATGAAATCATAGATCAAGGCCCTTCATTTATACTCTCATGGGGTCTTGCTCCTTTCCTTCTCAGAGCTTATCTCAGTTTGTGATTAACTTGATATTATTATGATAACTTAAATTTAACTAATGTCTGTCTCCTTCTTAAGGCTCTATGTTTCATATCACTGGGAATCATGTCCGATCTGATTCATGTCACAATCTTTAAGTCCTAACACACAATGGCTCAATGGCTGGTGTATAGCAGAAATTCACAAAATGCCTGCTGAATGAATAAATACGTTGGAAATATAATCAAAGCACAGGAAAATATTTGCCAAATGTCATTTACAACTGCTTTCTGATATCTTTATTCACTATATTGCCTTTGGTTTAGGAAAGTGTTGTTTTGCTGGGTTGATACACTCTTTAGTACTTTGGCCAGATAGGTGTAATCTTACCTATTGGTAAGGTAACTGCAGACTCATGATTCTCTTATGATATTTTAGGTAAATGCATTGTTTCTAAACTTGAACTTGGTCAGTCACCTTTTGCTAAATGCAAAATACTTGATTGACACCAACATGCTTTTCTTTCTATGGCAGCAAGGGGTTTAATGCTTTTAAAATGATATAGATGGGCTCGGTTAAATGTTTTGGTTTCTCTGCTATCTCAGTTCAACTCAGGTNTCTCATTTCAACTCAGGTAACACATTTATTGAGTGACTATTATACTCCAGTATTAAGTACTGGAGATGCAAAAATGATTAGGATATAATCCTGCTCCTAAGAAGTTGAGAGTCTGCAAGGGGAAACAGAAACATATTTAATTAATATACAATCTGGTAAATGCAGTGATTAGAAATGGATTGTTTGTGAAGTTAATGAAGCTTAAGCTTCAGAACCCTCACTTGCTGGGCTTGCTCTAAAGTCCTAGCAATGTGTTCACATGTACATATGCTCTTGTAAAATTTGTGAATGCCAGCTATTTTCAGAGGATTTGGGCAGGAGTGCATTCTTGTTTTACTGTGGCTTCCTCTGCATCTCACTTTTCCTTATATTATGTAGCATAATACTACCGTCAGGCATTTTCAGGATTTAGGCAAACCATTTAACATAAGAGTAATCCATGTCTATGCCCCCACCACTAATGCCAAAGAAGCTGGAGTTAACCATTTTATGAAGACCTACAAGACCTTCTAGAACTAACAAAAAAAAAAAAAAGATGTCCTTTTCATCATAGGGAGGGGACTAAAATGCAAAAGTAGGAAGTCAAGAGATACCTGGAGTAACAGCAAGTTTGGCCTTGGAGTACAAAATGAAGCAGGGCAAAGGCTAACAGAGTTTTGCCAAGAGAATGCACTGATCATAGTAAACACCCTCTTCCAACAACACAAGAGACAACTCTACACATGGACATCACCAGATGGTCAATACTGAAATCAGATTGCTTATATTCTTTGCAGTCAAAGTTGGAGAAGCTATACAGTCAGCAGAATCAAGACCTGGAGCTGACTGTGGCTGAGACTGTGAACTCCTTATTGCAAAATTCAGACTTAAATTGAAGAACGTAGGGAAAACCATTAGGCCACTAAAGTATGACCTAAATGAAATCCCTTATGATTCTACAGTGGAAGTGACAAATAGATTCAACATATTTGGTCTGGTAGACAGAATGGCTGATGAACTATGGACAGAGGTTTGTAACATTGTATAGGAGGTAGTGATGAAAACCATCCCCAAGAAAAAGAAATGCAAAAAGGTAAAATGGTTGTCTGATGAAGGCTTGCAAATAGTTGAGAAAAGAAAGGAAGTAAAAGGCAAAGGAAAAAGGAAAGATATACCCATCTGAATTTGCAGAGTTCCAGAGAATAGCAAAGAGAAATGAAAAAGGCTTCCTAAGTGAACAATGCAAAGAAATAGAGGAAAACAATAGAATGGGAAAGACTAGAGATCTCTTCAAGAAAATTAGAGATTCCAAGGGAATATTTCATGCAAAGATGGGCTCGATAAAGGACAAAAAACAATATGGACCTAACAGAAGCAGAAGTTATTAAGAAGATGTGGCAAGAATACACAGATGAGATATACAAAAAAGATCTTAATGATCTGGATATCCACAATGATGTGATCACTCACCTAGAGCCAGACATACTAGAATGAGAAGTCAAGCGGGCCTTAGGAAGCATCACTAAGAACAAAGCTAGTGGAGGGGATGGAATGCCAAATCAGCTATTTTAAATTCTAAAAGATAATGCTGTTAAGTGCTACACTCAATATGTCAGCATATTTGGAAAACTCAGCAGTGGCCATAGGACTGGAAAAGGTCAGTTTTCATTGCAATCCCAAAGAAAGGCAATGCCAAAGGATGTTCAAATCACCACACAAATGCACTCATTTCACATGCTAGCATTAGAATGCTCAAAATCCTTCAAACAAGGCTTCAGTGGTAGGTTAACTGAGACTTTCCAGATGTACACTTGGGATTTAGAAAAGGTAAAGGAAACAGAATCAAATTGCCAACATCTATTGGGTCATTGAGAAAAACAAGAGCGTTCCAGAAAAACATCTACTTCTTCTTCACTGACTATGCTAAAGCCTTCGATTCTGTGGATCACAACAAACTATGGAAAATTCTTCATGAGATGGGAATACCAGACCACCTTAACTGCCTCCTGATAAACCTGTATGCAGGTCAAGAATCAATAGTTAGAACCAGACATGGAACAACAGACTGATTCCAAATTGGGAAAGGAGTACATCAAGGCTGTATATTGTCACCTTGCTTATTTAATTTATATGCAGGGTACATTATGTGAAATGCCAGACTGGATGAAGCACAAGCTGAAATCAAGATTGCTGGCAAAAGTATCAATAACCTCAGATAACACCCCCACTTATGGCAGAAAGTGAACAAGAACTAAAGAGCCTCTTGACGTAGGTTAAAGAGGAGAGTGAAAAAGCTGACTTAAAACTCAACATTCAAAAAACTAAGATCATGGCATCCAGTACAATCACTTCATGGCAAATGGGAAAACAATGGAAACAGTAAGAGATTTATTTTCTTGGGCTCCAGAATCACTGCAGATGGTGACTGTAGCCATGAAATTAAAAGACGCTTGTTCCTTGGAAGAAAAGCTATGACATACCTAGATAGTGTAATGTCAGCATTACTTTGCTGATAAAGGTTCATATAGTTAAAGTTATGGTTTTTCCAGTAGTCATGTATGGATGTGAGAGTTGGACCATAAAGAAGGCTGAGCGCCGAAGAATTGATGTTTTTAAACTGGGTGTTGGAGAAGACTCTTGAGAGTCCCTTGGACTGCAGGGAGATCAAACCAGTTAATCCTAAAGGAAATCAATCCTGAATATTCATTGGAAGGACTGATGTTGAACCTGAAGCTCCCTACTTTGGCCACCAGATGGGAAGAGCCAACCTATTGGAAAAGACTCTGATGCTGGGAAAGATTGACAGCAGCAGGAGAAGGGGATGACAGAGGACAGGAGGGTTGGATGGCATCACTGATTCAGTGGATATGATTTGAGCAAGCCCTAGGAGATGGTGAAGGACAGGGAAACCTGGCATGCTGCAGTCCATGGGGTAACAAAGGGTTGGACACAACTGAGCAACTGAACAACAGCAAAGACCAGGAGAAGTTGAATTGATACCTTCTGTTTGGGTTTCACGACATATGTGTTTTTCAGTCACTTCCATGTAAAATTAAGTAATTACTAATTATCTTGGTATTCTAGGACTGCTTTATTTCTTATTGTGTCAACTCACCGGACACTGTAACTTGAGAATACAAGGCTAGAGTTTGTAGGATGACATGAATGTGCTCTACCATCCTGGCATGGCAAGAATGTGGAGGGAGAAAAAGAAAATTTGAAATAAATGGAGCCAGAAGCTAGTCTGTGGAAAAAATTTTCAGTGATTCAATGAGTAAAACTAAAAGCAAAGTTTTTGATTTTCACTGATGTCTGGTTAAAATAGAAGTTTCATCTACAATAATAAACACACCATATGTTGGTTTTTTTTGGATGGGAATTTTGTGAAAGAGTTATCAGAAATTCTGTGTTTGTAACAGTACAGAGAACTTGTCTGTATATAATATAGCATGTTTTATGCAGCCCAACTATCAATAATAAAAGACAAATATTTGTCAACTGTGGCAAAGGAAAGAGTGAATTGTATTTCTCTTATCTCTATGGAGAATATTACAGAATCATGGCATGAAGAGGTCAGAAAAAGTATGCAACCAACAAGTAAGAGAAAATACATAGGAAATGTGTGCTAAAGGTATCATGCAGTTAATCAACTAAATATGAGGTTATTTTTTTCTGTTTTCTGAGAGATGGTTGAGTTCTTTAACTTTTCAAAAACTGTATTTTGATGTGATTTTTGCATCTAATTTTATATTTGTAATTTTTTATTCTTTTGAAAGAGGGTCACAGAAATAGTATATTTCAAGCCCCAGAAACCTGAAGCTGCTCTGATGGTGACCGAGGCTGCACCTGCTACTGAGCACTGCTGGATGGGGTGGTAAGGGAAAGGCAGCGACCGTATTCCTCTCTAAAAAGGGAACATGGAAGCTGAGCCCTTGAGGATGAGTAAGACCTGGCCAGGTAAACTCTCCAAATTGCAGAGGGGCTTGCTGAATCTTTGGAATTTCTTTTTAGTCTGGTTCTCATAATAGGGCCTGCTTGGTCACGTGTTTCATTTAAGATGTTTGCCTTTGTTTTAATGCACAGTGTCTTTATTTTACAACTGATTGTAGAGACAGGAAGTTTGGGGTGAAGTTTGCTGAGTGCTGTGGATTAATTTTGATTTTCCCACAGAGAAAGGAGGCCAGGAACTTGTGAAACCTCTAGTGTGTTTGGGACTCCAGGCACAGACAGAGCTGTTTTAGAGCTTAGGTAGTTGTTTTCCCATGTCTATTATACTTGAAACCAGTTTCATTCTGAGGTCAGGCCTTTGGCATGGGCAATGCTGTAACCTTGGTGGTGGTTAATAGTCAGAAGAATGTTTCTCTGAGTGGCTCCACAGGCTGCAGAGGTGGGTAAGCAGTAACGAGAGCCAAAGAAAAAAACACATAACCACCTAGCCCTGTGGTGACATCAGCTGGCAGATTGGTCTATGGGCTCACTTATTTATTTAATAAATATTTATTATGTTCCTACTATGTGCCAGATTCTATTCTAGGTTCTTGGACTACAGTAGTGAACAAAACATGTAAAACTGGCTTCTATGGTATGCATTGAAGATAGTCCTTGAAAATAACAAGCAACAAATGGAACTCTGCGGAGGAAGGAGATTATGTTAGCTCATAGGTGCATGCTAAGTCACTTCAGTTGTGTTCAACTCTTTGCAACCCTATGGACTGTAGCCCACCAGGCTCCTCTGTCCTCGGGATTCTTCAGGCAAGAATACTGGAGTGGATTGCCAGCCCCCCTCCAGGGGATCTTCCTGATCCAGGTATCAAAACTGCTTCTCATTATGTCTCTTCTTTACCACTAGTGCCCCCTGAGAAGCCTGCAAGTATAAGCCACTAAATTTTGCATTGTGCTCTGCTATATAATGTTGCTTATTTTCATAGAAAATAAAGTTTGCCCTGCCAACTCTTTGAGAAAAACTTGTATTCAAGGAAGGTGTTCTGTGTGTAGCCTGGTACATAAACCCTCAGTGTGAGTTAATTGAAGAGAAACCATTTGAACGTTTTCCAAAAAGGGAATGAGAGAATCAAGTTTGGTGTAGTTTAGTTGCTCGGTCGTGTCCAGCTCTTACGATCATGGGCTGTAGCCCACCAGGCTCCTCTGTCCCTGGGATCTGCACTGAGTTAGATCACTCTCACTTCTCTGTGGGCGTGAATAGAGGAAGCAGGGAGACTAATTCGGAGGCTAAAGTAACACTCCAGACTGGAGACAATGTGAACCTGAGGCAGGCCTGGGAAAACTGGAAGGAAAGAAAAGGATCCAATTCAAGCAATACTTGGGAAGTCAACTGAACAGAACTGGGAAACTGATTGCTTGGGGGTGGTTGCAGGAGTTAGAAAAGTTGAGGAATATTCCCAGAATTTTTAGAATGGATGGTTGGGCTACCAACTGAGATAGAATATGAAGCTGGAAGAATGCTTTCGGGGTGAAACAATGAATTCAGTATTGGATATGGAGTTTGATTCCCACGAATGTCTGATGGAAATGACTATAAGAAAGTTGGATTTTCAAGTCTCTTGTGGGAAGTGCTGTAGACTGGGAATAAATATTGCCAATTATTGGAATGCAGGTGATGCTTGAAGTGGAAGTAATGGATGAGATGTTGAAGAGGAGTAGGGAAAGGAGTTGGGAAGAGCAGTAGCCTGAGGATGGACTCTAGGAAACAGCTCAACCTAGAGTATGGGCAAAGGTTTGGGGGCCTTCAGGACATCAAGAGGGGCCCAGAGAAGTATGAGAAGTTTCTCAGCTACTCTCTTGTGGAACAAACAAATGGGCAGTTGCTGAAGCCTCATTTGTTCATTCAAGAAATATTTATTAAATATCCCTGGATATGTTGCAACATTTCCCACTAATTATTTGGTGACTGGCATCAGATGCCCAGATGGTTGTATTGTTGAAAACACATACAATTAGCTCCTTGGTGGGAAGAAATGGCTCTAAATAAGGTCCCTTAGCTCATAGCAGGAAGACCCAAGACGCTGAGTGTGAAGTCAGCAAAGCTGTTGTGAAGCTTAGCCAGATGGGGACTGGGGATGAGGGTCATGTGTGGCAAGCAGGCCGGCCTGAGGGACACATGTGTTGGGTACTGGAGGCGTGCTGTGTGGCTTCTGTCGCTGAACCACAAGCAAGTCTGGTGTGTGGCTGGCAGACGCCGCCTCCAGCACAAGTGTCTGAATCCCCCCTTAAGCCATGGAGGCTGCGCTTGCCGCTTTCCTCCCCCAAAGCAGCCTTTGCAATCTGTTCAGCACTGTCTCTACGCTCGGGAGAATCTGGAGGAACTATGATTCACTGTCTGTGAGGCTATGGCAAAGAAAGACAGACTACTGTCCTACTTTTGGAAAATGATGAAGAAAGAAAATAGTCTCTTCCTTAGAAGTAGAGTTTACTTCATATAGTAGGTAAGAGGACAGCTAACTGCTGGCAATAATTTTCAGTCCCATCAAATATGTTCACAGACATTTCAAGGATAAAATTCTCAAACAGAAAATGTGTTTTAAAGGAGAAATTCTTAAGACAAAAATGGCTTTTTTTTTAAAAAAAAAACAAAACAACAAATGAACAGTTGTTGATTTCTTTTGTAAGCACCCTTCCATTTTTGTTTCTTGCACTGAACTCCTTTAAAAAACTTTTTATAAAAGAGATGGTCATGTATCAACTGCTTTAAATACATTCATTTGATCCTCAAATACTTGTGATACTGGCATTATCTCTACTTCACAAAGGAGAAGACAGGCACTCAGAGAGGCCATTTACACTGTTTCTCTAAGATGCTAAAGGACAGAATGAGAATCTGAACCCATGGACTCGGGGTCCACATTATTCTACCAAACTGCACTTCGTGGTACTCCACACTTTCCACACTAAATACCACTGTGCATGCTATGTTGCTTCAGTTGTGTCCGACTCTTTGTGACTCTATGGACTGTAGCCCACCAGGTCCCTCTGTCCATGGAATTCTCCAGGCAAGAATATTGGAGTGGGTTGCCATGCCCTCCTCCAGGGGATCTTCCTCACACAGGGATCAAACCTGTGTTTCTCATGTCTCCGGCATTGGCAGGCAGGTTCTTTACCTGCCACGAGCACCGCCTGGGAAGCCCAGATACTACTGTATAAATATATATATTTGGGTTTTGGGGCCATGGCACCTAACCAATTTCACATTTGAGTCAAGAACCTGGTATGGGACTGTCAGGAAACAGAGTGGCTAAATGCTCTGTTATCTGCCAGGTACACCATGGGAGGGAGGGAGGGAGAGTTTAGAGCGTGTGGCCCATGCCTCTTGTTTCTCCCCACTGTCAAAGATCCATCATGGGAGAGTGGGAATGGCGAGGAGGGGGAGGAGAGCCAGCCCTTCACGTCAGACTTGGGTGCTGGGTCACCACTATGGGGTGGCACCAGGCAGGATCAGGAGGATGGGTGTAGGATCACGTTGTGCTAGGCTCCTCGGGGTCCAGTAGGTCAAGGCCTGTCTTTAGTCTTCAAGCTGAGTCAGGAAAGACAAAATTAGAATACAGAAGAAGGCATGTAAACTGATTTCAGGACTCAGTTTAAGTAGAGCTTGTTCCCATTGAAAAGGAGAGTTTAACTGACAGCTACTAACTAGAGTCCATCACCTGCCTCCCCTGTTGGTGATAGCACTAGGGAGGGTTTGGCATTGGGAGGTTTCTTGGAGTTGATTGATCTTTGATTTTTATGTTTTCTTGTTCCCCCACCTTTTTTTTTTTTTTTTTTTCTTTTTTTACAGTCTTGTTACAGGAAGACAAATTGGGAGCAGGGTCTAGGCCTGCCCTCAGTTCCTGATCAAAGTATATCGTAAAACCTCCAATAAAATGATAAGCTAAGTATGTGTAGATGTTTGCTTACTTCATTACAAAACATAAGGTTAAATTCTGCTGACTGCTCAATGTCTTTTGCATTAAAAAAAAAACACCACCCATCATCTTGTGAGCATCTTCACAATGCGCAGTACTATAACTGTTTTGTGTTTGCTTGTTGAGGAGATCCCCAGTTACTACATGGACACTACTTTACTAAAAGCTTCTTGACCTAGTTGAACCATAATGTATTCTGGGCATTCGCCAAATAAAAGTCTTTGCTTCATTCTTTTTGCTTTCCTTGTAACCCTTTAGGGCCTTAAAAACTGTGGCCTGGCAAATTTTTTTTTTTTGTTTCTTTTTTGCAAGACTGAATATGCAATGTGGTTTTGCAGATCTAGTGGCAAGAGATTGGCTAGCTTCCATACTCATTTGAAAATCACTATTGGTGCCTCTGCTGGAGGGGTTTTGATTCACCATCTCTAATCTGCCTTTCTGAAAGATTTAGTGACCAGATGTCCAGGATCAGTGAGGAAGATCTTGCCTGCCAGAGTCTATATTTTTTCCCTGTCATCCTGCTGGCCCAGGGATTTGGAAATCCCCATCAAGAGTTGATGGTTGTGGATGTCTCTGGTAGAAATATTACTAAGCAGAACCTACATTATTAGACTAACCCAATTCTAGTTCATTTAAAACTCCTTGACTTCATCTTTATAAATTCTTTTTTATCAGCTTTCTACATTTAACTATCTTTTCTGTTCTTCTATTTCAAGTCTATTCATAACTCTTCTTATCTTTGACTTTATTTCTTCCCAGCAACAGAGACATGTCTATGGTGATTCCATTTTGCTATTGCTTTCTTGACATGCTTGATGTAATCTTGCTAAGCAAGTGACCTTGCTACTCAAGGTGTAGTCCTTGAACCATCAGTATCACCTGTGAGTCTGTTAGAAGTGCAGGGGGAGATGGAATATTGGTCAAAGAGTACAAAGTTTTAGTTATGCAAGATGAATAATTTCTGGAGATGTAATGTACAGTGACTATAATTAACAACACTGTATTGAATACTTGCAATTTTCTAAGAGGATACATCTTGAGTGGTCTCATCACACACACACACACACACAAGTGGTAACCAAGAGAGGTGATAGGTATCACCTTAATTAGCTTGATTGTGGATATTACTTCAAAATGTACATGTATATCAAAAAATCAAATTGTACACCTTAAATATATACAATTTGCATTTATTAATTTTATCTCAAGAAAGCTATAAAAAAGGAAATAAAAGAAATGCAGGACCTCAACCCTCACTTTAGGTCTATTGATTCAGAATGTGTCTTTTTGTAAGATCTACAAGTATTATGTATATATGTGAAAGTTTGAGACACTCTCTCAAGAGTGGCCTTGCAAACTCAGTTTCTTTTAGCAACCTGGACACAGAAGGGAGTTACCAAATATTATATACTTTGTGATGAGCTGGGGTAACTATTGACTTTTACAACTGTGGAGTGGAGCACCAGAGGGAAAAACTGCATGGTTGGGTTGGAACTGTGTTCCTAAGGTAGTGGTCCTGCCATGGTTCTGGATAAGTGGATGATCTGCTGATTTTCATTATTTGTGCCAATCTGATTCTTCCCTGGCATACTTGTGCAGCAAGGCAGTGAAGTTACTGCAGTAGGAAGCTACATTTCAAATGAGAAAAAAGTGTCACTTCAGAGCAAAACACCACAGAATGGTGGGGAGACAAACAGATGTCTCAATTTCAACTACAAGTGCTAAGTGACACATTTCACAAGGCAACCAGATGCTCTGTTTCATCCATGTAACATTATTCCCCATGAGATGGTGAAGTGGGTGAGCGAGCCTCATAACTCTGGGGCTGGCGGGTGCCTCAATGTGACAGCCTTGTCACAGGAAGCAGAGTTCATAATTGCTTTTTTTTCAAGTTAACAGTTTCAGCAGTTTTATAGACACATTTTCACAAACTGTAAAAGTTCAACAGAAATTTACCATGACAGTGCATCTCAAACTTTAATATGAAGTTTAAAGGCATATGAATCTCTGGGGATTTTGATAAAAGTGCAGATTCTGATTCTGTAGGTCTAGGATTCTAAGCCTGAGGTTCTGCGTTTTGAATAGGCTCCTGGGTGATGCTGATATAGCACTTTGAGTAAAAAAGAATTGTGGTGAAGTCTTGCCTATTCTTCCCTAAACAGGAATTTCTCACCGAGGGACAATTAGCATTTTCAGATTCAATGTCACCTGAGCTACTTTTCATTTTAGAATGAGCTTAGGAAGTTTAATAAGATTTAGGAGAGTACTTGTAGTTCCTTTTTTAAAATTAAACTTCATATCTCTTGCTACCATAGACTCATCCAGAACAGAAAGACAAAGTACCTTAGCCTTCAGTCTCTTTTGCCTCCAATCCATCCTGAACACTGTCACCGACATAATCTTCCTGAAACACTGCTTTCACCATGTCACATCTCTGCTCAAGAATTTACAGTCGTTTCCTATTTTCTATTGGATCAGGTCTAAATTCATCTGCCAAGTTTTCAAGGACTCTCATAACTTGGCTTCACTCTATTTATTCAATCTTATTTTCTCCCACTCCTCAGCAGGAACTCTCCCTGTCACTCGGGCCTGCCTCTGTGTCCCTCCCCTTCCATTGCCACATCATGCTGTGCTATGGTTTACCTGAATCCTTCTTGATTTCAGTTCAGTTGCTCAGTTGTGTCCAACTCTTTGCAACCCCATGGACTGCAGCATGCCAGGCTTCCCTGTCCATCACCAACTCCCAGAGCTTGCTCAAACTCATGTTCATCGAGTTGGTGATGCCATCCAACCATCCTGTCCTCTGTCGTCCCCTTCTCCCTCTGCCTTCATTCTTTCCCAGCATCAGGGTCTTTTCCAATGACTCAGTTCTTTGCACCGGGTGGTCAAAGTATTGGAGCTTCAGCTTCAGCATCAGTCCTTCCAATGAATATTCAGGACTGATTTCCTTTAGGACTGACAGGTTGGATCTCCTTGCAGTCCAAGGGACTCTCAAGAGTCTTCTCCAACACCACAGTTCAAAAGCATCTTAGTTTCAGTAGTAGAACTCAAGGGCTCTCTGGCCAGTGACAGTGTCTCTCACTTTTTCAGATCACACTGATTACATCTTTCTTTGAATTTCTATGTCCAAACAATTCAGCACTGAATTTAAATTTAAAATTGCTTTGTGTAGTAGGTTGAACACTGTCCCTCCTCCAAATTCACACCCACTTGGAACCTCAGTTGTGACCTCATTTGTAATTTACAAGTGATATATGTTTGCTGATGTAAAGTTAGCATGAAGTCATCCTGGATTAGCGTCATCTCTAGCTTTAGTGACTGTTGTCCTTAAGAGAAAGGGAGAAGACACAGAGACACACACAGGGAAGAAGGTCACATGAAGACAGAGGCAGGGACTGGCCACAAGCCAAGGAAGGTGCGGAGCATCCAGGAACTCTGGAAGAGGCAAAAAAGGAATTTCCCTAGCATCTTTGGAGGGAGTGTGGCCCTACTAATACATTGATGAGGGCCTTCTGACCTCCAGAACTGTGGGAGAGTAAAGTTTCATAGTTTAAAGCCATCAAATCTCTACTAATTTGTTATAGCAGCCATTGGAAGCTAATATCAGTTCAGTTCAGTCGCTCAGTTGTGTCTGACTCTTTTCGACCCCATGAATTGCAGCACACCAGGCTTCCCTGTCCATCACCAACTCCCGGAGTTCACTCAGACTCACGTCCATCGAGTCTGTGATGCCATCCAGCCATCTCATCCTCTGTCGTCCCCTTCTCCTCCTGCCCCCAGTCCCTCCCAGCATCAGAGTCTTTTCCAATGAGTCAACTCTTCGCATGAGGTGGCCAAAGTACTGGAGTTTCAGCTTCAGCATCATTCCTTCCAAAGAAATCCCAGGGCTGATCTCCTTCAGAATGGACTGGTTGGATCTCCTTGGAGTCCAAGGAACTCTCAAGAGTCTTCTCCAACACCACAGTTCAAAAGCATCAATTCCTTGGTGCTCAGCTTTCTTCACAGTCCAACTCTCACATCCATACATGACCACAGGAAAAACCATAGCCTTGACTAGATGGACCTTTATGGCAAAGTAATGTCTCTTCTTTTGAATATGCTATTTAGGTTGGTCATAACTTTTCTTCCAAAGAGTAAGCGTCTTTTAATTTCATGGCTGCAGTCACCATCTGCAGTGATTTTGGAGCCCCAGAAATAAAGTCTGACACTGTTTCCACTGTTTCCCCTTCTATTTCCCATGAAGTGATGGGACCAGATGCCATGATCTTAGCTTTCTGAATGTTGAGTTTTAAGCCAACTTATTCTCTCTCCTCTTTCACTTTCATCAAGAGGCTTCTTAGTTCCTCTTCACTTTCTGCCATACTAATATACCACATATTTATTTATTTTTATTGTATGTATGTTAGCCTTGGCTATTTAATGATAGCCCAGGTCCCTGGAGGGGGAACCCTATACTCTTCTAATATTCTCTGTAACTCATTACATGGCAATAAAGCAAGAAAGTGAAAATATCAGTTGAAATATATTGTACATAAAGTATAAGATCTTAAATGTACAGGTTGGAAACTTTTAAAAAGTAAACACACTGGTCGGTTTACCACCTGGATCAAGGTGGAAGACTTTCGTTGCACCCAGAAGCCTCCCTTGTATTACTTCCCAGTTAGAATCACTATTTTAACTTTAATCACTGTACATTAGTCTTGCCTGTCTTTGAATTTTATATAAATGGAATCATACAGAAGCTTCATTCCATCCACGCTGTGCTGGGAGATTCATTCATATTGTGGCATGTAGCTGTTTATACTTGTTCATTAAATTTATTTAGCTCCATTTTTTTATAAATTTATATAGCTCCATTAAAATTCACTTGAGTCAATTCCAGTTTTTGTCTATTATGATAAATTTTGGTACAAACATTACTGTACTGCATTTTGTTGGGTCTATATTTAGGAGAGGATTGCTGAGGTATGGGTTTATTTATTATTGCATAGTTCAGCAGTTTGTTCCTTTTTTATCGCTGAGTAGTATAGCACTGTTATGAATACACCACAATTTGTTTACTTGTTCAGCTGTTGATGGACATTTGAATTCTTTGCAATATAGGATGTATATTTTCATTTCTCTTGAATGTGGAATATTCAAGAATAGAATTGCAGTGAGGGCTTATTTAACTTTATAAGAACCTGTCCAAATGCTTTCCAAAGTGGCTTTGCCATTTTATACTTCCACAGCAAAGTAGGAGAATTTTAGTAGTTGCACATCCTCACCAACACTTGGTATTGTCAGTTTTCCTAGTAGGAAGCATTTATATGAGTGTGAAATGATATATTTCATTGTGCTTTAGTTTGAATTTCCCTTTAAATTTCTCTAAATGTGTAATTGGGGCTTCCCAAGTGGTGCTAGTGGTAAAGGACCTACCTGCCAATGCAGGTTAGATATAAGAGACATCGGTTTGATCCCTGGGTCAGTAAGATCCCCTGGAGGAGGGCATGGCAACCCACTCCAGTATTCTTTCCTGGAGAATCCCATGGACAGAAGAGTCCGGCAGGCTGTAGCACATAGGGTCACACAGAGTTGGACATGACTGAAGCAACTTAGCGTGCACACATGCAAATGAGTAATTATATTGGGCACATTTTCATGTTCTTATCAACCACTTATATACATATTTTTTGTATGAGTATAAAATGTCTGCTCATGTCTCTGCCCATAAATTTTATTATTTGTCTTTTCGTTGTAGACTTATAGGAATTCTTTAATATATTCAGTGTCCAATCTTTGTCAGATAGCTCTACTACAAGCCTGTGGCTTCCTTTTTCGTTTTCTTAATAACGGTTTTCAAAGAGTAAAGGTTTGGAATTTTTATGAAGTCCAATTTACTAGGTTTTCTTTCATAATTTATTTTTGTGCTCTGTCTTAGAAATCTTTACCTGCCCCAAGATTATGAAGACTTTCTTCTAGAAGGTCTACAGTTTTATCTTTTATATTGAAATCTATGGTCCATTTTGAGCTTATTTATCTGTGTGGCAGAAGATAAGAGTTGATGTTCTTTCTGTCTCTCTATATAGTATATCATATATACTCAGTTTTTGTAGCAACATATGTTGAAAAGACTATCTTTTCTTCACTAAATTCCATTGGCATCTTTGTTGAAAGTCAACTGACTCTACATCTGTGCATCTATTTCTAGTCTCTGTTCTGTTCCACCGATCTGTTTGTCTATTCCCACATAGTACTGCATTCTCTATTACTACAGCTTTAAAATGTCTTAAAATTAGGTAGTGAAAAAGCCCTTCTTTTTCAAGATACTTTTGGCTGTTGCATTTCCATACAAATTTTAGATTCAGTTTGTTCATTTCTATAAAAAGGCCTCTTGGGATTGCATTGAATGTATAGATGAATTTGCATAGAATTAGTACCTTAATAATATGTCTTCCATTTCACAGAATGTGATGTATCCTTATACTCACATAGATTTTAAAAAAATTTCTTTTTGGAATGTTTTTTAGTTTTCAGTGTAAAGATATTACACATTGGAATTCATATCTAAAATTTTTTTTTGATGCTACTGCTAACAGTATTGTGATATTGTGATTTATAAGGAAAAAATATATTGGGTCATTCAGATGACCAAAATATACTTCTCACCTATGCCTTTTTTCTGTCCAAGGTCTTTGTTCCTAGCTCTCAGTTCCTAAAACCCTTGAAATTCCCAAATGTTGAGTGATAAAACTGTCCTTTATATGTTAAGAAGGGACTCTTAGAAAGCACTTAAGAATAGAGGCTGCTTGCCAGTGTGGCCAACCTTGTGATTAGAGGGTTAGAACTCACAGTCTCCCGCACTCCACCTCTGGGGAGGTTGAATCAATCACTCATGGTCAATAATTTAATCAGTCTTGCCTTGTATAATGAAGCCTCCATAAAAACCCAAGAGGACAGGTTTGGAGAGCTTCTGGGTTGATGAAAAGGTGGAGATTCGGGGAGAGTGGCATGCTCTAGAGATCCTGGAAGCTTAGTGCCCTTTCCTATGCCTTGTCCTGTGCATCTCTTCCACCCTTTATTATTATATCTTTTTTAGTAAACTGCTAGTCCATATGTTGCAGGGAGGGGGACCCCTTCCAGGGCTCAAGAGTGGGCTTTTGTATAGAACTCAGAAGTGAATTGTCTGAGGAGACACATGTGTGGACAAAGCAAGGGACTTTATTGTGAAGGGACACCTGGGTGGAGAGCTGGAGGGTAAGGGAACCCAAGAGAACGGCTCTGCCATGTGGCTTGCAGTGTCAGGTTTTATGGTGGTTGGATCAGTTCTGGGCTGTCCCTGGCCAGTCGCTCTGACTCATGGTCCTTCCTGGTGGTGCGCCCATCACTCAGCTAAGATGGGCTCCAGAAGGAAGGATTCTGGGAGCTTGGTGGGCCGCCTGGACTGAGTCTCCTCTCTCCTTGTGACCTTTCCTGAATTCTTCCAGTTAATGATAGTTTTTCAGTGTCTCATTCCTGACCAGGACTTGTGGTTTAGGATAACTCATACAAGTGGTTTCTACTGTGCCTGGCCAGGTTGGGTAATTTCAGTCTGTGTTTCCCCTAACACATAAGTAAAATGTTTCTGTGAGTTCTTTGAACTGCCTTAACAAATTAATTGGAAAGGAGAAGGAAATGGCAACCCACTCAGTGCTCTTGCCTGGAGAATCCCAGGGCTGGGAGAGCCTGGTGAGCTGCCGTCTATGGGGTCGCATAGAGTCAGACACGACTGAAGTGACTTAGCAGCAGTAGCAGCAGCAGCAAATTAATTGAACCCGAGGAGGGGATGCTGAGAACTTCTGATGTATAGGCAGATGGTCAGAAATACTGATAACAACCTGGAATTCTGATTGGCATCTGAAGTCCAAAGAGGGGTTTACTGGGACCTCCATTCTATAATTGATTGCTTCTGACCACATCAGGGGTTGGGACGAGCATCTAAAGGTTAGATGGGGGGCACTCTTATAGGACTAAACTCTTAACTTACAGAATCTGATGCTGTCTCTGGATAGATTTAGAATGGAGTTGAATTCTCAGACAACAGCACTGTGAATTTGCTTGGTGCTGTGTACCTCTCCGCCTCCCCAATGAAATTTGTCCCAGACCAATTTAGTATTATTTGTCAAATTTTACTTTTCACTTATCTGTTGCCCTTACATAAAATTATATTACTTTTAAATATTGATATTGTTTATTGAAGGTTTCACAGGTGGCTCAGTGGTAAAGAATCTGCCTGCTGGTGCAGGAGACACGGGTTTGAATCCTGGGTCGAGAAGACCCCCTAGAGGAGGAAATGGCAAACCACTCCAGTATTCCTGCCTGAAGAATCCCATGGACAGAGGAGCCTGGCTGGCTATAATCCAAAGGGTCTCAAAGAGTCAGACATGACTGAGTGACTGAGCATGCATTGTGTCTTGAGACCTTGCTAAGTACACTCATTAGTTCTAAGGGTAAATAGATTCCTCATAATTTTCTATCTATGCAAACAAGTTGTCTGATAATATACACAGATTTCCTTTTTACTTTGCAATCTCTGTGATTAAAATCATATCCTTTACTTGCTTTGTTTCTTAGTGTAGACCCTCCTAATCTAGGAATAGAAATGTTGAGAGCAGAGATCCTTGCTTTGTTTTCTGTTTTAGTGGGAAAGCATTTTTTTTTTTTTAACCATTAAATGTGAACAGGTTTTCAGTTCAGTTTAGTCACTCAGTCACGTCCAACCCTTTGTGACCCCATGGAATGCAGCACTCCAGGCTTCCTTGTCTAACAGACAGGGGCTTACTCAAACTCTATTTCTTGAGTCGGTGATGCCATCCAACCATCTCATTGTCTGTCATCCCCTTCTCCCCTTGTGTTCAATCTTTCCCAGCATCAGGGTCTTTTCAAATGAGTCAGTTCTTCCCATTAGGTGGCCAAAGTATTGGACCTTCAGCTTCAGCATCAGTCCTTCCAATGAATATTCAGGATTGATCTCCTTTAGGATGGACTGGTTGGATCTCCTTGCAGTCCAAGGGACTCTCAAGGGTCTTCTCCAACACCACAGTTCAAAACCATCAATTCTTCGGCACTCAGGTTTCTTTATGGTCCAACTTTCACATCCACACACGACTACTGGAAAAACCATAGCTTTAACTGTACAGACCTTTGTCAGCAAAGTAATGTCTCTGCTTTTTAATATGCTGTCTAAGTTGGTAGCTTTTCTTCCAAGGAGTAAGCATCTTTTAATTTCATGTCTGCAGTTGCCATCTGCAGAGATTCTGGAGCCAAAGAAAATAAAGTTTCTCACAGTTTTCATTGTTTTTTTCATCTATTTGCCATGAAATGATGGGACGAGATGCCATGATCTTAGTTTTTTTAATGTTGAATTTTAAGCCAGCTAGCGAATGGGTTTTAATTTGTTAAATGACTTCATCTATTGATGTGACCATATTCTAGTGATGTAGCAAAATACATTAATTGATGAACTAATGTTGCATTATTGGGATCAGTTCTATTTGTCATGCTTTATTTTGTTTTTCATATATTTCTGGATTTGATTTGCAACTATATCATTGAATAATTTTGTACTTAAGATCTTGAGGTACATTAGTTTTCTTATATTGCTTTTGTCAGATTTGACATCAGCTTACTAAGCTTATAAAATGAATGAGGAGTGCTTACTTTTATATTTTTTTAATTTATTTTTTTTATTGAAGGATAATTGCTTTACAGAATTTTGTTGTTTTCTGTCAAACCTCAACATAAATCAGCCGTAGCTATACATATATACCCTCCCTTCTGAACCTCCCTCGCATCCCCCTCCCCATCCCACTCCTCTAGGTTGATACAGAACCCCTGTATGAGCTTCCTGAGCCATACAGCAAATTCCACTGGCTATTTATTTTACATATGGTAATGTAAGTTTACATGTTACTTGCGAGAGTTGGTTTAAGTTCAGTATTATTTCTCCTTTGCATGTTTGATTGAATCCACCACTGATGCCATATCAGCCTTGGGTTTTCTTTGTGGGAAGGTTTTAAATGACAACTTCAATTTCAAAAGCAAATATCAGACTATTTAGATTTTGCATTTGTTTTTGGTTGACTTCAGAAAGTTATTTTTCTTAAAAAATCTGTTCATTTTATTTAAATTGTAAAAATTATTAGCATAGTATTCATAATATTATCATTAATCTGCAGGATGGTGTAGCAAAGTCCCTGCTATTATTCCTTGAATTGGTAATCTGTTCTCTCTGCCTGTCTCTGTGTCACTCTGAATCTTAGTAGAGGTTTTTCATTTTCATTAAATCTACAGTGGGTAAAGTGAAGAAATTTCAGGAGAGATCTGGAAACTCTAAAAAAGACCTAAATGAAAATCCCAGGACAAATATAACCTCTGAAAGTAAAAACAAATGAGTGCATAGGATTAAGAGGTTAGATTCAACAGAAGACAGTTCACTAGAAATTATTCAAATTAAAACACACAGAGAAAAAATATTTAAAACAGAAAAGAAACCCCACTGAATTTCAATGACCTAGGTAAAATTATGAAGCAATCTGTTACTTGTATAACTGAAACTTAAAGAGAATCAGAAAAAAATGCTTTTGTTGTTTATTCGCTAAGTTGTGTCTGACTCTTCTGCAACCTCATGGATTGTAGCCTGCCAGGCTCCTCTGTCTATGGGATTTCCCAGGCAAGAATACTGAAGTGGGTTGCCATTTCCTTCCCCAGGGGATCTTTCTGGACCAGGGACTGAACCCATGTCTCCTGCATTGGCAGGTGGGTTCTTTACTGCTGAGCCACCAGGGAGGCCACCGCTGAGCCACCAGAAAAAATAACTGACTCCAGTGTTTTTGAAATATGATTAAAACCCCCCACATATCAGGAAAATTCAATCATGAAAGCTAGAGAAAAGAATCTGAAACAGAGAAAAACACATTCTACCTATAGGAAAATATTAAGCATGAGTGATGGCTGACTTCTTCTCAGGAACAGTAGAAACCAGACAATGATGGAGTAGTGTCTTTACAATGCTGAGAGAAAACAGCCATCAACCTAGGATTCTATATCTAGGGAAAGTATGTTTCAAGTTGAAAGAGAAACAATGACATTTTCAAATAAATTAAAACAGAATTTGTTAGCAGTGGAACCCATGCAAATGAAACGCTAAAGGAAGTTCTCCTGGCTGAGAGGAAGTACTGACATAGAGGAAACTCGGATCTAGAAGAAGGAGTGAAAAGTCTGACCATGTCAGCGATGAGTCTCTAAGAAGAGCAGTGTTCAGCCATGTGGCTGAAAGCGTCCAGTGGTGGCTATGCCAGGGCTGGTGTCCTTAGCACATTTTTTCTGTGGCAGAATCTCAGTAGTGCTTTGTCTCAGTTATTTCTTCCATGATCAGATTCTGTAGCATTCATATTCATTCTTTGAGCTTCCTGATAAAGGCCCAGTGGGTTTCTTTCCTATTCATATTCATTCTTTGAGCTTCCTGATAAATGCCCAACGAATCTCTTTTCTGTTCCTTTCCTGTTGACTGTAACCAAGAAGTACAACTGTATTTACTATGATGTTAAAAAAGAGATAATGCATTACCAGGGTTTAAAGAGGTCACATATTTAAAGTTCTCAGTAGGCTACCTGGCGCATAAAAAGTACTTAATTTATATTAGTATCATTATCATTCATTTAACAAATACTTTCTAAATACTGACTGCCAGACACTCTACTAGGTGTCTTGCATTCAACAGTGAACAAAATATGGTCTCTAACTTTGCAGAGCTCAAATTCAACTAGGGACACAGAAACAATAAAATGTAAACATAGCATTGAGTAAATTATCTAGTGAATTAAAACATGATAAGTACTGTGTAAAAAAGAAAAAGCAGAGTAGGAAAAAGAGAATCAGAAACACCAGGGACCAGTACATTGCAATATTACGCAGTATGGTCAAGGTCAGCCTCATTGAGAAAGTATTCAAGCAAGGACTTACAGTAAATGAGAGAGTTGATTATGGAGAGAAAATAATTGGTGCTAATGCTCTGAGGCAGGAGAGTGGAAGGCAGGAGTAACAGTGTAGGGTATGGGCGAAGTAGAGTGAGGGAGGGAGAGAGTAGTTGGAAATGTTTACTGTTATTCCACATCTCTCTAGCATGACTCTGGATACTGTACACATCTTCCTTTTTTTTTTCGGAATCCATTGAACAAATATTTATTTGTATTGGAAATCATGGAACAAGGACTAAATATTTTACTCTTTTTTGTACCATTAATGTCTTTCAGTATACACTAAACATAAACTAAATGGTGCTTATTGAATAAAATGAATTTACAGATGGCCGTACTTCAATTGTCTAATTCACGTTTTGTATGTAGACAAAATCTACTTGCTCAGTGTGTCTAAGCTTTAAGTTGTTTGCTGTCAAAGCCTATAACAGTCTTGTTTGCTGATACTTTCCCAGGTCTATCTCAGAGCCTAGGATATGGAGATGCCCAGTATGAGAATATGAAATGAATGAAGCCACAATTTCCTGGTCAAAGAATCATTATCTGTATATCTATCATTTATCTATCTATCTATCTATCTTTATAAAGCATATGTATATGGAAGTTTTAAAAGTTGATTTCAGGTACCATTTCACACCAGTCAGAATGGCTGCAATCCAAAAGTCTACAAACAATAAATGCTGGAGAGGGTGTGGAGAAAAGGGAACCCTCCTACACTGTTGGTGGGAATGCAAACTAGTACAGCCACTATGGAGAACAGTGTGGTGATTCCTTAAAATATTGCAAATAGAACTGCCATATGACCCAGCAATCCCACTGCTGGGCATACACACCGAGGAAACCAGAATTGAAAGAGACACATGTACCCCAATGTTCATCGCAGCACTGTTTATAATAGCCAGGACATGGAAACAACCTAGATGTCCAACAGCAGATGAATGGATAAGAAAGCAGTGGTACATATACACAATGGAGTATTACTCAGCCATTAAAAAGAATACATTTGAATCAGTTCTAAGGAGATGGATGGAACTGGAGCCGATTATACAGAGTGAAGTAAGCCAGAAAGAAAAACACCAATACAGTATACTAATGCATATATATGGAATTTAGAAAGATGGTGATGATGACCCTGTATGCGAGACAACAAAAGAGACTCAGATCTGTAGAGTGGACTTTTGGACTCTGGGGGAGAGGGAGAGGGTGGGATGAGATGAGAGAATGGCATTGAAACATGTATACTGCCATGTAAGAAACGAATCGCCAGTCTATGTCCGATGCAGGATGCAGGATGCTTGGGGCTGGTGCATGGGGAGGACCCAGAGAGATGTTATGGGGTGGGAGGTGGGAGGGGATTCATGTTTGGGAACGCATGTACACTCGTGGTGGATTCGTGTCAATGTTTGGCAAAACCAATACAGCATTGTAAACTAAAGTTAAAAAAAAAAGTTGATTTCAAACTGTTAAGTGGACTCCACATTCTATTAACTGAGCATGCAGCATTAGCAGGAACGTGACTCCATTCTCTTCAGGTCCCTAAACCTTCACTGCTTCCATGACAACAACTCCTACTACAGTGTGACAACACGTAGATGATTGACAACCATGGGATTAAAACAGTGATTGTAAATGGTAAGTCATTTTTCCATCATAGTCCACCTTGTCTCGTCAGGACAGAGGTGGGTTCCCTGCCACACAGGATAGACCCTTGAGAAATAGGATTAGTGCCCAGGGTCTATTGATTTCCTTACTTTGTACATTACTTGTTGTAATTTCCAAGTTGGCATATTTATGAACACTGAATATTATATTAGAATTGTATTTTTCTTCTATAATGCTGTGCTTGAGAACATTGCAATAAATTGCAAATTTGTGCATCTAAAACATATTACAAATAAGATACATGCTATTCACATTCCACTTAATATATATTGTACTGAAATGCACTAAGAAAGATTTTTGGGGTAATTTGCCCCTAAGATCAATAGTGGAATAGGGAGGAATCTCCTAGTCCAATTTAACAGAATGGCAATGATTTAACAGTAACCTTGACAGGGCTCTCAGAGAAAATAATTACCATTTCCATCACTGTTTAAGATAGCTTGTTAGGTACAAAATATGTGAGTAGTTAGACATCATGAATTACTAATTGTTGGAGATCGTCTTAGGAAGAGAGGATAATTTCTTATACCAAAAGGTAGGAGAAGCATAAAGAGGTATTCAGTCCTGAAGATGCTGCTAATAACACACAGAGAACAAAAGATTTCAGCTAAGACTATGAGATAGCAGTGACCACAAAATAATCACATTGCTAAGACAAAGATGGGTTAATGAAATGATACTTTGTAAAACCAGTAAGAACGTTATTAAAGAAGTGAGTCTTGAAAGCTAAAGCAAAGCATAAAGAAATAATGAAAGCATAACTGACTGTACTGAATGAATGGAAATCCCTGTGGGTCTTAAAAGTATTAGAAGCTGAACTGATCTGGAAGATAGTGAAGAGCTCGGGTGACCTCCCTGTTTCCAGACTGACTGCCAAATGGGCCCACTAGCTCAATCTTTTCAGAAGGTCTGAAAATCCTATATCCTGTCACTTCTATTTCAGTGATTTTTGATAAGACTGAAAAAGTTTCTAGTTGATACAGTTTATATCATTTCAGCAGCTACTGTTGTTTTGCAACGATGTCGGTACTTTTTGAGGCATGCTTTCTTTTTATTTATTTATTTATTTATTTATTTATTTTTTACATGTTTCAATGCCATTCTCCCATCTCATCCCACCCTCTCCCTCTCTCTCTCCCCCAGAGTCCAAAAGTTCACTCTATAGATCTAATATTTCCTTTGTACCAGGCTCCTTCACTAGTTTCTCCTTCATCTGCATACTTATACAGATGTTCCCAAGATTTGTCTTTTCTTGATCATACTCTCTTCTCTTAGACAACGTTATTCCTGTGTTCAGCTTTGATTGACAGGCTGTCCTGGTGACTTTCAAAACCATGGTTACAGTTCTGATTGTTCTTGTTATTAAATCAAATTTCCAACTGCCTTCTAGCCGCATAGTTTTTCTGCTTCTTATGAATTTTGTTTGTTATATAGTTTCCCTCAAACTGATTCCTCTGTTTGTGTTTTCTATCCTGCTTTTGAGCACCACCATCTTATTCAATGGCACCCCACTCCAGTACTCTTGCCTGGAAAATCTCATGGATGGAGGAGCCTGGTGAGCTGCAGTCCATGGGGTCGCTAAGAGTCAGCACGACTGAGCGACTTCACTTTCACTTTTCACTTTCATGCATTGGAGAAGGCAATGTCACCCCACTCCAGTGTTCTTGCCTGGAGAATCCCAGAGACAGAGGAGCCTAGTGGGCTGCCGTCTCTGGGATCGCACAGAGTCGGACACGACTGAAGAGATTTAGCAGCAGCAGCAGCAGCAGCAGCAGCATCTTATTCTAACTTTTAATTTGGCTAGCATCTCAAAATAATTTCTTCAACTATCTTCTCTCTCAGGTGCCATCTTTTTGGTCTTGTTTACTGTGTCTCTTTGATTTTGCCACCTTATCCCTTCAGTTCCCACTGCCACTTTCCTCATTCATATCTCGTTCATTTCCTATTGATATGTTTTAAGAGCTTCCACATTGTATTTCTATTAATTCACAGATTTGTTCATTCATTAAAACTTTATTGAAAGCTGTTATTTACCAGGCATTATTCTAGGCATTCAGGATATAGCTGTGAACAAAACAGACAAAAAGATCTCCCTCGTTAAAAGCTTATGCTACAGTGGGACAGGGGAGTCAATAAAAAAATACAACCAAATTCATAATATGTTAGAAAGTAATGAGCAATATGGAGAAAACTAAAGCGAGACAAAGTGGACAAGCATTGCTTTTGTATTTACGTCCGGTGAAAACTTCATGGATAAGGTGAGTTTTGAGATGAATCCTGAAAGGAAGTAAAGGAATGAGTCATGCATATATTAGGGGCAGTAGCATGCTGCGATTCATGGGGTCACAAAGAGTCAGACACGACTGAGTGAACCAAACTGAACTGAACTGAGCAGATGTGGGGCAGGCTTGGTGTGCTCATTGTTCAGCTCTACCTTCCTTAGCAGGTGGGTCAAGTTTGCTGGACTGGAGTGAAGGAGGAGTGAGAGAAGAGAGGACTTACACTTCTGCTCTGAGCAAGTTAGGATGCTACTCATCAAGTAATCATATAATGCCAGGCTCTGTCACAAGTGCAATAGAAATATAAACTCATTTAACCCTTAGAACAAACCTGGGAGGTAGGTATTATTCTCATTTTTCTCATTTTACAGATGAGAGACCTGAGGCATGGAGCACAGTAATGGAGCTTGAACTTAAATCAAACCTGCTTAGAGTTCATGCTCTTAGCCACTATATTATGCTGTTAGAGGGATTTGAACATAGAAATGATGTGATCTGTATTCTAAAAAGATTACTCTGAAAGTTCTGTGAATGATAGAGTGTCAGGTACATGGGCGGAGGGAAAGAACCAGTTAAAATACTATTTTAATAGTTAAAGCAGAAATAATGGTGCATTAGACTAGGGAGATGGCCGTAGACAACAGTTAATTTGTAATATACTCATTTTTTCTCTTTTTTCAAAAACAATGGCTTTGTTGAGAAATAATTTACATACCATAAAATTTACCTATTTAAAGTGTACAATTAAGTGAGTTTTAGTATATTCACAGAGTTGTGCAACCATCATTATAATCAATTTTAGAACATTTTTATCACACCTGCTAAGAAATTTTATAACTATTAGCTCATTCTCCCTCAAGCTCTAATTTTTGGACTAATGCTTATTTATCTTCTGTCCCTATGAATTTGTCTATTCTAAACATTTTGTATAAGTGGAGTCATATGATATATGTTTTTTTGTGACTTTTTTTACTTAGCATAATATTTTCTAGGTTCACCCATATTGTGGCAGTATTAATATTTGATTCCTTTTATGGCTGAATACTATTCCATTATGTGTATATACCACATTTTGTTTATCCATTCATCAGTTGGTAAACATTTGGATTGTTTCCATTTTTTGGTTATTATGCATAAATGCTATTATATACATTCATGTATTATTATTTTTTGTTTGTTTTTANTTGTTTTTAATTTTAATTTTTACTTTATTTTACTTTACAATACTGTATTGGTTTAATACAAGAATTTGTGTGGACGTGTTTTAATTTCTCTTGGGTTTTTATTCTACTTAAGAACGGAGTAGCTAGGTCATATGGTAACAGTATGTTTAACTATTCAAAGACTTGCCAAACTGCTTTCTTCAGCAGCTGCCCTGTTACATTCCTACCATCACAGGATGAATGTTCTGATTTGTTCATATTCTCACCAACACATGCTATAATCTGACTTTTTGATTTCAGCCATCCTAGGTGGTGTAACAGAGAAGGAAATGGCAACCCACTCCAGTATTCCTGCCTAGAGAATCCCAGGCATGGGGGAGCCTTGTGGGCTGCTGTCTATGGGGTCTCACTGAGTCGGACACGACTGAAGCGACTTAGCAGCAGCAGCAGGGGGTGTAAAGTGATATTCCACTGGGGTTTTGATTTGCATTTCTCTGGGTCGAGCGATATTGATCATCTTTTCATATGCTTTTTGGTCATTTGTAAATCTTTGGAGCAATGTTGGTTCAGATCTTTGGCCCATTTTAAAATTAGGTTGCATGTGTGCATGCTAAGTCACTTTAGTTGCGTGTGACTCTTTGCGACCCTATGGACTGTAGCCCACCAGACTTCTCTGACCATGGGATTCTCCAGGTAAGAATACTGGAGTGGGTTGCCATGCCCTCCTCCAGGGGATCTTCCCGATCCAGGGATCAAACCCTCATCTCTTATGTTCCCTGCACTGGCAAGAGGGTTCTTTACCACTAGTGCCACCTGTGAAACCCCCAAATAGGTTTATTTGTCTTTTTATTATTGAGTAGTAAAAGTTATTTACGTATTCTAGATACAAGTCACTTATTAGATATGTAATTTGCAAATATTTTCTTCCATTCTGTGGGCTTTTTCCTTTCTTGATGGTATCTTTCAAAGCAGAAAAATTTAGTGTAACTTGAAAGATAGAGCTGATTGGATTTCTTGACAGATTATATGTGTAAAGTGCAAGAGAAAGAGAAAAATAAAGAATGAATCCAAGGCTTATGGTTTGAGCGACTAGAAAGTTGACTGAATTTTACTTAGATGGGAAAAGTGTAGGTGTACAAAAGGGAGCATATTTGAGCTAGACTGTGGGTCATGAATTGTAAGCTTGGCTTTGGGCATGTTAAATTTGAGATGCCTACAGACATCCAAATGCATATGTTGAAAAGGCACTTGGGTATGTGAACTTGGGATCTAGAGGGAATTTGGGGTTGCAGATATAAATTTTGAGTGTCAGTCATAGATAATACCACCAAGAGAATGATTATAGATGAAGAAGTGGAAGAGGTTCAAGACACAGTTACTGAGGAAACTTGAAAATGTAGAGATCAGAGTGCAGATAAGGAAGAAGTAGCAAAAAAGGTAAAGGGAGAGTGATGGCAAAGAACCGAGAGAGTAGTGTCTTGGGAAAGAGAAGACAGCACTCCAAGGAGGAAATCATCAATTATGTCAAATATAGCTCATTAGGGATGAGACAATCATTTGTGACCAAGAGCTATTTTGTTGGATTGGTGGGCATAAAAGTTTTTTTGGTGTAGGTTAGAGAGAGAACAAATTTCAGAGTCAGAGATAGCAAATTTAGATGACTATTTTTAAGGCGATTATAGCAGAAAAGTCATGTAGTGGCTAGAGGAAATGTTATGTTGAGTTTCTAGAAGCAGAGCTTGAGATAAGCTCTGGGTATATGTGGTTTACAGAAGGAACGTCTTAGGATGGAAGAGTGAAGATAGCAGTAGAGAGAAGGGGATGGAGCTGTTTAAGGATAAGGTTTAAACTGTGCTTCACTTTGATCCCATGGGGTACTCTGGAACATGAATTGTAAAGAGTTGGTCCTACCTTAAAGCAAAGGACTGGACTTCTGTACTCCCATGTCAGTCTGCCATAGGTGGTGATATAATTCAGTGGGTTACACACCCAATGAAAATGTGTGACTTCTTGGGCAAGGCAGCTCCTTTTTGTCTGGGGGTAAGGTTCTGAAGACAGCGGTCTATTAGCAACCAACATAGCGTCTGGAGATGGGTCCACATTGTTAAATAAACTATCAAGGAGATAACCAATAGCATTCGCTCTGGGGGTCAATGGAATTAAAAAAAATACTTTATTTCTTATTTATTTGGCTAAGTCAGTTCTTAGCTGTGGCATGTGGAACCTTCACTGCATCGTGTGGAAACTTTCATTTTGGTGCACAGACTCTAGCTGCAGCACACAGGCTCAGTAGTGGCAGCACATGGACTTAGCTGCCCAACAGCAAGCGGGATCTTAGTTTTCTGACCAGGGATCAAACCTGAGTCCCCTGCATTATTAAGGCAGATTATTAAACCTTGGATCACCAGGGAACTCCAAAATTTTTTAAGTAGGAGATATTATGGTGTGTTTTTCTTGAGTGGCAAAGACATAGCTGGTAGGGAAAACTAATAAATCATGAAAAAGAGAGAGCAACCAATTCTACCTCTACCAATTCTGCTATCCACCCTTTAAACATTTGGTCATAGTTCATATCCAGCAATAAGATAAGATACTCTGAAAAAATCATCCTTATAATAAAACATCTAAAATGCTGAACAAACTTTAAAAAAACCTAAAAAATAACATTATTAAATGAGTCAGAATGTAAACTTCCACTTATAAGACAAATAAATCATAGGGGTATGTGGTATAGCATGGTGACTGTAAGTAAGAATACTATTTCATATTTGAAAGTTGTTAACAGATCTTAAAATTTCTCATTACAAAAATATTGTGTAAAGTGTGTATGGTGATGGAGGTTAACTAGAGTTATTATGATCATTTTGCAATATATATACAAAGATTAAATCTTTTTTTGTACACCTGAAATTAATATGTCAGTTATACCTCAATAAAAAGTTAAATAACAAAAACACTCTGTTGCTAAACATGAAAATTTCAGAAGCCAAACAAACATGTCTACTAATTTTTTTTCTCTGAACAAATTAATTTACCTTTCTATGCCTTAGTTTTTTCATTTGTAAAATGAAAAAATTATTGTAATATATGTATCTGATAATTTTAAAATATTTATATGAGATAATATATGAAAAATGCTCAAATAGTGCTTGGCTTCTCTCTTTCTCCTCCTTCCCACCCTTGTATTTTTAGCTCAGCCTCCCTCATGTACCTCTTGCAATTTTTTCTTTACCGTTATTGAAAGATTTGTCGTTCTCCATGAAGTGAAGGTGAAAGTTGCTCTGCTGTTCCTGACTCTTTGTGACCCCGTGGACTATACAGTCCTTGGAATTCTCCAGGCCAGAATACTGGAGTGGGTAGCCTTTCCCTTCTCCAGGGGATCTTCCCAACCCAGGGATTGAACCCAGGTCTCCCACATTGCAGGTGGATTCTTTACCAGCTGAGCCACAGGGGAAGCCCAAGAATACTGGAGTGGGTAGCCTATCCCTTCCCAACCCAGGAATCAAATTGGAATCTCCTGCATTGCAGGCAAATTCTTTACCAACTGAGCCATTAGGGAAGCCCCATTCCCCATACAAATTACATTATTTAATGCTGCTCTGTCTTTTTGGATGTGCTTGCTCCCCTAAAATACTCACACCCACCTTGACCTTATTCTCCTGAGTCTTGTTCTTTATTAAAAATCATGCTCAGAGGGTTCATGGTCATGATGCAGATTAGGAAGACTCTGAGTTTACCTCCTCCCATCGGAACACTAAAATTACAACTACATACAGAACAACTATTGATCAGAAAGACTGGAATATAGCAGGAAACTTGTTCTAAACTAAAGTTATAAAGAAAACCACAATGAGACAGGTAAGAGGGGTAGTGATGCCAAGTAGTCAAAACCCATACTGCCAGGTAGTGACCCACAAATGGGAGGAAAATAGCAACAGCAGAGGTTCTCCCCAAGGAATAAGGAGTATAAACTCAACATTGAGCTCACCAACCTGGGGATCTTGCACCAGGAAGATGAGTGCACATTGAAGAACATATGGCTTTGAAGGCCAATTGGGCTTATTTTCTGGAGTCCAAAGAGTTGTGGGAAATAGAGACTCTACTCTGAAAGGGTGCTCACAAAATCTCCTATGATCTGGGACCCAAAGCAGAAGCAGTAATTTGAAAGGAGCCAGGTCACCAGCTGATCTTGGAAAGCCTCCTAGAGAGGCAACTGGAGCTTACCCTGGGTATATAGACACTGGCAGCAGACATTTTTGGAGCTCCTTTTACCACGAGGACACTGGTACTGGAAAGTATCATTTTGGAATCTTCCCTCTAGCTTTTTAGTATTGGTCTCATTTAGCACCAGTACTGGCATACCTCAGAGAATCAGCTAGCTGGGTAGGGACACAAGCTCACCCATCAGCAAATGATCTGCCTTAACCTCTTGAAAAGAAAGTGAAAGTTGCTCAGTCATTCCTGACTCTTTGAGACACCATGGACTATACAGTCCATGGAAGGCCAGAATACTGGAGTGGGTAGCCTTTCCGTTCTCCAGGGGATCTTTCCAACCCAGGGATTGAACCCAGGTCTCCCACATTGCAGGTGGATTCTTTACCAGCTGAGCCACAAAGGAAGCCCAAGAATACTGGAGAGAGGAGCCTATCCCTTCTCCAGTGGGTCTTTCCCAACACAGGATCTAACTGGGATCTCCTGCATTGCAGGAGGATTCTTTACCAACTGAGCGATGAGGGAAGCCCGACCCTCTGAACCCACAGTCATCTCTGAACCTTGACTGTTCACCAGAGGGTGTAGGATTTCAGCATTATACACTAGTGTGCTGGCACTGACCCCAAGATCCCTGGGACCCCAGAATCCTTCAGCAAGAGAAACTGTGACCTGGATGTACCCAACAGTGAGCCAGCACTAGCCCTGGAACCCACTGAGCCTGAACCCTTCCCACCAACAGACTTTGGGACCCACTGGGCCCCAGTCCCATCTACCAGAAAGCCAATATCAGCTCTGAGATGCCTTGGACACTTCAGCCAGCCATATCAGGACTCAGCTCCACTCACTTGTGGGCTAGCACCAACTGCTGTCACCCTGGAAACTGCAGCTAGCTATATCAGGAACCAGCCCAACCAATAATCAGCCTAACATTAGATCTTGAAAGCCCAATCCAACAACCAACTCCTTTAGGGCCTGGCTCCACCCAATGGTGGGCCCTACTAGACCAGGATCCTCTGGGGCTCTACAAGCCAGGTTCCTGGTGACCTGGCCTTGCCAATCAATGGCTGGAAGCCTTCACACAAGGCAGGGTCTTCTAACCAACCAGGCCAGGGGCCAGCCACACCTACCAGACAGCCACAGTAATCATCTCACCACAATGTAGGGACCCACACAGATAACACGAGAGGCACACCTTAGAGTATACAGTTCTGGTGACCAAAGGGAAATATCTGGCTGATATCATATGACTGCTCCCAAAAAAGGCCACTTTCCAAGATCTGGAAATGTAACTAACCTACAAAGTCTTAGAAATAAAAAAAGAAAATTAGGCAAAAATGAGATGACAGAAGACTGTTTTCTGAATGAAAGAACAAGATGCAGACTGATACAGCCACTATGGAGAACAGTATAGAGATTTTTTTAAAAACTAGGAGCAAAACTACCATATGACCCAGCAATCCCACTATTGGGCATATACCCTGAGGAAACCAAAATGAAAAAGACACATGTACCCCAATATTCATTGCAACACTATTTACAGTAACAAGCACGTGGAAGCAATCTAGATGTCCATCAGAAGATGAATGGATAAGGAAGTTGTGATACATATACACAATGGAGTATTACTCGGCTATGAAAAGGAATACATTTGAGTCAGTTCTAATGAGGTGGATGAACCTAGAGTCTATCACACAGAGTGAAGTAAGTCAGAAAGAGAAAGACAAATACCATGAAAGTATTTGTAACTTCCATTTGTAACTCTCACAAATGGAGTGAGAAGTCAGAAGTTTTTATCAAAAGGTTAGAAAACTTAAAGAAGAACCAGAGATGAACACAACAACCAAAATGAAAAATATGTAAAGAGAATTAACAGTAGGTTAAATGATGGAGAAGAATGGATCAGTAAAATGGGAACTAGAGAATGGAAATCACTGAAACTGAACAGAAAAAAAGAAAGAAGAAAAAAATGAGGACAGCTTAAGAAATATCCAGGAAAACATAAACCTTAATAACATTCACATTTTAGGGGTCCCAGAAAGAGAAGAGAAAAGGAAAGGAGCAGAGAAGATATTTGAAGGCATAATAGATGAAAATTTTAACCTGGGAAAGAAAACAGACATCCAGGTCCAGGAAACACAGAGAATTCCAAACAAGAGCAACCAAAGAGGGAAACAACAAGAAACGCTGTAAGTAAACGGTGAAAATTAAAGACAAAGAGAGAATATTAGAGGCAGCAAGGGAAAAGAAACAATTCCCACATACAAGGGAATTCCAATAAGACTATTAGCTGACTTTTCAGCAGAAACTCTGCAGGCCAGAAGAGAGCGGCCTAATATATTTAAAGTGATAAAAGGAATAAACCTACAACCAAGGATACTCTAATGGCAAAGCATTTATTCAGATTTAATGGAGATATCAAAAGTTTTACAGACAAGCAAGAGCTAAAAGAGTTCAGCACCACCAAATCAGCTTTACAAGAAATGTAAAAGGGTCTTCCGAAGCAAAAAAGAAAAGGCCAAAACTAAAAATACGAAAATCAAGAGAGGAAAAGTGTTATTTGTTGAAGGCAAATATACAATAAAGCTAGATCAACCACTAGAAAGCAAGTAGGAAAGTTAAAAGAGAAAAATAGTAAAATCACCCATATTTGCAATTAGAGGTTAAAGGATACACAAAACAAAAGGTTTCAAAATATCATGTCAAAAACACTAAATGTTGGGGAGTAAAAAATGCAGGGTTGTTTCAAAATGCATTTGAAATCAAGAGATCAGTAAGCTAAAATAATCACATACATAAATTAGATTGCTGTATATAAACCTCATGATAATCACAAAAACAAAAATCTATAATTGATACACATATAAAAAAGAGAAAGGAATCCAAACATAATGCTAGAGACAGTTACCAAATCACAAAGGAAGAAAACAAAAGAAGAAAGTAACAAAACAGAACTACAAATGACTCAAAATGATTAATAAAATGGCAATAAATACACATCTTTCAGTAATTAATGTAAATGGAATAAATGCTCCAATAAAACACATAGAATGGCTGAATGGATTAATAAAAAAGACCCATGTATATGCTGCCTACAAGAGACTCACTGCATATCTAAAGACACACATAGACTGGAAATGTAGAGATGGAAAAAGTATCCCATGCAAATCGAAATGAAAAGAGAGCTGCAGTCGCAATACATGTATCAGACAAAACAGACTTTAAAAAAAGACTGTAACAAGAGATAAAGCAAGATGATACATAAAAATCAAGAGATCAATTCAAGAGGAAAATATAACAACTGTTAATATATGTGTACTAGCACAAGAATACCTATTAATAAATACATAAAGCAGGTATTACCAGATGTAAAGGAAGGAACTGATGGTTACAAACCATAGTAGGGTCTTTAAAACTCCATTTACATCAATTGACAAATCATCAAGACAGAATATCAATAAGGAAACACTGGCCTTCAATGACACATTAGTGCAATGGACTTAACAGATATGCATAAAATATTCCATCTAAAAGCAGGAGAACACACATTCTTTTCAAGTGCATATGGAATATTCTTTAGGATAGATCACATGCTAAGCAACAAAACAAAGTACAGTAAGTCTAAGAAAATTGAAATCATATCACTTGTCTTTACTGATCAAAATTCTGTGAGACTAGAAATGAATCACAAGAACAAAAAGACTGCATAAACCACAAACATAAAGAGGCTAAACAATATGCTTCTAAATATCTAATGGATCACCAAAGAAATCGAAGAATAAGTTTAAAGAAAAATCTGAAAATGAAACACAATGATCCAAAATCTATGGAACACAGCAAAAAAGTTCAAAGAAGTTTATAACAATATAAGCCTACTTTAGGAAGCATGAAAGATGCCAAATAAAACAACCTAGACTTTACACCTAATGGAACTAGAAAAAGTTTTAATAGAAGGAAATAAATTATAAGGGTCATAGCAGAAATAAATGAAAAAGAGACTAAAAACAGTAGAAAACGTCAATAAAACTTAAATCTTTGAAAAGATTTAAATAAATTGATAAACCTTTAGCCAGTCTCATCAAGAAAGAAAGAGAGAGGGCTCAGATCAATAAAATCAGAAATGAAAAAGGAGAAATTTCAACTGAGAAATGTGAAACATTCTAAGAGCACTACAAATAATTATATACTGACAAAAGGGATAACCCAGCATAAATGGAAAAATTCCTACAAATGTAAATCTCCCATTGAACCAGGAAGGATTAGAAAATATGAACAGACAAATTACCAGTAATGAAATTTAATTAGCAATGAACTTCCTGACAAGCAAAATCCAGGACCAGATGTTTTCACAGGTCAATTCTACCAAACATTCACAGAAAAGCTATCACTTATACTTCTCAAAATATTTGAAAATTTTTCAGAGAAAGGATTGATTCTGAGCTTGGTCTTCCAGGTCAGCATCACCTGATATGAAAACCAGATAAAGATATTACAAAAAAGAAAATTACAGTCCAATGACACCAATATACATAGACACAAAAATCCTCAACAAAATATTAGTAAACCAAATTCAACAATGCATTGAAGAAAGGATCATATAACATGATAAAGTGGGATTTATTCTAGGGGAGCAAGAGTCATTTAATATCTACAAATCAATCAATATGATATACCNATAACATCATAAAGTGGGATTTATTCTAGGGGAGCAAGAGTCATTTAATATCTACAAATCAATCAATATGATATACCACACTAACAAATTCAAGATTAAAAGCATATGATCATCTCAATAGATTCAGAAAAAGGTTTTGACAAAATTTAACATCCACTTATAAAAATTCTCCATAAAGAGGGTATAAAGAAAATATTTGTTGTTGCTCTTGTTGTTTAGTTACTAAATTGCGGTCAACTCTTGTGATCCCCATGGACTATAGCCCTCCTTTTCTCTGTCCATGGGATTTCCCAGGCAAGAATACTGGAGTGAGTCACCATTTCCTTCTCCAGGGGATATTCTCAAACTAGGGATTGAACCTTTGTCTCCTGCATTGGCAGGTGAATTCTTTACCATCTGAGGTGAGTTTCTGAGTCACCAGGGAAACCCTAGAGAAAATATACCTCAGCATAATAAAGACCATATTTGATATGCCCACAGCTAATATCATACTCAATGGTGAAAAGCTGAAAGCTCCTCCTCTAAGATCAGGAACAAAACAAAGATGTCCACTGTCTCTGATTTTATTCAATGTAATATTGGAAATTGCAGCGATAGGAATCAGACAAGAAAAAAGAAATAAAAGGAAGCTAATTTGGAAAAGAAGCAAAATTGTCACTGTTTGCAGATGACACAATACTATACCTAGAAAATACTGAGGATAGCAGCAAAAAACCAATAGAGCTCATTAATTATTTCAGTAAAGTTGAAGGATAAAAAAATACAAAACTCTGTTGATTTTCTGTACATTGACAATGATCTATCAGAAAGATATTAAAAACCAATCCCAATTATAATTGCACCTAAATGAATACATTACCTAGTAATAAATCTAACTAAGGAGTAAAAGACTTGTATTTGAGAAACAGCAAGACACTGATTAAGAAAATAGAAAATTTCACAATGGAAAGATATATCATGTTCATAGATTGGAAGAATTAATACAGTAACAATAGCCAAGAGAATTTATAGATTCATTGCACTATCAAAATATCAATGGCAGTTTTTAAAAAACTAGAACAAATGATTCTAAAATTTGTGCAGAAACACAAAAGATCCTAAATAGCTAAGCAATCTTGAGAAAGAAAAACAAAATGGGAATTAGTGTGCTTCTTGATTTCAAACTATATTACAAACCTACAAAATTNGTATTAGCACAAAAACAGGCACATAGATCAATGGAAAACAATAAAGAGCCTAGACATAAACTCATGCTTATATGAACAATTAGTTTGTGACAAAGGACACAAAAATACACAGTGGAGAAATGATAGTCTCTTCAACAAGTGGTGGTAGGTCAGCTATATGAAAGGAATTGAATTTGACTACTCTCTCACACCACATAAAAATAAATTCAATTTAAAGACTATAAATTAATTCAAATAAAAGGCTAAATGGAAGACCTGAAAGCATAAACTCCCAGAAGAAAATAGGTGTTATGTACTTTGACATCAGTTTCAGTAATATTTTTTAGGATCTATCTCCTTAGCAAGGGAAAGAAAAGAAAAAATAAATAGGACCACATCAAACTAAAAAGCTTTGGCACAGGAAAGGAAATTGAACAAAATGAAAATTCAGCTTACTGAACAGGTGAAGATATTGAAAGTGATATATTTGATAAGGATAATTTACCTAAAATATATAAAGAACTCACTCAACAACATCAGGAAACCCACATAACCTGATTAAACAATCAGCAGTGAATCTGAATATACATTTTCCCAAAGAAGTCATACAGATGGCTAACAGGAAATATCAATGGCAGTTTTTAAAAAACTAGAACAAATGATTCTAAAATTTGTGCAGAAACACAAAATATCCTAAATAGCTAAGCAATCTTGAGAAAGAAAAACAAAATGGGAATTAGTGAGCATCTTGAAAAAGATGCTCAATATCACTTAGCATTAAAAAATCCAAATCAAAGTCACAGAGAGATGTCACCTTACACCTGTCAGAGTAGCTATTATGAAAAAGACATCAAAATACAAGTGTTGGTGAGGAAGTGGAGTAAAGGGAACTGTTGTGCACTTTTGGTGGGAATGTAAATAGGTGTAGCCCCTATGGTAAACAGTATGAAAATTCCTCAAAGAATTAAAAATAGAACCACCACATGATCTAGCAATACAACTTCTGGGTATTCATCCAAATTAAAAAATTTCCAATTCAAGAAGATGTACACACTGTGTTCATTGAAACATATTTCTAATAGCCAAGATATGTACACAACCCCAAACTCACCACTACATGAATACATGTATTGGACATATGCACAATGAAATATTGGTCATAGAAAAGAATGAAATCTTGCCATTTGTGACAACATGGATGGACCTAAAGTGTATTATGCTAAACTAAATGTCAGGCAAAAAATATCAAATACTGTATGATTTCACTGATATATAGAATCTAAAACAAAACAAATGAATAAATACTGCAAAACAGAGTTATAGATAAGAGAACAAACAGGTGTTATACAGAGGGGAGATGATAAAGAGAGGAAAGGAATATGTGAGGGATATCAGGATGTACAAGATTCCAGTTGTGAATATATGAATCAGGGATATAAAGTGTACAGGGTGGGGATTGTAGTCAATAACTATGTAATGTATTTGTAAGTTGACACATCATGACTAGACTTATCATGGTAATCAATTTTAAACACACAGAAATATAGAATAGTTCCCTGATGCTGGGAAAGACTCAGGGCAGGAGGAGAAGGGGGTGACAGAAGATGAGAAGGTTGAATGGCATCATCTCAATGGACATGAGTTTGAACAAACTCTGGGAGATAGTGAAGGACAGGGAAGCCTGGTGTGCTGCAGTCCATGGGGTTGAAAAGAGTCAGACAGGGCTGAGTGACTGATGGACAACAAGATGTTGTAGCATAGTATTATAGTGTTATAAGTTGATTATACTTAAAAGTGAATAAACAAACAAATATAAAAGTAATCTGATTACTAGACCTGGAATGGGGAGGGGAATTGGATCAAGGCAGTCAAAGATACAAACTTCTAGTTATACGATAGGTTAGTACTAGGGATTAATAGTTAACACTGCTGTACATTATACATAAATATTAAGAGAGTAAATCTTAGATGATTAAGATTAGCTGACCTACCACCACTTGTGGAAGAGACTATCATTTCTCCTCTGTGTATTTTTGTATTAAAATATTATATGATTAACTTTTTTGACTAATCTTTTAATCCTGGGAGGTTACAGCTATTCACCTTATTCTGTATAAGAGGAAACAGGTACAGAATGGTTAAGTAACTAACTTGTTGAAGGTTACACAGCAAATCCATGTAAAAGAATTTGACCAGTAATAAAAGGCTTCTTCTTCTTGCTGGAAAGTGGAGATGGGAAAGGGATAGAGAGGACCACTGATACTTGTTCTGAAATTAATGTCCATTAGAGATCAAACGGAAGGGTGAATGACTGACATAAGTAACAGTGGATCTACATGGGACAGTGCATAGGTGGAAGCAAAGTGGCAGGGTGGTTGAGTGAAGTCATTTTTTTACATGCAAAAGAAATACACAAACTCATTCTTGTAAATTCATGTAAGCTCCATACACCAAAAAAATCTTATGGTTGAGAAAAAAAAATTCCTAGCACCTGCTACAGATACAGCTTATAAAAACAGCACTAGCTAAGGTATCTGATAACTGAAGGCAAATACTCATTAGATCCAAATCATAATTGTTTTAATCCATTCTGATTTGTTAAATTGCATTTTATTCTCCTTCCAACATACTTCTCTTAAAGTTAACATGTGAAACCCATTTCTAGGAATTTTGAGAAATTCTAAAATTCAAATCAATCATTTGTCATTTGCTGAGTTTTGTGTATATGCTTGGAGTAGGAAATGGCAACTCCCTCCAGTATTCTTGCCTGGAGAATCCCACGTACAGAGGAACCTGGTGAGTTAAAGTCCATAGAATCACAAAGAGTTGGACACAAATAAGCACACATGCATGCACATATGTATGCCAGTTCAGTTCAGTTCAGTTGCTCAGTCGTGTCCAACTCTTTGCGACCCCATGAATCGCAGCACGCCAGGCCTCCCTGTCCATCACCAACTCCAGGAGTTCACTCAGACTCATGTCCATCGTGTCCGTGATGCCATCCAGCCATCTCATCCTGGGTCGTCCCCTTCTCCTCCTGCCCCCAGTCCCTCCCAGCATCAGAGTCTTTTCCAATGAGTCAACTCTTTGCATGAGGTGGCCAAAGTACTGGAGTTTCANTACTCCTTTTCCTATTTGGAACCAGTCTGTTGTTCCATGTCCAGTTCTAACTGTTGCTTCCTGACCTGCATATAGATTTCACCTACCATATCAGGGACTTGAGAAAAAAAAATTAAACACCCTCTATTAGAATAGAGCCATCGCTTCATGGCAAATAGATGGGGAAACAGTGGACTATTTTTTTCTGGGCTGACTATATTTTTCTGGGTTCCAAAATCACTGCAGATGGTGACTGCAGCCATGAAATTAAAAGACACTTACTTCTTGGAAGGAGAGTTATGACCAACCTAGACAGCACATTAAAAAGCAGAGACATTACTTTGACAATAAAGGTCCATCTAGTCAAGGTTATGGTTTTTCCAGTGGTCAGGTATGGATGTGAGAGTTGGACTATAAAGAAAGCTGAACGCTGAAGAATCGATGCTTTTAAACTGTGGTGTTGGAGAAGACTCTTGAGAGTCCCTTGGACTTCAAGAAGATCCAACCAGTCCATCCTAAAGGAAATCAGTCCTGGGTGTTCATTGGAGGGACTGATGCTGAAGCTGAAACTCCAATTCTTTGGCCACCTCATTCAAAAAGCTGACTCATTTGAAATGACCCTGATGCTGGGAAAGATTGAGGGCAGGAGGAGAGGGGGATGACAGAGGATGAGTTGGTTGGATGGCATCATTGACTCAATGGCCATAGGTTTGGGTGGACTCTGGGAGTTGGTGATGGACAGGGAGGCCTGGCATGCTGTGATTCATGAGGTTGCAAAGAGTCAGATATGACTGAGTGACTGAACTGAACTGAACTGATTAGAATAGGGAAGAACCCTATGTAAATAACAAAAGCAATGATGACTTATCAATACAAGGCTAAAAGTATTTAGAGAGTTTGGTGGGACATACAGATTCTTTCATTTGTTACATTACTAGACCACATACGTAGATTGCAAACATTTTTCTTTTGCTTTTTAAATTAATTTATTTTAACTAGAGGCTAATACTTTGGTGGTTTTTGCCATACATTGACATGAATCAGCCATGGGAGTACATGTGTTGTGCATTGTGAACCCCCCTCTCACCTCCCTCCTCATCCCATCCCATCCCTCTGGTTTGTCCCAGTGCACAAACCTTGAGTGCCTTGTTTCATGCATTGAACTTGGACTGGTCATCTATTTCACATATGGTAATATACATGTTTCAATGATATTCTCTTAAATCATCCCACCCTCACCTTCTCCCTTAGAGTCCCAAAGTCTGTTCTTTATATCTCTGTCTCTTTTGCTGTCTCACATATAGGGTCATCATTAACATCTTTCTAAATTCCATATATATGCATTAATATACTGTTTTGGTGTTTTTCTTTCTAACTTACTTCACTCTGTATAATAGGCTCCAGTTTCATGAACCTATTAGAATTGATTCAAATGCATTCTTTTTATAGCTGAGTAATATTCCATTGTGTATATGTCCCAAAGCTTTCTTATCCATTCATCTGCCAATGGACATCTAGGTTGCTTCCATGTCCTAGCTATTGTAAACAGTGCTGCAATTAATATTGGGGCACACATGTCTGTTTCAATTCTGGTTTCCTCAATGTGTATGCCCAGCAGTGGGATTGCTGGGTTGTATTGCAGTTCTATATTTCCAGTTTTTTAAGGGATCTCCACACTGTTCTCCATAGTGGCTGTACTAGTTTGGATTCCCACCAACAGTGTAAGAGGGTTCTCTTTTCTCTGAACCCTCTCCAGCATTTACTGTTTGTAGACTTTTTGATAGCAGCCATTCTGACCTACATGAGATGGTACCTCATTGTGGTTTTGATTTGCATTTCTCTGATAATGAGTGATGTTGAGCACCTTTTTATGTGTTTGTTAGCCATCTGTATGTCTTCTTTGGAGAAATGTTTGTTTAGTTCTTTGGCCCATTTTTTGATTGGGTCATTTATTTTTCTGGTATTGAGCTACATGAGCTGCTTGTATATATTTGAGATTAATCCTTTGTCAGTTGCTTCATTTGTTATTATTTTCTCCCATTCTGAAGGCTGTCTTTTCACCTTATTTATAGTTTCCTTCATTGTGCAAAAGCTTTTACATTTAATTAGGTCCCTTTTGTTTATTTTTGCTTTTATTTCCATCACTCTGGGAGGTGGGTCATAGAGGATCTTGTTGTGATTTATGTCAGAGAGTGTTTTGCCTATGCTTTCTTCTAGGAATTTTATAGTTTCTGGTCTTACATTTAGATCTTTAATCCATTTTGAGTTTATTTTTGTGTATGGTATTAGAAAGTGTTCTAGTTTCATTCTTTTACAGGTGGTTAACCAGTTTTCCCAGCACCACTTGTTAAAGAGATTGTCTTTTCTCCATTGTATATTTTTGCTTCCTTTGTCATAGATAATATGTCTATAGGAGCATGGATTTATTTCTGGGCTTACTATTTTGTTCCATTGATTTATGTCTCTGTCTTTGTGCCAGTACTGTACTGTCTTGATGAGTGTAGCTTTGTAGTATAGTCTGAAGTCAAGTAGGTTGATTCCTCCAGTTCCACTCTTTCTCAAGATTGTTTTGGCTTTTCGAGGTTTTTCATATTTCCATACAAATTGTGAAATTATTTGTTCTAGTTCTCTGAAAAATGCCATTGGTAGCTTGATAGGGATTGCATCAAATCTATAGATTGCTTTGGGTAGTATACTCATTTTCACTATATTGATTCCTCTAATCCATGAACACGGTATATCTCTCCATCTATTTGTGTCATCTTTGATTTCTTTCATCAGTGTTTTACAGTTTTCTATATATAGGTCTTTTGTTTCTTTAGGTAAATTTATTTCTGAGTATTTTATTCTTTACATTGCAATGGTAAATGGGATTGTTTCCTTAATTTCTCTTTCTGTTTTCTCATCGTTAATGTATAGAAGTACAAAGGATTTCTGTGTATTAATTTTATATCCTGCAAATTTACTCTATTCATTGATTAGCTCTAGTAATTTTATGGTGGTGTCTTTAGGGTTTTCCATGTAGAGGATCATGTCATCTGCAAACAGTGAGAGTTTTACTTCTTCGTTTCCAATCTGGATTCCTTTTATTTCTTTTTCTTCTCTGATTGCTGTGGCTAAAACTTTCAAAACTATGTTGAATAGTAGTGGTGAGAGTGGGCACCCTTGTCTTGTTCCTGACTTTAGGGGAAATACTTTCAACTTTTCGCCATTGAGGATAATGTTAGCTGTGGGTTTAAAATATATGGCTTTTATTATGTTGACCTATGTTCCTTCTGGGCCTGCTTTCTGGAGGATTTTTATCATAAATGAGTGTTGAATTTTGTCAAAGGCTTTCTCTGCATCTATTCAGATAATCATATGGTTTTTATCTTTCAATTTGTTAATGTGTTGTATCACATTGATTGATTTGCAAATATTATAGAATCATTGCATCCCTGGGATAAAGCCCACTTGGTTATGATGTATGATCTTTTTAATATGTTTTTGGATTCTGTTTGCTAGAATTTTGCTGAGGATTTTTGCATCTATGTTCATCAGTGTTATTGGCCTGTAGTTTTCTTTTTTTGTGGCATCTTTGTCTGGTTTTGGTATTAGGGTGATGGTAGCCTCATAGAATGAGTTTGGGAGTTAATGTTCCTCTGCAAATTTCTAGAAGAGTTTGAGTAGGATAGGTATTAGTTCTTCTGTAATTTTTGGTATAATTCACCTGGGAAACCATCTGGTCCTGGCCTTTTATTTGTTGGAAGATTTTTTATTACAGTTTCGATTTCCATGCTTGTGATGGGTCTGTTAAGATTTTCTATTTCTTCCTAGTTCAATTTTGGAAGATTATACTTTTCTAAGAATTTTTCCATTTCCTCCAAGTTGTCCATTTTAGTGGCATATAGTTGTTGATAGTAGTCTCTTATGATCCTTTCCATTTCCGTGTTGTCTGTTGTGATTTCTCCATTTTCATTTCTAATTTTGTTGATTTGATTCTTCTCCCTTTTTTTCTTGATGAGTCTGGCTAGTGGTTAGTCTATTTTATTTATCTTCTCAAAGAACCAGCTTTTAGTTTTGTTGATTTTTGCTATCGTCTCCTTTGCTTCTTTTTCAGTTATTTCTGCTTCAATTTTAGGATTTCTTTCCTTCTACTAACACGGGGGTTCTTCATTTCTTCTTTTTCTAGTTGCTTTAGGTGTAGAGTTAGGTTATTTATTTGATTTTTCTCTAGTTTCTTGAGGTAAGCTTGTATTTCTATGAACCTTCCCCATAGCACTGCTTTTACTGAATCCCATAGGTCTTTGATTGTCATTTTTTCATTTTCATTTGTTTCTATGCATGTTTTGATTTCCTTTTTGATTTCTTCCATGATTTTTTTGTTATTCAGAAGTGTGTGGTTTAGCCCCCATCTGTTTGTAATTTTAATAGTTGTTTTTTTCCCCCCAGTAGTTGACATCTAATCTTACCACATTGTGATCAGAAAAGATGCTTGAAATGATTTCAATTTTTTTTTTTGAATTTACCTATGCTAGATTTATGGCCCAGGATGTGATCAATCCTAGAAAATGTTCCATGTGCACTTGAGAAAAAGTGAAATTCATCATTTTGGGGTGAAATGTACTATAGATATCAATTAGGTCTAACTGGTCCATTGCATCATTTAAAGTTTGTTTCCTTGCTAATTTTCTGTTTGGTTGATCTACCCATAGGTGTGAATGGGGTATTAAAGTCTTCCACTATTATTGTGTTGCTGTTAATTTCCCCTTTCATACTTGTTAGCATTTGCCATATCTATTGAGGTACTCCTATGTTGGTT